>CAOKZL010001508.1:0-338787 GCA_948472985.1 Iguana delicatissima | reverse complement strand
GTTACATCTTTCAAAAATGATGTATTTTGGTACCAAGGGAGTATTTCTCCAACATCAAAACTCCCTAGGTTCCCGGCACTGCTAAGCACATACCTAAGCCTCTTGATAAGATAAAGGGCGCATCTGCTCACCTTATTTTTCTATATTTTTCTACCTTAGCATTAGCTTCTTCAACTTAACCCTTTCATAAGAAGTCACACTTTTTTTGCCCAGTCTGGGAGAGCAGATCATCTCCTGTCTTATGGTGAAATGGCATCCTAGTTAGATCTGGTTGTGGAATACTGTCTAGAGAAGTGCCAAGAATGAGTCTGAAAAGCAGAACTTGTGAAAACATTAACCTCATGTGGGTCTTAGGGTGACTTATTTGTCTGAACAGACATGAGTAGGAATTGGGCAGCAGGTATGTTTGCTATCATAACAGAGGTACAAAAGGGAAGGCATGCATATTGCAGTCTTCCTATTGAAGTGGGAGGAGGAAGCTACTTATTTTGTAGCATAGGAAGAGCTATTTCTTAATGTATGTATCAAGACAAAATAAAGTTTTAATGTCCTTCTCCATGAACAAAATCCATATCTCGTGACTGTGATTTAAAAAAGAAAGAATATGGAAAGCAGATAGTAACTAATATTTCACTGCATGCAGAAAAAAACCCCCACTGAAAATATACAAATTGTTTTGGAAGAACTTTTGCAAAAGCCATACACAGTGTTGCATTTTCTTTCCAAGATAAGTAGTACTGACCACTTCCTCCCTTCTTGTCTTGGCTTCTGCTCTTGTGCCTGCCACTCTTTCTCTCTCTTAGAGCCCTTGGTACATGTACATCAAGCCATTTAAAATATTTCACTGGTTGAAGTGCCTTGATTGAAATGAAACCATGAAAAGCATGTCTCTGCTGGGATGAAGAAGGACTGCCTTGTTTCCTGGAGAGATCCAATAAATCTTGTGTCACACCATCTCATGGCACAATGAATTACTGGAAGGGCAGCAAACAATGACCCATTGACAGCCACCACACTTCTGAACTTTGTCCATCTTTTCAGCTTCTAGACACAGGACAAAGAATGATGACAACATCCATCATTCACATGGCATGGCTTAGCAGGCTGAGGAAGAGAAATGAATTAAAAGAAAGAAATGCCTACTCCTATACTCACTTTTCTATGTGACATTGGTCATATCACTTTGCTTCCTGTTGCTTTTCTGTCTATATGCAATAATAATATACCCTAAATTACCAGATCCTGTCTGATCTTGGGAGCTAAGCAGGGTTAGCCCTGGTTAGTACTTGGATGGGAGACCACCAACAATGACCAGGTGCTGTAGGCTATATTTCAGAGGAAGGAACTGGCAAAACCACCTCTGAGTATTCCTTGCCTCAGAAAACCCTACAAAATTAATGGGGTCTTTGTAACTCAACAGGCAACTTTAAGGTGTGTGTGCATGCACAGACATATACATGCAGAGAGTAGCAGGTTTTAAGCAAGCATAATTGACTGACCTTACTTTTATTTTGGTGAAAAGTAGGTGCAAGACTAGCTTCTGATGATGTTTGGCTCAGAAGGCTACCGCTACTTTTCTCCAAAATAAAAGCACTGAGATCATATGTGCTTGTTCAAGGATTCATCATCACCTATACTTTAGGCCAAAGATATTATGTAGAACAGTTGTGGGTAATGCAAGCAGAACCTGGTGCCACTTTTCTGCCCCCAATATCCTTTGGGGGTCACACAGACTGCCAAAAGTATGTCAAAACAAAACCAGCGTTGACTTTTGTTTATGGAAAAAACATGTTTTTCAAAAAAGTCAATGCAGGATGGCCTGTGACCTAGTTAAAATATGAATTGTTGCTCCTGAAGGCTTCCAAGAGAGGCAATTCAGTTTTGGGGGGTCTAGAAAAGTGTTGTCCAGTGAAGTTGGGAGTCTGCAAAAAGAGCCTGGGGCCTACATGTTGGCCACCCTTGCTGCAGAATAATGGAGAGAGCTTTATTTGCAAACCAATAAAAATCTAATCTGTTTTAAAGCTCTTTCACTGGGAAAATCTGTACCAAACGAGTTAAGCCAAACAATTGATCACATGAGACCTATTAATAATGTGTGGGTTACATATGTCACAGTTTTTATTATAATAATCACAATAAGGGATATATTTGTCTATCTTATTGCACAGAACAACACAAAAGGGAGAACTTTACAAGTTAATGACGTAAGGCTGCTGTCCTATATTCATTGGGAATAGACACATACAGGATTGCACTGTAAAAAAGATAAGAAATATGTCCTGTTGTTCTTTTAAGGTTTTTGTTCTTAAATGAAGAAAGTGTGTGCATGCTTGTGTGTTGTAACACAACATCAAATGGCTAAAATGAGAGCACAAAAACATAGTCTGAGCAAATTTATCAAATTATATTGATAACTTTAAATGGCAAATCCTATATAAAATATAAACTCAGGTAAAATATTATAAGGAGTATACCAAATAGCATTACTCAAAGAAACACCTTAAATAATTTTGAAGTAATTGCTCATGTGGTGTTTATCAAATTGTATCATTTCTGGATTTATATAGTCTTCTCTACTGAACTAGGATTTGGCTTATGTACTTGGAGGCTTTTTTGAAATCTCTTGGGGATTTTCTTCAAGTTTAGCTGGCACTTTGCCACAGTTAGGCCTCTGCCTGGAATGAAGGGATAACTAAGCTATCAGAAAGACTGCTCACACACATACTTGACCCACTTGTAGAGTCCTGAGAACTCTTTGGTAGCCTGATGCTGCTGAAACAATGGAGTCAACCATTAGAATGCAAATAGTAGAAAACTTGTAATGAATACAACTGAGCAAAGTTAGCATACCAACTAACTGTCTCAATTTAGCAGGAAGAATCCTGATTAATCTTTTCTTGTCTCACTTTTTCAGCTGCTTTTAAAATGTCAGAGTTTCTCTCTACTAGCAGAGCAGATTTTCAGGGGGCAACAGAATTGCAAGGAGAAGGAGGAGTTAGTGAAAACGACCTCCTTACCCTTCTTCCAGTGTTAGTAGATCTCCAGTTTTAAGTCTTAATCCAATCCAATCATAATATGGAGCCTGCACCATTTGAGAATGCAGGTGGGGAATTAATGTTTGAACATTCCCTGGGGTGGGGGGAACCCTCAGATCTAGCATCTTGCAGAGAAGTATTCTACTTTCTGATGTTCTGAAAATTGAAGATTTCCTATGTCCTTGGTTTCTACATTTTTGATGTGAGACTTTTTGATGTGAGAGAGCCGTTGTTGCTGTTGTTGCTGCTGTGTGCCTTTAAGTCATTCCCAACTTATGGTATCCTAAGGCAAACCTACCATGGGAGTTTCTGGGACTAAGAGTGTGTGACATGCCCAAGGTCACCCAGTGGGTTTCCATGGCCAAGTGGGGAAACAAACCCTGATCTCCAGGGTTATAGTCCAGTGCTCAGACCTGAGCCCTGCAAGTCTTTGGTTGAAGTGAGCATCTCAGATCTGAAAATCCTGGGTGATTCACTCCAACATCTGCTGCCATTCTTATCCTGATAGCAGTCACATACTGTATCTCACTAAAGTTGGTTCACAAGCATGGCAGGCATTGTGTGAGGGATGTGTATCAAATTATGATTTACATGCCCTACTATTATGCACTCTGAGTTATCACCTCAAACAGTATCTGTTGAATGTCATAAAAGGACAACAACTGCTTAGCTATTTAATTTGCTGTGCTCACATACTTACTGCCAATGGTGGGGAGAGATGTTTATGGTGCTGGTTGTTTGAGCTCATGTACCAAAACAACTGGTTTAGATTTGGATTATATGCAGCTTGACTTGGGTTAGTGTGGAAAACCAATTGCTCCTTCACTTCATTCCTTGGGTCAAACCTGTTTACATGTGTAAATAAAACCCTTTTCAGGTACTCATCTGTTTGTACGGTAGATTAGATAGAATATGGGAATAGGAGCACACCTGTAAGCCCTGCCCTGAGCATCCCCACTGAACCAGCAGCGTCTGCACACAAAGGTCCATACAGGGCCACTGTAACTATGTTCAACTGGATGTCATCACAATGCTCTCATGATATGGAACCTAACTGTGTCAGAGTTCTGGATCATGTGAACTCTGTAGCTTCATTCAGCCAAACATGATTACAGAGACCTTCACCCTTTCCGCAGCTTACCTTTTAATGCTGCTGGAATGTGGGCCTCACGTGAGAAGCTTGGGCAGGGAGGCTCTCGCAAGCCTCCTGCTTCCCTGCTGCTCGGGCTCCGCAGCTCCTTCCTGCTCGCGCAAGAGCCCCACCCGTGCCTCGCCTCTTCCTTCCACAGTGCAGCCTGGGAGTTGGAGGCTGCACTGAGGAGAGGACACGTGACCGGCCTGGCTCCAGAGGCTCCGCACCACAGGTAAGTGCGTCCCAGGCCCGTGAGCCTTGCGCAAGCGCGGGTTATTTTTGGCTAAAAGCCAAAAATAAAAAAATGTGTATTCGCTGCGTGTGCGGGCCTTGAGCGTGGCGGAAATGGGAGTGCATCATGCAGACCACTCCTCACATTTACGCGACGCTCAAGGGGATCTTTCACTTGCAAACTGCCATGCGAAAAGGGCTCTTGTCAAGCCACCTAAGGTGCTGCTGGGAGCATGAGAACATTTGTGAATGTTCTTGCCTACCCATGTAGCTTTATACTCAAGAAGGAAAATGCCTGAATAGGGCTTGGATCACACAGATTAATCACCACTCTTAAGATACCACTTCCATTTCACCTGTAGTCAAATTAGACAGATTAGTTTACTCTACATGTTCAACCAAGGTTCATCAAGTAAAAGAACAAGTGATCTGCATGCCTGTATAAACCGCCTCCATAGCCAACCTGTTTTGCAGTTTGGCCTTCTTTCTAAAATGGTACACTTCAGATGAAAATAGAGGAAATACTTTACTTCTTGAAAGCCCATAATTCAAAGTATTATGTTATGCATTTATTGTGAAATGGGCAGGACACAGATTGTACAAGATGCATTAGCTGAAGAAATATGTAATAGAGCAAGAGAAGGGAGCTTAATCTTGAGTAGATGAACTTGATATCCCCTTAGCTTCTTCCAGCTTGTTTTCATTTCTATATCTCCCTAATATTTCCCCCTTTGTAACACTGATAAGTCTTGAGGAAAAAAGTGATTAAATAATGCCAGCTCAAAGCCAAACATTAGCTAGCCCTGATTAATTTGCCAGAGATTGGGAATATGAGTGTGATTTAAATAAAATGTAATTGTTGACTTTAGAAACAGTCATGTATAGAGTCAAGAAATGTCTACCACCTGCAATCAATCAACATTTGTCAACTTGGGTTGTAAAGAGTTCTCTGCTTCTGGTCTGAAGCCAGTTGTTGAAAAATAATAAAGTGGGGTGGAGCAGGACTGTGTGTGACATTCTACATTTTATATGAAAATGCTGTCAGTGGAGAGTCCATAGCCCACTCACACTTTCCACTGTGTCTTTTCTTTGCACCATCTTCTCTCTCCTGTCTCTTTCACACTACATATATAGCACTATGATTCTGCTTTAACTGTCAGGGCTGCACCCTGTGGAGCCCTGGGATTTATAGTTTGTCAGGCATTAGAACTATCTGGCAGAAAGATGGAAATGCCCCTTCATAAGCTATAATAAACTTAATACCATCATCAGTGCCCATTCTCTATGATATCAAAGGGCTCATCCCTAGGTCTCATGTTTTAGACCCCACACCCCAAGGCTTGAGGTAATTCTGACTTGGCAACCTTACCTGATATTCCCTCTTCCTGATAATGATGTGCCTATCAGCTAGGCCTCTTGCTGTGAATTCAACAGTAGTGTGAAAGTGTGGAAAAGTGACCATAGTAGCTGGTGGATTCAGGGAGCTAGTCTTAAAAAGTTGCTTCCCCAGGCTCTGGAAGACTGGAAGGGATTCTACGAAGAGGGCTGTTAATACTTTTCCAATGCACAAAATTTTCCTTCCAATCTCTCATGCCCAAGTCAGAGGAGCCCTTTAGGATATGAAGAAGGACAGATACTCATGTTTGCACGTGTTTACAACATTACTGTGGAGCAGAAATGAGTAAAATGTGGTCCTCCAGAAGTTGTTGGAATTCGCCTCCCATCAGCCAACATAGCCAATGGAGAGGAATGCTAGGACATGCAGTCCAAAAAGATCTGCAGAGCCAGCTTGCCCCTACAAATTTTCCTTGTCAGATCTTGGGGCAGCACCTAAGCATTTAAACTGGTGGACAATGCAGGGAAATATTTTCAGCATTTCAGAATTTTAATTATTCAGATAAATCATTTCATATTAGCAATCACTGCAGAAGTAGCTCAAAGGTATTTTCCTGTCTGCATATCCATCCCCACTCTGACTGTGTTTGCTGGTTTGCTTTTTGCTAAAGGAGTTCAGCCTTAGTTCTGATCTCAGTTCATCTTCTGCATGAAATAAGTGGAATCACAAAACTGTCTGCTTTTTTGTTATGTTTTTATTTTATTTATTTACGTTAAGATCATGCTCACATTGCTCTGAACTTTTAACAAGACATTCCCTGGTGTTTAATTTCCCTGGCAGCCTATCATGTTTCTGAACAAGTTCTTTTGTGGGAGGGTTATCTTTAGAGGAGATCTGCTGTTTGAGAGGGCCAGAGTGTAGAGCTGTAAGATTAAGCACATTATAGAAGAACATTTATTGAGACTGTAACAGTAGACATATTTCCATGGGAGGAAGTCCCGTGCAGTTTGGTGAGGTTTATTTCAGAGTAAACATGCTTAGGATTGGGTTTAATTTTTTTTTCTGCATTCTGAGATTTAGTTCCTAAACCCTGAATTTCTCTTTTGCCCAATTCACTCAGACCATACCACACCACAGTTCCCTGAAAGACAATAATGATAAGCTGTACAAGTAGTCTTAGGGTTTTTGAAATATCTCATTCTTTCTAGTTGTTGTTTTATAATTGCTCTCATGTTAGTGTGCTCAGAAACACGATTTTCCATGGCCTTTTTCTTTTCTTCCCCCCATGTCCACAAATGCAGATTTTAAAACAGAGTTCCTCCTTAATGCTCACAATTCATTTAGTTACAAGAGAGACACCAAGCTGGATGCAGATGGAAAGGGAAGGCCCACTTGAAGTTGCCCTTACTTGGACAACATTGGTTCAGTGATAAGCTTCAAAAAGCCATAAAGGAAATCGAAACACAGCAAGAAAATGTCTTATCTCTGCCTTTACCATAATAAACTGAAGCTGCAAGGAGCACTGAGAGATAAGAAAAGGAAAGGATTTCTTTAAGCATTAGTACTGTACAATGAAACATTTTGGTCAGGATGTAAGGAAGCATGGAGTACTCCTCCTCTCTTCTAGTGTGAGCAGTGAGGATTGCTGCTGCTTTCCGAGACAGCAGAAGCCGACCATAGTGGTGTTTTGAAATGCAGGGAACAGAGCTTAGAAATTTACATTTGAAAAATAGTTACATATACAGTTCCAGGTCTCTTTAATAGTTAATTACCATGATAGTTGCAGGTTTCTGAAAGCAACCTTCTGAAAAAAAGCCATCTGAATGCTACAAACCTGAAACACACTCTCTTTCTGTCCACCTTCTTGTCACCCCACCATCCTCAAAAGATCAGCCAGGACAGCCATGCAAGGAACAGTACAACCTAACACTTGAACTATGGCCATTTCCACACTACCTTATTATAGTGCTATTATTCCACTTTCAACATCTGATGGAATCCTGGGGTTTGCAGTTTAGGGAGGGGCATTTAGAATTCTCATCCAGAGAGCTCTTTGGCCTCAGTCAACTACAAACCCCAGACTTCCACAGGATGTTGAAAAGGGAATAATAGCACAATAACAGTGTAGTGCAGAAATGCCCTATGTGACGTTCTTCCTCCACAGGCTGCTCCCCTGTGATGATAAAAATCAGATGTCAAACTTTCCATTACACTGGAAAAGGAGTGGCATTATCCTTCCTCATGTTGAAACTGCAATGTAACTCAATTATGCTTTAGTTATTTCAACAAGATGTTAATTATTAATTGCAGGCTACTTCTTATTTGTCACTAAATAGCGGTTGTGGTGGGGACACACATTGTGCAGTCCCTGAACCAAATCAAAAATCAGGGTTGGATTATTCCTTTGTTGGGCCAGTGTAATGTCATTAAAAATGCAAGCTGCCAAGCCCTGAGTTTGAGAGTTATCCTCCTGGTCTGTGCATGTATGTGGGCGTGGGAGTGGGGATTGAAAAGCAGTATTTTTGGAATGACATATTTTAGAAATGCCCTGTAGAATTTCAGAGTGATCGGTTCAGAAAAATGGTATGAATTGCCTTTCAATGCCACCAGGACACCAGCATTTAAATGCTAGTACTGCAGCCACAAGATTGTGAGTTCGATCCCACAGCGCTCCAGGTTGACTCAGCCTTCCATCTTTCTGTGGGTCCTAGTAAAATGAGTACCCACCTTTTTGGGGGGCAATTAGCTAACACATTAGAGAGTGCTTATCTGATAAGCGGTATAGAAATACACATGCTATGCTATTGCTATTGCTGTTTTGTTGGGAATTCAAAGGGAATTGCTCTTCTGTCATGTGGTTCTATGGGTAGTTGGCATGCATACATCACAGAGGTATGTTCTAGGCTGATTCCCTATAAAATCGCAGAGAGATAGGTATTTTGGTCTTTCTGCCAGATCAAAGTCTAAAGATAGGAGGAAGGGTGTGACAGGCCTTTATATCTCCTCAGATTAGTTTTGCAGTTCCGACCTAATAAGGCACCCTTACACTATCACTTAGCCTCACTCCACCTTTTAAACACCACCTTTGTGTGTAAAGTCTTATGTGTTCCATCAGAGCTAAATACTTTATTTATAGTAATGTGTCGTTCTTTATTATCAGTGATTTTAGACAATTACGGCCAACTCAGTAGTTATAAAATAAAATGTATCTTTTAATTTAATAGCATTAGGAATAAAGTATCTCGTTAAAGTTCATATACAGTATAGTTCATATACAGTACACTAAACAGTCAAATTTCTGACAGTCCTCTAACTCCTAACCTTAGACACCAGGTCGCTGTGTCTTTTCCTTAGCTGCTGAAACACAACCCAGCCATCCTCTCTGGCCAAGATCTCATTGAAGGCTCCTTCATCTGCCTAATATATATTTCCTCTCATCCATAACCCCCTCCCATGCACACCACAGTGCTGAGTTTCACTCTTAAAGTACTATTCCTGTTGCCTAGCAACCCATCATCAAGTTGCACTTGCATTCAAAATAGCTGTATCCCAAAGCAACTTCATCATAAAAGGTGTCTCAAAAGATTTTTTACGTAACTCTCTGTGATTTTGTCACCTTTCCTGCACTCTTTGCTACACATACACAATGTTACACATATACAATGCTGAGAATTTTTTTAAAAAGAGGAAGAGGTACTAATTTGAGGTACTAATGACAATACCTGTGACAATACTTGTACTTTTGTTAGTCCATTCCAAAAAGGACAACATGGTGTGCAAGCTTATCCCAGGTGACCTGATGGTAATATGTTTCAAATAGAAAGTTCTTCTGATCTTACTGGGATGGTGAAGGATTGTAACATTTGAATCTTCGTTGTGTAAACACAACACCCCTTCTCTCTGGGTTGCTGTCATCCCATTGGAAGCTTACAGGGCCCTTTGTCAGTGGAGATCAGGAAGTAACTAGGCAGGTTTTTTATACTGAAAATGTTAGATATACTTTCAGATTCTAGATTAGATAAAAAAAAGTCAGTAGCAGCCAGAATGGATAGCTTTACCAACAGGTAGAAGGGAATGAATCCTCAGAGAGTGGATTTCTTTAAAAATCTCAGTTCTAGATAGTATGAAATCCTTTTCCTAGGATCCCAATGCTGAATGGCTAAATTTGACATTCTTCAAGTTGCCATGTTGGTTCACAAGAATCCATATTGACATGATATCTTTATGAAGGCAACAAAAAGGTTAAAAAAAAATACAAGCAAGCTTTTGAGATACTCAGGTTTCCTCAACAGCAGGATACTACAAAGTCCAGAAGAATGAGTTAAAAGCCATTAGGTATAGCTGTATTCGTGGGATGCTGCATGTGGAAAATTGCAGTGTGTGTGTGAAGTTCTTTGAACACTTAGGAAGAGGCAGTTGCTTGGAGTGAAGAACAAAATGGCACTCCTACTATTCCGTATACAAAAGCCAACTGGAGGGGCAATTGAATCTTTCTTCAGAACTGGTAATGGGATGCTGGCATCCATGGCACCTGAATGCACCAGGCTAGGTTGGCAGGATAACATAATCCTCTTCTGTACCTTTAGTGTTGCTTAGCATCTGCTGCCTGATGCAATTGCATGAAGGCTGGCAACCCGTTGAGTTGTGCCTAGGGATGGGCCAACCGAATCCTCGAATCCTCAAACCCTAGGTAAGGATTCGAGATTCCCAATCCGAATCCCTGTGCCAAAACAGGCAAACCAAATCTTTCAAATCCGCCAACTAAATAGATTGTTGGAAACTGGGACACCTGAAAACCTGGGAGACTGAGATGCCTGAAAACCTGGGAGACTGGGATGCCTGAAAAGCTGGGAGACTGGGATGCCTGAAAAGCTGGGAGACCGGGATGACTGAAAACTTGGGAGACTATACATACAAGGGAAAATAGTAAGTAGGTGAGGTTTTCCCTTGGATTAATAATGGCCTTTGATAACAATTTCAGAAATTACATCTGGGCTTGTATTCTAAGATACTTAAATTGAACATTGCATATTTAAGTTCAGGACTTGACTGGAAGCTACAGGCTTGAGATTTCAAGGACAACTGAAACATTCCTTTGCGGAGCTCCTTTGCAAACCTCTTTCACACACAGTTCTGGGGTTTGCAGTTTTACAAGGGGTCACAGCCTTCTCTGACAAAGTGTACTGGTGCATCATCAAACTACAAACCCCACGATGCCAGAAAGAGCTATGCAAAGAAAAGCCAGTTTTGACCTGGAATATCTCTCTACTGTAGTATGTGGCCCTGTTACACAGGAAGGAAAATGTGGGAGTAATCCATATTTTCCTGCCTGTGTGGAAAGGGCCTTCATGTCATTTTCAATCTGGGGACATCCTGAGGCAAAACTAGGGCAATTGTCGTGGCCAGATTTCTTCTGCAGAGAGAGGTTTGCCTCTGCCTAGGCCTTTGCTAAGGCTGAGAGAGTGTGTCTTGCCCAAGATTATCCTTCTTTCCCTTGCCTTTTAAACTCTTTTTTTAAAAAAAGGCTTCGAAAGATTTGAGATTCGTGAGATTTGTGGATTCCCAGAACCTTCCAGGGATCCAGATTCGGATCTGGAAAATTCTGGATTTGTCCCATCCCTAGTTGTGACAAGTTCATAAGCTGAATGTATGATCTCATAACTGCTAGGGATTAACCTTTATCGTCATTAATGACAGAACATGACCTTCAAAATCAATCTTTTTAGTGTGGCAGCACCTCAGCTGAAAGATTACTGAGGTCCAGCAGATCAGGATGCTGGGAAATGATGCCTGCAGCGCTCTCCTAGTTGCATTGAGACTAGCACTTGGGGAAGGATTCCAAGGGATTCTCTCCAACTGCCTGTTTTCAATGCACTCCACAACTAGGAGAGTGCTGCAGATATCAATTCCTGATATCTCAGTCTGCAGCATCTCAAAACCCTTTTGGTTATAGTGCTTACAGGCTGAAAAAGTAGGGGTTTGGGAGGTGGCATTGTCAGACATAACTATGATGATGGAGGTCCATTATCCTAGTCACCTCCTATGAAACAGGATCTCAGCCAAAGTTTGAAATGACAACTCTATATTTGCATCACTGCCACACCTAAACTTTTATAGAAGAGTGACCAAAAACAGAGACACCACCTACACATGCAAATGAGTCACCACAGTCATACCAAACATTCAGTGATAGAGACATGAAGGAAAAGAATTTAACATGCAGGCAGATGGAAAAGGTCATATAATCCAGGAAAATAAAGTGTAGTGTAAGAGATATGGGGCAAAACCTACAAAATACATTTAGGATCTCCTGAAACAGGCTCTGGAAATAGCAGCTTTTTCATCAAGTTTACAATGCAGAAGAGATACTCACATGTGAGCACAGGATACCCTTTGCCCTACTTGAGTGGTTTGTGAGAGAAACCACTGTGTGCCAAAACGCTCATTTTCTTCACATGTCTCTAAATCTCCCTCTGCTGGCCTTTCCTTAAAATTAGAGTAATATTCTTGTAACAAAGGGCCTACTTCAAATGGTTTCAATTATGCTCATAAGGATTTCACAAACATAAAATTTCCAGTATTTATTGTGGAATCCCACTTAATCAATCACATGGCAGGTTTGTGATGAGCAGCACTCATGTTGTTCCAGACTGCAATGTTGTGTCACTGGGTCTGAAATGGACAGGGTACATTAGCAGACACTTTAGCTCTCACCGATGAAAGTGAGAACACAATATGCTCATAACAGTTTATTCGGATGTCTAAATTTTATTTTATTTGCAATCCATTGTTGGAACTTGCTTAAAAGGTGGGGCAGAAATTGCAACTACAACCAAAACATGCCTATTGTGACAGTATACAATCATCTCTCCACATTCGCTAGGGTTAGGGGCACAGGACCCCTGTGAAAGTAGAAAAACCATTATTAACTGTAGGCCCTTCTAAACCATATTTAACACACACAACAGAAGTATGATCACCACATTCAACCCACCATGGATTCCTTTGAGGCATTAGGTTTCCTTTCCAAGGCAGAAGTGGGGGGCTAGTGGGGCTGACTACCACCTCCACTGCTGCCCCACACCATTTCTAATAGGGAATTGCAAGCCTCGTTCACAGTTTCTCAGTCTCATGAAGCTTGCTGTCCCTATTAAAAATGGCATAAGGCAGCAGCAGAGGCAGCAGCAAATACCATATTTGCTGCCATATAAAATGCACCTGTTTATAAGATGCACCCCATTTATATACTAACAAATACTATTTGCCTGAGTATAAGACACCCCGAATATATGACGCACTCCGTTTTCAAACAGTATTTTTTGGGGGGGAAGTGAGTCTTACACGCCAGCAAATACAGTAATCTGTGAATAATCAAATCCACAAAAGTAAAACCCGCAAATGTGGAGGGCTGACTATATATGTGTGTGGTTCAGTCTGGACTATGATATGGATGTGGATTACAATATGGATAACTCTCATAATGTGAATAAATTCCTCTCCACCTATCATGGGTATTGCCAAAGGCCATTTCCGCACTAGACTGTTATAGTGCTATTATTCCACTTTCAACATATGGAATCCTGCGATTTGCAGCTGGCCCCTGCGTTAAACTGCAAACCCCAGGATTCCATAGGATGTTGAAAGTGGAATAATGGTGCTATAACAGTCTAGTGCGGAAATGGCCAAAGGTTCTTCCCCATCTATTGTAGTTCTAAAATAAGCTGCCCTGCATTGATTTAAATAAAAGATCATAGTGTTTTTTCCACAGATCAGAGTGAACTCCTGCATGTAAGATGGCATGGTACTTTGGCATTTATGTGCATACACTTTACATGGAGGAGTGTTACAGTTAGATTTTAATGTCTAGGGAACTGTAGGAAGGAGATAAACAAAACCAAATGTCATTCTAGCAACTCACACTTCTGGAATTTTGTCATAGACAATAGTGGACAAATCTGAGTTAATTTGTCATAGTTTTCTGGAACCTTTTGTGGAGTAAAATAATTGTGTCACTATCAGTAGAACACATACATTGACACAAGCCAATGGGGAACAGAGCTTGGGAAAGCTGTACCTGTACAGTATATATGCACATATCCTGTCTTTTCTCCAGAACTGGGACACAAGATGGCCATGGCCATACTTGCTGGGTGGGTAACATTTCCAAAGTTCTAATAAAGACTTACCTATCCTGGCTTCCTTTTCTTTTCCATCTTTCCACTTTACTTCTCTTTTCCTCCATTTCTTCACATTTCTTTATACTTCTTTTTATCTCACTCGTAAAGATTTCACAAATGTAAACAGTCCAGTATTTATTGTGGAGTCCTACTTAATGAATCCCTTGGCAGGTTTTAATGAGCAATACTCATGTTGCTCCAGATTTACAATGTTGTGTCGTTGGGTCTGAAATGCACTGGAAACATAGACACTTTAACTCTCACAGATGAAAGTAAAGAAACAATGTGCTTATAACAAATTCTGTTTTCTAAATTTTATTTTACCTTATTTGTAATCTGCAATTAGAGCTTTATTTCTGATCTGCTGTTGGAACCATCTCTTCTGTCTCCTTTCTGTGTTGAGCCTTTTTCATTCCTGTAAAATAACCAAACAGTAACAAATGAAAACATATCATTTAAAACTGTAAGTCTGGAGAGGGAGACAGCATGGTGTAGTGGTTTGAAGGGTGACTCCAGGAGAGCACAGTTCAAATCTCCACTCAGCCCTGGAAACCTACTGGCTGACTTTGAGCAAGTCACTCTCTGTCAGCCTAAGAGGAAGGCAATGGCAAATCTCCTCTGAATAAATCTTGCCAAGAAGAAACTGTGAGGGGGACACCATAAGTCAGAATCAGCTTGAAGATGAACAGCAACAAATTTAGGAACCTTTGGCACTTCACAAGTATAACACAATTTAACTGTCACGGCTACTTCCTATGGAATTCTGGGTTTTGTCCATTTGTGAGCATCAAAGCTCTCCAGCTGAGAGTCTTGAATGTCCATCCTTAAAGTGCAAACCCCAGGATCCCATAGGATGGAAACATGGCAGTAAAAATAAAACCATAGTGCTCTAATTATGTAGCATGAAAGGGCCGCTGGGTACAAGATGGTGTACATTACAGATGGTTGCAGGAAGAAAATGGGATATTTGTATCCAGATTTTTGAAAAAGCAGACATTAAGTAATTTAAGAAAGCATGCCTCAAAAGTGAAAAGTGCAAGATTTTTAAAAGGAATAGATGCAAAGAGTGGGGGCTAACCTAATAAATGGGGAACATTAGATGATTTACTGTGGCATCTGTTCCGAGAGACATCAGGCTGTAAGGATACCTCAAGGATGATTATAAATCAGCCTCCCAGCCCCCAGTGTCTGTGCTACTTACATCCTCAGCTCTTGAAACCTTAATAATCTAATTCACAAAAATCTATTTATTTTTAAAGCAGTTCATTACTTATTATGTTGGCATATTTCTTTGCTTTAAAGCAGAGGCTGGTGACTTATGTGGGTTGGGAGCTGCACTGGACCCCTTACCTTGCAGGACTGTGCCTTAGCCCTGAGATTTGTGTATATGTGTAAAACTCACATATTCTATGTATTGCCTATGCAGGAAATGGTATTTTCCATGTAGGAAATGTGAGTTTTGTTCAGTTTTTGCACAAAACAGTGTTTTTCTCTGCAGAAAAATCTCCCAGATGCTACAGGATGCTCAAATATGAAGAAAATACTGCACAAAAATATTTAACTTCTCCTGCAGGGGGAGGGGGAACTACATTAATTATTAGTCCCCGCATAATCATGGATTTATATCTCTATGTCCAGTCACCCACACAGGACCACATTTATTTATTTGTGTGTGTGTGTGTGCATGTGTATGAGAAAGAGAGAGAGAGACACTATGGTAGCTTGAACAGGACGAAATAAAAAGATGACACTGAGTAACTGTGTAAAAGAGATGAAATGGTGGCAGATACCTTCATAGAAACACCATTGAATACAAACTCTCAGTCTTAGAAAGCAAAGCAGAAAAGTCTCTCAAAGCACTCATGAAAAATATATCACCAGAAACAGAAGATATACCAATAGACCTGTTTCATTTTTTAAAATGCAATCCATTTAAATTCTAACAAAAATCTACCAACAAATATTGAAAACAAAGTAACGGTCACAGACTGGAAATGCTCAATATACCGTATTTTCCGGCGTATAAGACGACTGGGCATATAAGACGACCCCCAACTTTTCCAGTTAAAATATAGAGTTTGGGATATACTCACCGTATAAGACTACCCCTCTTCCAAAGCACACCAAATAAAAAATAAAAAAAACATCAGATTTGATTTCAATATGGTAATTTTAATTCAAATGCTTATGACATGCAGGTACTTAGCAGGAAAACTGTCACTTATAAACATAAGGCTGTTTGTCATCAAACATGTAAACATAAAATAGTGCAAGTGGATTAAACTTTTCCTAATTCACTCTAAAGCTGAAAGGAAGGATAAGACAATAAACCCATGGGAGCTGCCATGCTGTTTGTTTTCTAAGCTGTCAACCAAACTGGAACTGATGATGATAGGAGGAAGATAACAAACTATAGAGAGAGAGCAAGTGCTGGGCAAGTCCCTGGCCAGTTAGCAAGCTACAGTATTTTTACAGGTTTTGCTGGCATGACAGCTTCCCTTTAAAAGCCTTCAAAATCCTCCTGTTCGTCATCTGATGTCATAAGTACATCAATGACATCTTGTGATACATTTGTAAGGCAGTCATCGTATGGATCAAATTCCGTATCAGATGGTGTGGTCTCAGCTTCGGCTTCCTCTTCATCTTGCCACAAGTAGTCATCCTCCATACCATCTAATGAATTTGATATGCCACACTTCCTGAAAGACTTGATTACTTTTTCTGCATCAATATCATTCCAGGCTTTTATGACAAACTTGCACAAAACATCCAACTGTGGAGCACGCATGTTTCCTCCTTTTGTGAATGACTTTTCACCGCTAACCATCCATTCATTCCACTGTTCTCGAATGCGATCTTTAAATGGCTTGTTTAGGCACACATCCAGTGGCTGTACCAACGATGTCAATCCTGCAGGAATAACTGCCGCATCTGTGTTTAGTCTTGCAAGCCTTTGCTTGGTGCTGGGAGTTAAATGAGCCCTGAACATATCCCACACCAGTAGACTGCGTTTTTGAATAAGTCCACCTGGTCGCCTGCTCCATACATTATCAAGCCATAGCTTTACCCCTTCTTCATCCATCCAGCCTTTTTCATTCACATGTACAAAACAACCAACAGGAAACTTGAGTTTTGGCATTGTTTTTCTTTTAAAAATAATCATTGGTCTCAGTTTGGCACCATCAGTTGTGCAGCCTAGTACCACTGTAAAACTGGACTTCTCATGTCCTGTTGTTTTAAGTAAAATTGTTTTTTCACCTTTTTGATGGACAGTTTTATTTCCAACCATGTCAAAATTCATTGGAGTTTCATCCATATTTCCGATACTACTTAACGCATAGCCATGTTTAGTGCGCTGTTTTATTACGTATCGATGGAAACTATTTAGTTTGTTATCAAGATCTGCAGGTAATTTTTGGGCAATTTTTGTCTTTTGCCTCAGTACCATATTATGCCTTGCCATGAATCTAGTACACCAGGATACAGTGGCCTTAAATTTGTTGCTGTGATCTGGGTTAGATTTGGCCCACTGAAGTGCAAACAAACGTATTTGATTTCGTGTCACTACATAACCATTTTGGCGATGCTCATTCACCATGTCTGCCACATGTTTTTCGAGTTCTGGCCAATGTGGGGTGCCTCTTCTTAATGCACACTTACCCCTTGGCATACTCTTTAATGCTTTTTCATTTGCTTTCCAGTACCGAACCATCTTTTCTGTTACTCCATATTGTCTTGCAGCAGCGCAGTTATTATGTTCCATGGCAAAGCTTACAACTTTAAGTTTGAAACTGGCTTCATATTTCTTTCTTCTTGCTGGTGGAGCCATGATGGGGTTTTGACTGTTGGACATTTGTATACTGTACTGTATGTACTGGTGCTACACTGTATGAACAGGTGATGATACTGGTGCTGTAGTGTATGTGGTACCCAGTATACAACAACCAGCCCGATGTACCTTACTGGCAATTGGCTGGTTGTTGTATACAAAGCCTGCTTGGACTGGTCAGCCCTCCCTGCCTGCCCAGCCCTCTCTGTCTCCAAGACTATCAAAGTGATAGATCTCCCTCTTGAGGACTGCAGTGAATCTGAGAGGCAGAGAAGGAGGTACGGTAATAGGATATAAGGGCGGGCCAGGTGGGTGAAAGAGGCGTGTTTTTCTGGGCACAGCGCTGCTCTATGGCCCTTTTTGCAGCGCTGGCTCCACCCCCCGTCGTCCTCTCCTCCTCCTCCTTCCCAGCGGTCCTCTGCCTAGCAACAGGAGCAACTCTGGCCAGCCTCCTTCCCTCCGCGGCTGCTGATAGGCTCGCCCGATCCAGGAAACTCGGATGCCCCAGTCACTGCGAATGAGTTGTCCAGAGGGAGGGAAAGTGGAGCCGGCGCCCTGGAATGCCTCTTGGTGGGATTTAAAATATATGTGTGTGTATATATATATATATATATTATTGCGCATCTTTCATTAGGAATTCCTAAAATGAGCACATGGCAGCACAAGCCACTACTCTATGCCTGTCTCTGGGTGGTAGACCCCCAAGGGTCTGGGGAAAAACAAGCAGATCTTACAAAGCCTGACGTCTCTCCATCTGCTTTAGGCAATGTTAATCAACAATCATTACCCTTCGGCTACAGAGAGAGGTATTAAGTAAATGCAAATGGCTAGAAAGGTCAGACTTTCCAAACCAGCCGTGTTCCAGCTGAAACTCTACATGTTTATCTTACAAGAGCCTGGCGAACGAGGAAGCGGTGGAGGAACCAGAAAGGCTGCCCGGCTCTCATTCTCGGGGGGGGGGCGCCGCTGAGAGCCTCTCCTCTCCTCCTCCCTCGCCGTCGCTCCGGAGGAGCCAGCAGCCAAGCACCGGGCTCACATCCTTGCAAAAAGGGGCAGCCTCGCCAGCCCCAGGCGCTTCCTGCCAGCCCCGCTGGACTTTTGAGCAAACTTGAGCTGCTCCCTCCCTCCCTCCCTCCCCCTTTTAATATCCCTCCTCCTCCTTTCCTGGGAGGATGTCCTCTGGGCAGCGCTGGGAGGCAGCAGCAGCTGCAGCACACTAGCCGAGCGAGTGAGCGAGCGAAGTTTCAGCGACACCCGGTGTATAAGACGACCCCCGACTTTTGAGAAGATTTTCTTGGGTTAAAAAGTCGTCTTATACGCCGGAAAATACGGTACATTCCAGTCTCCAAGAAAGTGGATACCAGAGATTGCAGTAACCATTAGACTATTGCACTGAGCTCCCGTGCAAACAAATGATGCTCAGGATTTTACCAGGAAGGCTGTTATGGAGTAAGAAGTGTTAGATATCTAAACTGGGTTCGGAAAAGGAAGAAGCACTAGGAATTATATTGCAAACATATCTTGGATAATGGAACATAACAAAGAATTTTGGAAGAAAATCAACCAGTGCTTTATAGCAAATCCTTTGATTGTGTGGGTCATGAAAAACTACAGATTTCCATAAAAGAAATGGATATGCCATAGCATTTGAATGTCCTGATGTGTAACCTACATTCTGGACAAGAGGCTACTGTCAGGACACAACATGGAGAGACAGAATGGTTTTCCATTGACAAGAGGATCAGAGAAAGCTGCATGTTATCATCCCAGTTGTTTTTAGGTAACCAGGTTAGAAAATTATTTTGGAGTTTTTCTCTCAGAAAAGTTATTATAGCTCTAGCTTTGATGGACTTATTTCGCTTGTTGGATCTTATGTCCAACTTACTGCATTGCCAGTGACTGTTATTTTTGTTTCCCTTCACATTCCACCTGGAAACCATTGTCATTGTGTATCATCCTCACCACGTGAACAGGAAAAAATAGCATCAATGCCTTTGTAATACAATTACTGAAATTATATTAAACTGTTTCAGTTTGCTCAGTGTTGAATAATTAACCATGTTTTTGAGATAGTAGGTCAAAAAACAGTTATTAAGTTGCCTAGAGGCTTGGTGGGGGAAACAGGCCAGGGAGAGACACATCTTCAGAGCTTCTTATTGTGCTCGCAGCTTAATCCTATATTACACATTCAATGGTGGGCTAAACGAAAAAGACTCACGGGGTCTTGGACAGGAGCAGCTAGTGGCTTTTCTGGATAACAGTTGTTGAGTAGGAGCAGTTGCTCGGAGGAGAAGAAACTTAGAATTTCAGCTGTAGGTCCTTTAAAAGACCATAACTGTTCTTACTTTTCTTAATTTGTCACAGTGCTTGTTCTCCTTGGAGGAGGTGCAACTAGAAAAAATAAGCATGAAAATACTATATGCATGATAGAAAGGAACATCCCACTGGAAAAATTAACATAATATTTTCTCTTGGTTGCAGGTTGCAGAAGAATGTCATTCAGATAGTTCAATAATACAGCACACAATTGTATCAGGTTTTCCTCTTCACATATTCCTATTGTAATTTGTCTCTAAAGTGTTTGTGGAACTGACTGTTTAGATCAGTGGTTCTCAACCTGTGGGTCCCTAGATGTTTGTGGCCTTCAGCTCCCAGAAGCCCCAGCCACTATGGTCAATGCTCAGGGCTTCTGGGAGCTGAAGTCCACAAACATCTGGGGACCCACAGGTTGAGAACCACTGGTTTAGATGAAGTTGCCAGTTGTGCTCATGCAAGCTGCCACAAAATTGACTCTGTGTCAAATTCACAGATGAATAAAAACACTCAGCCAACTAAGGAAATGAAGGAATGATCTCCTCTCTGTGATACTGCTGATTTTAAAAGCTTAGCATAATGTCGGACTATGGATATAAAGCAAAGAGGTTATCTTTTGGAACGAACTTCAAATGAAAAAGAACTGTCCACATTTATTTTATCTCTTGGTTTGTTCAGAAAACATTTGCCCTTATCTTCCTTCAGCAAATTTGATATGGATTGTATCCAATATTCCTTTTAGTTTAAACTGCCATTGCCAAAAGAACTCCCTGGGAATTTTACTGCCAGTACATTACTCTCCATTTTTAAAAAGTGTATAAATGGAGAAGTCAACAGATCAAAAACCTTAACAACTTTCCTGGAGGTTACAGGGTCTTGTTTAATGTTGTTTTCCTTCTGGAGAACCAGTGCTGTTTGGCACAGCTGTAATAGGTAACCTGATCTATGTGGCTGCACAGGACTGGGCAGTCCACTCTTTCTGAAGGTAGGCACAAAGTGTCCTCCATTATTGGAAACAGACCAAAAGAGTCCAGGGATAGATTTCGTTTAGGATTATATTTCTCTAGGAAGCTAAAAAGGACAACAAAATTCCAACCTTGTACTTTACAATGAACCAAGCACACACACACACACACACACACAAAAATGTAAACTGTCATTTAAGGTGTTTGTGGTCTGTCTCTTATGCAGCTTTGGACTGTTACAGCAGTATTCTCAACCATTCCTATCTGTCTACTTTTTTATCTGTCTGTCTGTAATCTGTCTGTCTGTCTTTCTGTCTCTTATACTATTTTGGACTGTTAGCAATGTTCTCAGCCATTCCTATTTCTATCTATCTATCTATCTATCTATCTATCTATCTATCTATCTATCTATCTATCTATCTATCTATCATCTATCCATCCATCCATCTGATCTAGTATTTTTAATCCCTGCCTGATACTGGAACACTGGAATACAATACAGGCTCCTTTGGGGCAAATGTTGCTGAAGGTAGTAGTCCTTGTGGCTATAGGCTTTTTTTGGGGAGGGGGATTGAATATCCAAATAGTGTTTCTGTTGTCCCAGATTATTTTTTGACAACTCCCAGCAGCAGCTGTAGCATTTTATTTCCACCCTTAAGTGGGTTTCTTTTTAATTCTGAGACATATTGGAACAAAAAGATAACTTTGTCTTCTTTCTCTAGGTTTGGAAAAACAAAAAGAATTATACTGTTACAGAGCATCAGAGCATCAGTGAAATGACACTATTGCCTTATAGCTTTAGAACTCTTAGGATTTTTCCCCCAAAGATTCAGAAAGGAGAAAATCTACTCTTCAAACGATTGGACCACCTCAGCACACCGTACCCTAGTTAAAAAAAAAAAAAAAAAACTTTGGAAGAGTATAAATCCAGGAAATTACTACAATAGCCCCCCAAAAGGATGGAATGGATTTATACAGAGGCAACAACAACCAGAAAACCCCAGAGAGCTATATGGTGGAAACTCATGCTTCTTGTGCTTCTTTAGGCCAATCTGGAAGAGCTCATAGTTTATTTTTACACAAAATAGTGCATCTTTAACCAAAATGACAAGTACCTGTATGCTTTTAAAAATAATCTAATCAAATTCAGTGCATGTCTAAGATGATTCCTGTTCAGCTGACTAAAAACAAGGTATGATAGCACTTTGTTCCTTTTATTCTATCTCCTGCAGGTACAGTCAAATCCAGTGAGCAGAGTCATCTGAGACATCTTTGCTCTTCTGGAAAGAATTCAAACTAAACTGTCTTTTCTCATGCATTCAGAAAGCAATTGTGATGTCACATATGAAGGCATTCCAAGGTTACCTAAGCAATGCCTTGCAAAGTACATAGCTTGCACACATTTACCATGACTGAGCTTAAATTGGATATGGAGTTACAGACAAAAATAGTTTTAAAAATCAAATGTGTTACACTTCATCACAGATGTCTCATCATGCATTTCTTAATACCTTTAGCAGAAGAATTGTTATGCAGAATTTTGCCTAGAGGACATATTTCAAAGAGGTACGTCTTCCACTGGAATCGTTTAAATTCTGATGATTTCTCAGGACTGAGTAGGGGCAAAACCATACATTATTCCAGGAAGTGAGGGTTACAAAATCCATGTTTACAGAGGCAACATGAATGTCTGGGAAGGGCATAGGAAGGGTGTGTGCCCTAAACCTTCATCTTTAAAAAATTTTTTCCCATCAGTGCCTTCCACAGGGGATCCTTCTGAGTTCAGATCTTGAAGCATACTTGTCAGAAGGCTAGAGTAAGAATGAAGAGGCTGTTAGGGAAAATTGGTTAGTAGAAAAAAAGAGTGAAGCACCACCTCTGTACACATACCTGCTTGTACAGTCATCCACTAGGGTTAGGGGCACAGGAACCCCATGAAAATGAAAAAAACAAACAAAAAAAACATGAATAACTCCAGGCCCTCTCAAACCACATTTAACACACACAAAAAGTATGATCACCATATTCAACCCACCATGAATGCCTTTGAGGCACCAGGGTTCCTTCACAGGGCAGAAGTGGGGGGCTGGGGGGCTTTACTGCCACCTCCACTGCTGCCCCACACCATTTTTAAGAGGGGCTTACAAGCCTCGTTCTCAGTTCCTCAGTCTCACAAGGCTTGCTGTCCCTATTAAAAATCAGGACAGGGAGGCAGCAGAGGTGACCAAAAATAATCTGTGAATAATCAAATCCGCAAAAGTGACATCTGCAAATGTGGACGGCTGACTGTATTTCTTTAAACATTATCTCCAGCATCTGTTATTATCATGATACAAGTATAACAAGTAGTTTGTGTTTTCTCATAACACATAGCTCATTCCTAAAACAAGCTAGGTTAGAGCCAGTAAATTGTCCTGTGTGGATTGCTATGAAGTGGAGATTGCATGATTCTAAAGATACAGGAATATTCTGTGGGCACGCATTAGCCAACTGTGGTTGACAGATCTTTGCTGGCACTTGTTCGCTGCATGTTTATAGGCACATATCTTCCCATCACAGTTCTCCGTGTTTTCCATGGCAAGGAATGGTATATAAAAAAGCATTGGAGTTAGGAAAATTAAGTGTGTGTGGAGCGGGAGGGATTACAATGCCCAGAATTCTCCTGTTCGCATAGTCATTGCCCTCTCATGCTGGCTGGGAGAAAGTGGGAGTTCAAAAATGCACATCTGCACAAAAATGCGCAAATTCACAAATGCACATATTTCACAGGACAAAAAAAAGTGCTTTTGAGAAGTTAATCACATTTCTTTTGCATATGTCAAAGTGTCTGAATGGTTGCTATTTCTGTCATGGCATTATGTGCTCTAAGTCTTTCTGCCTTCATTCATTCCACAGACTTTATTCCTTTCTTCTCATTGCCATAGTGCAGTTATTGGAATGCTTGAAACAAAAGATCAGCAATTCGTCAGTGCGTGCTCATGAAGAGCTCGCTCTGTTGGCGAACTGAAGTGAAGTGAATCTGTGTTGCTTTAATTCAGAGCTGTCAAAATGGTGTGCCCTGACACATTAGTATGTCACCTGAAGTGTGTAGGTGTGCCGCCTACAATCTTGGAAATGTATGTTACTATTTATAGATCATATATTTTTAAAAATCTATGAAGAGTTTTCATGAGATATACTGTGTCCAATACATTTTATTATTACAATTTATGTATGTGTCTGTATCTCTTATAAGGAGTTAGTTTAACCTCAGATTTGCTAGTAAAACTGAATTACTGTGTCGTGAAATGATGCATGTCTAAAACAGTGTGTCACCAACATGAAAAGTTTGGAAAGCTCTCCTTTAATCCTTTCTCATGTTAGACTTTCATTCTGATAACAGAAGTTAACTTAGGTATTATTTTGATATGCCACCGGCCATATTTTGTGCAGTAGGAAAATAAAACATGCAGTAAGAAATACAGTTGGGAATATGGGCTTTAATCTGTAACAAGACTATTCTTTAAAACAAATCGACAAAAAAGAAAAAGAAAATTAAAAGGACTACTATTACCTGTGTGTGTATATGACTTCAAGTCACATATCAACATATGGTGACCCCATGAATTTCATAGGGTTTTATAGAATCACAGAGTTGAAAGAGACCACAAGGGCCATCTAGTCCAATCCCCTGCTATGAAGAAACACCCATCAAAGCATTCCCAACAGATGGCCATCCAGCTTCTGCTTAAAAAACCTACAAAGAAGGAGATTCCACCACACTCCGAGGCAGCATATTCCACTGCAGGACAGCTCTGACTATCAGGAAGTTCTTCCTGAGGTTCAGGTGGAATCTCCTTTCCAACAGCTTGAATCCATTGCTCTTTGCCCCACTCTCTGGAGCAGCGGAAAACAAGCCCACTCCCTCCTCGACATGACATCCCTTCAAATATTTAAACATGGCTATCATGTCTCCTCTTAACCTTCTCTTCTGCAGACTAAACATACCCAGTCCCTTCATGCCCTCAAAGGGCATGACTTCCAGACCCTTCACCATTTTGATCACCCTCCTCTGGACACATTCCAGCTTAGAATCATAGAAATGTAGAGTTGGAAGAGACCACACGGGCCATCCAGTCCAACCCAGTCCTGCTATGCAGGAACACCCTCAAAGCATTCCCGACAGATGGCCATCTAGCCTCTGCTTAAAAACCTCCAAGGAAGGAGACTCCACTACACTCCGAGGCAGCGTATTCTACTGCTGGACAGCCCTGACTGTCAGGAAGTTCTTCCTGAGGTTCAGGTGGAATCTCCTTTCCTGCAGCTTGAATCCATTGCTCCTTGTCCTGGTCTCTGGAGCAGCAGAAAACAAGCCCTCTCCTTCCTCTACATGGCATCCCTTCAAATATTTAAACAAAGCTATCATGTCGCCTTTTAACCTTCTCTTCTGCAGACTAAACATCCCCAGCTCTCTAAGTCTATCCTCATAGGGCATGTCTTCCAGGCCTCTCACCATTTTGGTCGCCCTTCTCTGCACTTGCTCCAGCTTGACCATGTCCTTCTTGAATTGGGGTGCCCAGAACTGGACACAGTATTCAAGATGAGGTCTAACCAAAGCAGAGTAGAGCGGTACCAGTACCTCCCTCGATCTAGACACCATACTCCTATTGATGCAGCCGAGAATTGCATTGGCTTTCTTGGCTGCCGCATCACACTGCTGACTCATGTTCAGCTTGTGGTCTATGAAGACTCCTAGATCCCTTTCATATGTACTGCTATCCAGCCACTTGTCCCCCATCCTATATTTCTGTATTCCATTTTTTCTACCTAAGTGTAGGACCTTACACTTCTCTCTGTTGAATTTCATTTTGTTAGCCTTCGCCCAGCTCTCCAATCTATCCAGGTCATTTTGAATTTTGATTCTGTCCTCTGCGTATTAGCAACCCCTCCCAGTTTGGTGTCATCTGCAAATTTGATGAGCATGCCCTCTATTCCTTCATCCAAGTCATTGATAAAAATATTGAACAGCACTGGGCCCAGGACAGAACCCTGTGGCACCCAACTAGTCACTTCTCTCCAGGATGAAAAGCAGCCATTTGTGATCACTCTTTGGGTTTGGTCGGTCAACCAATTACAAATCCAACTAACAGTAGCCCTGTCCAGCCCGCATTTTACTAGTCGATATCCTTCTTGAATTGAGGTGCCCAGAACTGGACACAATATTCCAAATGAGGTCTAACAAAGCAGAATAGAGTGGTACCATTACCTTCCTTGATCTAGATGCCATACTCCTATTGATGCAACCAAGAATCGCATTGGCTTTCTTGGCTGCCACATCACACTGCTGACTTCTTAGGCAAGAGGTGCCTAAGAGGTGGTTTTGCCTGTTCCTTCTTGAAATATAGCCTACAGCACCTGATACTCATTAGTGATCTCATATGCAAGTTCTAATCAGGGCTGACCTGTTCAGCTTCCAAGGTCAGATGAGATCTGGTGCCTTTAAGGTATTGTCTACCAGTTTTTATAACCTGATATTAATAGTGTCATTGAGACAAACTTATCTAACAAGTAAAAAAATACTCACATTAACTCATATTGAACTCTACCCTACCAATAAAACATTTATATTAGTATACAACAGTTACATGTTAGTACTAAGACAGAACAAAAAAAAAGGCAGTTGAAGGCCATTTCCACACTACACAGTTATAGTGCTGTTATTCCACTTTCAACATGTCATGGAATCCTGGGCTTTGCAGTTTAGGGAGGGGCATTTTAGAATTCTCAGCCAGAGAGCTCTTTGGCCTCAGTAGATTACAAACCCCAGAACGCCATAGGATGTTGAAAGTGGAATAATAGCATTATAACGGGGTAGGGCGGAAATGTCCTAAAGCCTACTGGCAATTCCAACCAGAGTTGACCAATTGTATCAACTGTGTTTGCCTCCTGGCTGACTTCCCATTCAGCAACTGATTCAGTGAGTCTGCTCCAGGACTAACCAGCAGGATTCCAGCCTGCATGATGTGCAATGTGTCATACACTGTACAAAGCATATCAACATTTACTGTCTTGCAAGAGAGATAGTTGTGCAGTAGGACAGAAAACTTAGAATAAACTGCACTTGATGACCTGGCCACAGTTAAATACATCCAGATTGTCTTCCATTTCAATCATCTCTCTTGACAAAGGTGTTTCCAAGAAAGATTTTTGTAACGCAATCATCTAGTATCAGTCATGGAATTTAATGGTAAATTGCAGCTCTTGCTCCGTGTTTTTGTGTGTGTGTGTGTGTGTGTGTGTGCGCGCATGTTTGATGCCTCTTGCTTTTTCCATCCTTTTTTCTTAACAGAAAAAAAATCAATCAATGACAGGGAAAGATAAAAATAGCTGCACAGTACTTTTGAATAGTAGCACAAGCAGCCTTCTGTCTACACTCCTAGAGAACGTGCCACCACAACTAGGTGATGTTCCAAAAATGGCCAGAAGCGTCAGGACTTAACCTTTCAACAGGTCCTGAAATTGGAACCTAAGGGGTAGTGGGTGATGGTAATTCAGTTTATGTAGCATATCCCAGCCAGAAACAACAGGGAGATGAGCCAAGCCCACAGGGAAGCTGGAGAGAGTCCCCATGAAAGAATTGCAGCAGCTGAATTGCTAGTATGAACCCTCTACACTTCCTTGTTCCGAATGAAAGGTAATTAAAAATATTCCACCATCATCCCATGGGATACTTTCTGAGTGGCTGTAACATTTGAATCAGGCTTAGTTTGTCAGCATGATTCACAGCAAGAGTGTATAATGACCAAATGAAAGTCAACATTGTATCCACACTGCAATATGATAACAGTTTGATATCATTTTAATGTCTATACCTCCCACTGTGGGATCTCAGATCTGTAGCCTTGGTGACATACTTAGAATTCTGTGCTAGAATGTTCTGGTCCACTCCATTGTATCACAGCAGTAAAACCAAACTGCAGATCCCAGGATGGCACTTAAAGAGCTATCAGGCTGTTATAACTGTGCAATGTGGATGGAACAATTATCAAGAAGTAAAAAAGCATTAATGAATTTTAAAATACAGATTTTGTTAAAAAAAAATTAGCCCACACATATGTATGTCAGCTGTAGCTAGTACTTTGCAAGAGAAATGGAATGGAGGGAGGGAGACACTAGCTTCCAGTACATGAAGTTTTTCCTACCTCGTTATCTAGACACTCTTCTGATTCACCACAACCAGCTATTTGCATGTTTCAGATACATAATTACTGAAGAGAGACATTCATTCAGAACACAAACAGAGACCGTTTCTGCACCGGGGTATTAAAACGGTGCAGAGCGACCTCCGACGGAGGTCTTCTGCACCGTGGCGTGGATTGGGGCGGACTATTTTTGTAGTTCCGCACCTCAATCCGCTCTGAAGCGACCGGAACTGGTGGCGCGGCGTGTTTTTTGAAGACCTCTTTTCAGAGGTTTTTAAAAAGCATGGAGTGCGCGGCCCTGTGCAGCTCCGTCGCCGCACTCTGGTGCAGATTTGCAGGCGCACACTAGTATGTGCCTGTAGATCTGCTGGGGGTGGGGTTTAGGCTGGCAAGCTTCTCAGGTTGGTGGAGAGCCTCCGTCAGCCGGAAGCCACCATTTTGGATGCCGAGGCCGCCATTTTGGACGCCGGAGGACTTCGGAACAGAGAGATCGCGCTGCTCTGCATGGCGACAGACTTACCCAGCTGCCAGTAAGCTCCATTTTAGAGCGTTTTCCTCCATTTCCCCCTCCACATGCAGAAAGGGCCAGAGAACTACAGGGTCTAGTTCAGACAAAAATTTGTTGTAGTTTTCCCTGGTTTAATTTCTTCCACTTTAGATGTGTCTTTATTTTATTATACCCTCTTTCCCAATCATATCTAGGAAGTCAATAAGCTGGTGTACATTTGTATATGTCATTTTGAATTGCACTTGTTTCCAAAGAGAGAGCTGTGTTAATGTGGGCAGAGGGTATATGGTGGCGGGGAGAAGGAATCAAACAGCACCTTTAAGATCAACTCATTTATTGCAGCCTGAGCTTTTGTGAATATTAATCTGTCTCTTCAGATACACTGAAGATGTTGAAAGTGGTATTGCCAGCACCATCAGTGTACCTGAAGAAGTTTTCAATGAAAACTCATGTTGAAACCAGTCTCAAAGGTACTGCAAGATTCCTTCAACTTCATCCCCCTTTCAAATTTGACTGCAATGCTTGCTTGGTTTTGTAAATTGTAATATTGTTTTTAATAAAAAAAAGATTTCATAAAAACCTAGGAAATTGTAGCAATAAGGAATTTATTCCTAAACTATTTCATAGAATGTTGAGGCAAAAACTTTACAGATCATAGAAGCATAACAGATGTTTCCAAGTGGTTTATTAGACCAAAATAGCTATTATCTGCCACAAGAGGGCTCTGTATGTACAAGTCTCTGGAGCAGTAGTTTTTAAAGCTCTCTATGTTCAGCCGTCCTGTTCCAGGCTGATTCTTCCATGGAATTCCTGTATTGGAGAGGATTCTAGCATTTGTTCTAGGGTCCATTGTTAGATTGTATAGAGTATCATTCAGGATCTTTAGGCTTTGTTACCGCCCCAAAGAAACTGAATTTACATTCTTATGGGACTGGTGTCTGTGCATGGGTATTCAATAAACTGCCCACTATGTTTTGGCCAATAAATATTTGTATGATCTTCTTCAGAAACTGTTAGAGAATGTCCAGAATGTATGAACACCTTTTCCTAGCACTTTTTCCAAGTACAGAAAACATGATGAAGGGCAAAGTAGAATCTTGAGGCATACCATAGACACATGGCCTTGGACAATTTTAGTGGACACCCCAGCCTCACCTTCTGGGAGCACAAGTCCAAAAAAGATCACCATACATCCAAGATGGAGATACAGTTTGAGACAGGGTTGAGATAGTGTTATCACCTTGAACTGGCCTGGCTTCAGAAGATATTAGATATCATCTTGATATCACAATTCAGCCACATTTTGCTACCCTCGGCCAAGTGTTTGTGAGGCCCCCGAACACTCACAGAACTAGGCATGGCCATTAATTGCTGAACATTCCTTTCTCCACCCAGGCAGGCCAAATTCAGCCAGATCTTCACTTTAGGAGACCTCCCCAGACAAACACCTCATTAAAGATGCACACTAATACAAAGAGCCCCCTGCCCCAAGCAGGTAACTTGACGAGCTAGACGCTTAACTGTCAAGCGCACTGCATCTGCATACTGGTCATTTCATTGTCAATTCAGAGCTAACTCAATCACGCTAACTTCTGACCTTTCGGAAACACTGTCACGCGCCCAAACCTCATTGTTCCCTCCCAAGTACAGACTAGCCCACGGTCATACTTTCCCTATAAAAACCCCTGGTTCCGAGAGCTTCCTTGAATTGCTCTGAACTTCCATCCCGCCTTGCTGCTGCTTTGTCCGCCGAGCTTTCCCCTCAGTCTCAGTCTGGGACCGTGCAATTACAGAATCTCCGCTGTGATCCACCCCAGGCTTCGGACAGGTGTAGTATCACCCAATTCAACAAACCCTCAAACTCCTCTATACCACTAACACCTTTATTTTCTATAGTTACTTGTGTGAATGTGGTGCATACACTGTTTGCCTGTGTTTAATAAAATCACAGTTAATTTCATATTTTGGTGTGCTTCTTGACTGAGTCTGACCCCGTAGACATTGGGTTGCAAGATCCTGCAAAGTTACCCTGCCTCTTGCTAGCTTAAGTGAGTGCTCCAGCTAATTTTCTCCAAAATTGTGTTTTATTGTTTGGTTATTTAGGTATCCCTCCCGGAACCCCCAGTAAACAGGGTAACAATAGGGTTTGGAGAAGCTATTTGTTTTTTGTTTGTTTGTTTGTATGGAGTACAGCTTCTCAAATCCACCACCTGTTATAGCCAGTGGCTATGCTTGCTGAGGGAGTTGTAGTCTACAAAATTGAACGTTTCCAATCTCTAATCCAACCCTCACTCCAGTGAGATGATGCAAAAGGATTCCATAGCCAGTGATATCACAAACCAGAGCAAGGTCCAAGTTGCATATAGAATTCTCTATCTCTAGTTTAGGTCATCCACAAGAACAGTCAGCAAATCCAGTCCAAATTTTGGCTGGAAACCAGAATGGAAAGGATTTAAATAAATTGGATGATGCAGATCCTCCTGGAATGAAATTACCATAATGGCTATTGCTATAATATTGCAGTGGCTGTCCTTGGGCAAATACTTTAGGAACCTTCTTTCTAGGTGTAGTGTCATCCTGTGATTGATGGCAGCAGTCCAAGGTTGAACAAGAAACCTGCAATCCTGTTTCAATTGCCAGCTATTTGGAATGCACAGAATGAACAGAGCTTTTCTGGAAGTATCTTGCAAAAGCAAATAGCATTGCTGAAAAATGTTTGCCATTGCTAAATGTGTAGCTTGAGGGAGCAGTTTGCTCTGACCCTGAATTGGTTAGTCTAAGGAGTGGTCTAAAGGTATGTTGGAAGTAACATTGACTGTATGTTTGTTTCTACATGCTCCTAACACCTGGCCAGCATGCTTGGTTGTAAAGAGGAAGGTTCCATTTATAGCTGCACTAGATGTCCTAGTACCCTCTCTAGAGGAAATGACTCTGATAGTCCAGTGGCCAAGAGTACATGATTCATATAGACAGTGCTGGATTGAACACCTGGCATGTCCAGGATCAGTAAGAAGGTGTTGGGAAAACCCTCCATGCCCCTGGAAAATCACTGCCTGTTGGAACAGGCAGAACTGTGCTTGTAAAAGTTACTTTTTGAACTGCAGTACAATTCCTATAGAATTCTGAGTCTTGTACTCCAAAACTGTTAATCTCTAATCTCTGGTACTGAGCTAGGTGGGCAAATATTGGGGCTGGTACAAAATTGTTTTCAGTAATCCTACGAAAGGGAGTAAAAAACAAAAAGAGCTATAGCAGAGGCCAATACTATTTTCTACTTTCTTCCCTGGATCTGGCCATCTTCTGGCCAGAATTCTGGCTAATGGAGACAAGCTTCTTGATCTTTTGAAATTGTGCTTGGCCCAGTACATTGCTCTGTAGGGGTAGGAATGAGCTCACCTATTTTTGAACAGAACTGTGTTATGTACAGTTGACAGAAGCTGGAAAACTCACAGTCAGTTCATTTTCAAACCATGTTTTTAAAAAAATCTCGCAGTATTACATTTGGTACCTCTAGGTAGTTTTTCAAAATACCCAAGGGTACCTTCCAATAATTTTCAGCTTTTTATTTTCTATGTACTCTTGATATCTGTACTATGGTGGGTATTTCCAAAATAGAGTAGACTTGGCCAACAGAAAGCAGATAAAAACAAAAATGCTTTAATTTTAAACTGGAGAAATCCTGTTTCAATCCACAACACAGCAAAGATTTTCATAGTGCATTTGATAGTTTCTATTTATTTTTTGTCTTTTCTAAACATGTGAACCATTTAAAAAATCATGGTTACAGAAAGTGTATCAAATAAAATATGTAAAAAATGTGTGTACTTCTTTTTCCTGTAGCAATTACTTCAATCTGATGAGGAAGTGACCCCATTGAAAGGGCATGTGTGTCATACTAGTTTCTCTCGAAATAAATTTCCCTATTGCTTTGAAAATTTAATACAGCTTCTGAATGACACAGTCATTAATATAATGTAATTTCTTCATGCTAATTACAGGCATCCTACCTTTGGTAAAATGACTGTATGTATCATTAGAAGTAGGAAGGTGCGGTTTATTCTGCACAGCGCAGCCTCAGATCAGCCTAACATATTTTGCTAACTGAGGAAAATAGCAAAACACTACCTTTCTCTGTCCTGTTACAGAAGGTGGCTGGAGAGTAGAATCTTAATTCACCGGTAGTGACTGGGCAGTCTCCTCCAGCTCCGCGACACCAGAGAACAGCCAGCCTAGGGAGGCAAGGCAGGCTGTGTAACCCACACAGTGTTGTTTTCAAATACGGAGCTGGAAAAAAGATTCCTAACCCCTAATGGCCATTATGGCTTCTTTTCATCCCTCACGGCAAACTCAGTCTCTGGAGTGATGCTGACAGACAAAACACGGTTATTGTGTGTTATATTTGCACAAAGCAATGCATGGGAGCGGTTTTCTTTACAAGTTTATCTGGTATTATTTTCTACAGCTCATCAAACTCACTCTCCTTTTTTTTAAAACTGTAGTCATTTGTTCAGAAATCTTATCTTCAGAGAAAACAGCAACATTCTCTGTCTAACGTATGTACTATGTTTTATAGACAGACCTTGTGATAGTCTACCAGTCCATAAAAACTGTGAATGGATTGTAACCCTACAGTAGATCCCATCCATGCTAAAGGGAAGCATAGCTCAAATTGGTGGACAATATTTACAGACTACACAGTTTTATCACTTGTATAGGATAGTGGGGAGTGAGATAGTGGGTATTATTTATGCATGGCAGGAGGTTGGACTTGATGGCCCTTGTGGTCTCTTCCAACTCTATGATTCTATTAGATACAGATATACTTCAGTCAATGAAGCTTTTGATGGCAAAGCTTCATTTTGTAAAGTCCTGCACCTTTCCCTTTCCTCTTCCTCTGCCTAGTTGGATGTTTTATAGAAGCATCAGCAGTGGCAGAATGATGAAAGAGCACTGGAATATCACAGACTTTTGTTGTCAGTGTGCAGTTTATATACAGTAAACAATGCAATAAACAAAGCCTGAGTTGGGAAAGAATAGCATTCTACCATAATTGAATTAAATGTAGTCATGTGTGTACCTGCCTACAACAAGCAAGGTAGACTGCAGTTGCCCCCGGAATCCCTTACAGAGCATGCATGAACAGCAACACAGAGAGAAAAGAGTAGAGTAGATAAGCCTCTTTCACCAGACACTGCCAATTAGAAATGCACAAGTCTAGAAGGCTGGTCAGCAAAATGGAAATTATGATACAAGTGAGGGCTTGGTGAAAGAAAATTCATCCCTGGATGAATTCTGGAAGCTGCTTCTAAATGGCCTGTAGAAAATTCAAAATAGTTTTGTTTACTTTATTGTTAATTTTGTTAATTTCTTAGTTTGCTGAAACGTGTTGAGCTGCTCTTCTTTTTGTGATATAGGGATTGATCCTTATTCATTTCATTTCATTTCTGCCTCTGGTACCAAATTTCTGTTAAAGAAGTAATGCCCAGGAACACATCTACTTCATTAATTGAAGTATATCTGTATGTGATTTGCTACAGCATCCTTGAGCCAAATTTCCTTTCCCACACCTTGAAAAAAACGAGCTGCTGGGGCTGAAATAAAGCCATCTTTTTGCCAACTTGTCTACATGTTTCAGGGCCAACCTAATCCATTATTCTCCCTGAGGCAGAATAGCTGACGGCAGTCTTCCCTAATGCAGGGATAGGCATCTACCAAAGGGCTGGGCACTGTTTTCTAACCTCCAGACCTACTGTCCACTTTACAAGTCACTTCAGGCAAATCTGGAAGTGTCTGAAAGGACACATCTGGGTTTTCAAAGGCTGCTTTGATACAAGAGTTCCATGTCTTCTTGTAGAAGAGAGTCACTGGATGAGTGCCAAGACATGATTCTCCTTTTCTCCCAGAATTTTTGTTTTGGTGATGGGGTGGAGAGTATCTGGTGGCTCTAGAAGGCCTTGCAATGTTGCACTAAAGGCCCTGACTGGCTGCATGTGGCCCACAGGCTACATAATTGTCACCCCTGCCCTACAGTTATCAAGACTAACAGATGGAGTAGGAAACTGCAACACCTCTCTTTCCTTTGACACGAAGAATGTTGGCCAGTACAGTAGGACCCCTGTATCTGTGGGGGATTGCTTCTGTCCCCCTGAACTCCCTGTCCCGCTGGCTGCCACCATGATTGGCCCAGGGCCAGACGCAGGAGGCAGGAAAACAGCGAGGAGCGCAATCGCGCAATCTCTGCTGCTTTCCCACCGGCCGCTGCCACGATCGGGCCCAGGCCTGGCCGCTGGAGGTGGGAAAACAGCTGGCCCTGGGCCCAATCATGGCAGTAGAGCTGTTTTCCCACCTCCAGCTGCTGGCTCCAAGCCTGATCGCAGCCAGCCAATGTCGGCCAACTGCGGATAACTGAATCCGCGGATCATGAATCCACGGATACAGGAGTCCTACTGCATTCTATATCAGCTACTAAGTTTACCCCTTCCTCCACATTTGCTAGGGTTAGGGGCACAGGACCTGTGAAAGCAAAAAAAAACATGAATAACTCTAGGCCCTCCTAAACCATATTTAACACACACACAAAAAGTATGATCACCATATTCAACCCACCACGGATTCCTTTGAGGCATCAGGGTTCCTTTATAAGGCAGAAGTGGGTGGCTGGTGGGGCTTACTGCCACCTCTGCTGGTGCCCAACATCATTTCTAATAGGGACTTACAAGCCTCAGTGGCAGTTTCTCAGTCTCAAGAGGCCTGTACTCCCTATTAAAAATGGCACAGGGAGGCAACAGGGGTGACAGCAAATAATCTGTGAATAATCAAATCAGCAAAAGTGAAACCCGCAAATGTCGAGGGCTAACTGTACTTAACAAAATGCCATTCACTCATGCTTTAATCACTGACAGAGTGGACCTCCTTCTCTTCATGCACCTGATGCTTGGTAAAGTAGATTTAAGGAAATTACAATTGTGACAATAGTGTCACAATCATGGCTAGGTAGTGACCGGTAATATGGAACAGTTACCTGGATTTACTCACCTATTACTGTTCCATATTCATGCTGTCTATTTAGTCCCCAGTGTGATGCTAGTGGTGTGATCATAATCCCCTCCAATTTACTTTACACTTTACTTTGAGAGGTCACTGGCACGGCTTCTGCCTACAGTGCGTGAATGGGCACTGTCACACCTCTGCCTGAAGGACTAAATGTAAGGAAGGAAGATGTTTCAAAAACACCTCTTCTGTTTCACCTAAACATTAGAAAGACCTAATGGAAGCAGGAGCTGTTTCACTGTGAAACAGACTGCCTTAGAGGTGGCTGGATCTTCTTCTTTGGAGGTCTCTGGACACCTTTTGGAAGTGCTTCACTTGGGTATTCCTGCATGGCGGGGGTTGCAGTGCATGGCCCATCTGGCCCCTTCCAGCTCTGTGACTGTCTGATTCGATTTCTTTTCTGGAATTGTTCTGGGGTCTCACGAATCACACATTTCCTTAGTGGAATACATTTGTCCCAGTTTAAAAAAGATGGATATTATTCTAGAAGTTTATTGATAAAGACTGCAAGAATAAATTATTTAGGAATCCAAGATGGGTACAAAAGAAGGACGGTAGAGCTCCCCCCCCTTCAATACAGACAGGACACAAGCATGGTTTATTTGGAAATTTTATTGTCAAAGTTAAAAATTAATTGACTTATATTGATACATGTATAATACAGAGCACTAATACTTGATGGTATATATTTATATAACATTAGGTGGATCTGTAAGCTTGCCTTTTCTCTAGCTTGTCTTTTTTTTCTTTTGTTCTGTTCATTATTCTCGTTTTCTATGACTTTATAATAAAAAATATTAAAAAAAATATACAAAGCAGAGGCAGGTGTAGGTGCAGGAATGTAACTGGGGCGGGGGGAGGCAGGCATTGCTCCCTATATGATCCTCCTCCTCTCCAGATCGAATTTTCCATGAGTTACACTTCTTTTATAGTGAGCGATGCCCCAACTCTTCTGCCTCCCTTTTTCTGTCTCTCTACCCAGGCAGTGAAAACAGTTTCGCCAGAGCCCTGGATTACTGTGAAAGAAGGAAAAGAAAACGAGAAAAGAGAAAGAGAGAGAGAGAGAGGCCATTTCCGCACTAGCCTGTTATAACGCGATGATTCCACTTGCAACATCCTCTGGAATCCTGGGGTTTGCAGTTTCGGGAGGGGCCGCTGGGCCCCTCCCGAAACTGCAAACCCCAGGATTCCAGAGGATGTTGCAAGTGGAATCATCGCGCTATAACAGGCTAGTGCGGAAAAAGAGAGGGAAAGATGTGCATGGTGAAATGCCTGGCGAAGCAGCGAGGCCGCCGCCTGTCATTTCTTCCGGCTGTCCCCGCCTTCTCCTCGCCTCACGACACCCGCAGCTCCCCTCCGCCTCGCAAGCCCCGAGGGAGGGCCCAACCCCGAGGAAGAGGGAGGAGGAGGAGGAAGACGGAGAGGACTAACGAAAGCGCGGCTCCTCCCTATCTTGGCTCGGTTATTACTTCTTGCCTTCCCGGAATCAGGAAGAGTCCCGCAAAGGACGCTGCGCAGGCGAGGAGGACCCCGCGGGACCCCGCTGACAGCCCCCGCCCGGCGCTTCGTAGCGAGGTAAGGGGCCCTTTCAGCGCTTGGCGGCTGGGGAAGGGAGCTCGTAAGGGGAAGGCCCCGCGGGGCTTCCACGTCTGGCGGCTGCGGAGCCCCGACGACCCCGGTCTGGCTGCCTGAGGGACAGCGCGCGAGGCGAGCGAGGCCGTCAGGCTGTCTTGTTTTGAGCGCGGTCGTTGTGCAAGTGGGTCCACCCCGCTCAGGTGCCCCTTGCTTCCGCTTTCGTCCTGTGCCTGCCTCTGGATTTCCGCACTAGCCTCTTATAGCGCGATGATTCCACTTCCAACATCCTATGGAATCCTGGGGTTTGCAGTTTAAGGAGGGGCCCGGCGGGAGGAAAGTGGAATAATCACGCTATAAGAGTCTAGTGCGGAAATGGGCTCGCTCACGCACAGTGTTCCCTACGAGGACGAAGCCGCGGGGCAGGTGGGAGGGCGTCTGAGCGAGCGAGTGAAGGAAGGAAGGAGGGCTTCCCCGGGCCCTCCTTTGCGAAGCGCAAACATGGCGTACGCTCCCCTGCGAGGGGAATGAGGCGCGGCCCGCCGCGGGCGTAGGTCTCGGGCTGAGTGGGGAGGAAGCGGGGGAGGGAGGACGGAGGCTGTTTCTTATTGGCAGGTAAACCCACCGTGTAGATAACGACTTCTCTGTGATAATAGGCTTCTCAATGCGGATAGCATTTTGACTTCTCAAAGTGCTCCTTTCCCTTCCTGTCAGAAACTCCTGGCCAAATAGACTGCAGGCTCCTTGGGGCAGGGCTCTTTTTTCTTGTCGCTGCCTATAGTTCACTGTGAAGCACTGTATGAAGTGCTATATAAATAATAATATTCCTTCCATATTCGCTAGGGTTAGGGACAGAGGACCCCTGTGAAAGTGGAAAAACTGTGACTAACTCTAGGCCCTCCCAAACTGTATTTAACACACAAAAAAAGTATGATCACCACATCAACCCACCATGGATTCCTTTGAGGCATCAGGGTTCCTTCCCAAGGCAGAAGTGGGGGGGGGCTGGTGGGGCTGACTGACACCTCTGCTGCCGCCCCACACCATTTTTAATAGGGACCCACAAGGCTAGTTCGCAGTTACTCAGTCTCACCAGGCTTGCAGGTCCTATTAGAAATGGCCTAGGGAGGCAGCGGAGGCGACAGCAAATAATCCATGAATAATCAAATCTGCAAAAGTGAAACCCACAAATGTGGAGGGCTGACTGTATATCTGAGCCATTATAATAATTAAGCTTAGCAAAATTTATATTGTTAATTGTTTGAAGTATTTCAACTATATAATCAGTAATCTTTATAATTCCTGCAAGCATTATGAACCTTTTAGAACAGATTTGGGGTGAAATTCTTTGAGAGGTTGTGCATAATGCAAAATCGCTAAATTACAATAAACCCTTGCTTTTTTATTACCTTGTTGTTTGCTTGCCTATGGCAGTGCCAGTTAGTGACAGACTGAACTTGGAACTTACACCTTAGATTCTTAACCATTTGCTGCACTATTTATATTCATTAGTGATGTGTTTGTGGCTCATTGTTCCCCACAGTCTTTAAACCATTCCCTCTGCCTTTCTCCTGAAAAGTTGGCTGAAAAGGTCTTTTAGGGCAGGAATGTACAGGTATTTTATTTTTCCTTTTATTTCACTTACATTTATCTTTTCCCCCACCATTTTCTCCCTTACAGCAAAACTGAGTAGTAGGTTAGGCTGAAAAACAGTGACTTATGTGTTCAGATGTCACAATGATAGGTCAGGGTTCCATGGAAACTTTAGCTTATTATTTACTAGAAGTATGTTAGTGCATCCTGCCCAATTGATTCTGTGCAATTGGGAGCTGCTCAGCAAACCCACAGGCCTTCCCTCTGTGATTTACTTATTGTGATGTCCAGACTTGGCAAGACCTGGCATCCCAGTTTGTCTTTCTCTCTTGAGAAGCTAGAAAAATAAACCTAAAATAAAATGTGAGTTATTTTTCTGGCTTATCTATGGTTTATTTAGCCACACCCACTTGCAGCAGGAGCCCTTAGTATGTACTGACAGACTGGCTTATTGAGATCAAGTAAGAATTCTCAATAATTCTGTTTCGTTGTCTCATCTGAACAAGAATCAGACTGGGGCCTTTTGAGGGTGGCCTCTTCAGTTCCAGTTCAACATAATCACCGATTTAACCACTCTGATTCTTACTGCAATAAAAGTTTTTTTTCCCAGCCCCAGAGCCTCGTCATGACACAAGTTTAGCCACTGTTGGAGACAGTGTAGACCTAAATCGACTCTTGGTTTGAAACAGCGAAGTTATGTTTATTTGAAGGGGGCAAAGAATGTTTTTTTTAAATGAGAATTACTTTTCTGATTTTTGTTTTTCCAAAAAGGCAGTTTTAAAGTGTCATGCATTGCCATGAGAAGGCTATGGATTTGGTGGGAGTGGTACCAGCCTGTTTCATCTTTTTCCAAAATACCTATTTTGTTTTTTTAAAATCACCATCTCCAAGCTGCTTTTATCTTCACTGACCTGGAATCTTTGCCCTATTTGCAGTAAAGCAGCTTGGGGTGGCTTGTGGTCAGATAAATAGTCTAAAGAAAGAAGTTTATCCCACCCGTCTTGCTCTGTATGAATCTGCCTCTTCTTGTAGTTGCAATAAAATTAAGGAAAAATTACCAAGCATCTGTTTCATCACAGTGAATTTGATTTCTAATTCAGTGAGTTCAGGAAATGTAAGAAGTACTATGTTAGTATGAGAAATAAAAGAACTAGCTGTTCTTGGTTTAAATGGGAAGAAGTATGGGAAAACAAGTTTCTAGCCTTTAATAGTTGAAGATAAGCCTGCAAACAGACAGTTCCTGGTTCCTCTAAAACATGGGACAGGGAGGATTAAAAAGTGACATGGGGATGGTTTTAATGACACTTTGCCCCTCCTATGACTAGCAGAGGAAGACTTACTAAAGTTAAATATGCAATTGTGTAATGATCTGTTTATACTATGTAGACTATACTAATTCAGCATTTAGATTGCTTGGGAGAAGATCTTCTTCTTAAAGCATGTTACATGAAGTTGATTAAATACTATCCTGGGAGACAGAAGTTTTACATTCTGTAAAACAGTATTTTTAAAATTTACAAAATACATTGGATCCTGTACAATAATATCTTTAAACAGTCCAAAATACACTACCTCAACCTCTGTTGTTCCCTAAATGATGAAATTTGTCTTCCCTCTTCCTCTTTCTCTCTGTGTCTGAACCCACAACAAAGAAGGCCGCCTGTATGTTGTCTCTTCATGTTGTTCATAACATTACTTCTGTTGTCCTGTTTCTGGTTGTTCTATTGCAGATCCATCTGGTTTAGGTAGAGTCATAACCTCCTGATACTGCTTTCTGAACATCTGAAGGTAGCTGCTGCACCAAAAATTATTTTGGAATGCAGCTTTGTGGCACAATGAGCTTTCTAGCACTTAAAAGGCAGGACAAGGCATAGCGATGGAAACACAGGATTCCTACTAACATTCCCAATAATGGGAGGGAGAAATTGGAAGATGGTGGTAGGGATCATATTTTGTTCTCCCACTCGCTGTTTCTCTTGCACCCCTCTGTTGTTCATTTAATTTTTTTCCTCTGGTGGGATCTTCAACTAAAAGTAAGAACAGTTAGGGAGAAAATGTCTTGGGGAAGTCATTTGCAGAGGAACAGGGACAAAAATAATATAAGTAAGGATCCTTTCCTTTGTCCCTGCCAAGACTCCCCTTCCCGTTATTACAGTGGCCACTTCACTTTTGTGAGGGTTTGGGGCACAGAACCCTCCTGAAAGTGGAAAAACCACAAATAATTCCCTCCTCCGTGCTCCCCCTTCCATTCCCTTCCAAGGCTCCCCATTCCCATTCCTTTGACTTTGCCCTGGTGCACCTTCTCTGTGCCCAGGTAAAAGAATGAGGGGAAAGGCATGCATGCCTCCCCGCCCCATTCCTTGCCTTTTGCTTGGGCATACCTGCCTTCCTTCTCCACACTCACACAAAAGGCAAGGGAACGGGAGGAAAGCATGCACTTCCCCCATTCTCTTGCCTTTTGCCTGAGCTTGTGTGCCTTCCTTCTCCGTGCACACCTCATGAATAATCAAATTCACAAAGATGAAACCTATCAATGTGAGGATTCTAGTTTGGCAAGTATATCTTTAGGAATGTTCCTGTGCCAAGATAATACCCAGCTCTACCCTAAGAGTGGGAATTAGGAATTCTCTGTTTCAGATTTCACTTTGATCTTTAATGCGTTTGGTGGCTACCAACCACTGTCCTTAAATCTCATGTCTTTCTCGTATAAGATCCTGTTTAATAGGTCTTTAGCACTATGCAGTTTGCATTCTGTAGTTTGTTTTGAGCGGCAATTTTTTGGGGAACGGGGTTGGTAGAAGTTAAGGCAAGGGGATGAATAGTCTTTGCTGCTGTTACGCATATTTATGGTTTACTTCATTTAGTCCAAAGACAACAGTTGACAGATGTGTATTTGGTTGTTTTACTATCTAGATTTAATGTGAATTTACCTGATTGGAAAAAAAATGGTAAGAAAAATGCACTGAGCATGTGCAGTTTAGTTTCCGTTGACTTTTTCATCCTCATTTACTCACATATGTGTTTCCTTATGTGGTATAACTTTAACCAAACAAGGACCATTTCCCCTTTTCCTTGCAGAGTCATAAATGGTTTAAGATGTCATTGATGGCTGTCATGGAAACAATACTAGCCCAGCACTGTTACTGCTTTAAAGTCAAGGGTAGTGTCTCAAAACAGGGCAAATGTTGTAGGCATAGGCCAGGAAATTCTTTCTTTGGGTTTGAATCCACTACTGGTAGGATCTTTGCTGAGCATACTGCATAGCATTAATTCAAAAAAGATGTAACCAAATAAAAAGGAAAGCTACACATCCAAGAAAAAGGTTTGCCCAAAAATAGTTTCAAAAGTTGGAAAAGACAGAGGTATTTCACACCTTACTGTGAAGATTGCTATAGTTTTGTATACAGTGCTTCAGCTAAATCTGAATTTATGTTTCCTGTAATTATGAAACCCTTGTGATGGTGCCAACCTCATTACAGAAGCTTCTGCCAAAGACCCACCTGGTTCCCAGCCTGTTGTCTGGATAATATACAAGAACACAAAAGCAAGCCATCTTCAGGTTATAATTTAAATTTGTGCTTTTCAGACTTCTTACCTGCAAGGAATCTTTTTCAAATCAATTTATCCATGAAGGAATGCCTCTAGAAAATGTTCAAGGGCATATTTTGGTTCATATGGTTCATATGACCAAGCCATGGATTTTGCCACTGGAACTGTGCCTCAGGCTTGTGCCCATAAACTGCCTGATTTGAACATCATGGCAAACTGTGGTTTATCCTGATCAGAACATGAGAAGGAATTAAATAGATAGGTCTGAGAGTATGCTGCACAGAATGCTTTGTAATTTTGAATTTTTTAAACCCATGGTGAGAAAGAGCTGTAAGCCTAAAACAGCATTTTAGGAGGACAAAGTAAGCTTTAAGATATGAACCTGTTTTCCTGCCTGTTTTTTTTTCTTTCTGTAGAATTTGCAAAAAGCTGCAAAAATTATTAATGTTGACACCAGATTTAAGAAGAGCTCTGCTAGATGAGATAGAAGGCCTGTCTAGTTAAGTATCCTCTTTCTTAAAGTGGGAAGTAGAAGCTTAAAGGAAGCCCACAAGCAGGAAACAATAGTCGTTGCCTTCTCTGACAGTTGATACACAGAGACAGGTTGACTCTGATCCTGCAGACAGGAGGTAGCCATCATAACTAATAGCCATTGTAGCTTTACGTTCCATGATTTGTGACTGAAGCCTTTTGAAAATGTAGGTCACAAACCCCTTATGTTCTTATGTAGCCTAGCAAAGGTAGTGATGGCAACCAAATGTTGAAATTTTTCACACTTATAAAAAAAAATAGGAAGTGTTTAGGGAACATGTGGACTGGATAAACTGTTGTTTGGGTTGCTGTTAGAATGCATACCACACCACCAGTGTATAGCTTTATTCCATGGATTTGTCTATTTTCCATTCATATCTAAGTTGGTAGCCATCGCTACGTCTACTATATACTGTAAGAACAATTGTAAGTGCATAAGAGGTTTGTATGTTACCTTTTCCAAAAATTCTGTATCTCACCCTATCCCAGAGCCAAAGACAGGGCCACATCAAGGTTTTTGTAGGCCCTAGGCACTCTTGTATTCTACTGCCTGCCTTGCTTCAATTTACACTCAGCATGTTTTTGTAGGCCCTAAAATCCTATTCTTTTGGGCCCTAAAATTTTCAAAGGCCCTAGACAGTAATGGATAGAGTGGCCCTGGCCAGAGGCACAGTCGTATGACATGAAACCTTGTAGTTGTTTAGTTAAAATCTTTTACAGTGAAGTTGTTTGCAGCATAAAAGTAGTGGCTTTATTAATACTACTTGGCCAAAAATATGCCAAGCTCAGAGGGAAAAGCCTTTTTTATTCTTTAATGAGAGAGTTCTCATATGTGATTTTTTTAAAAATTCTGTTACCTTTAGGCAATTTAATATAATGACTATTCAGTTAAAAGAATTCCATCTAGCCACATGTTTACCCAAGTTCTGTGATTCACTCTTTGTTTTCCTATGTGTGCTCCTTACTTTTTTTTAAAAAAAATATTTTTTTGCGGCATGGGGGAATGTTATTTTCTCATTTCTTATCAAAAGAAACCAGCAAAGAGGTAGTATGTGGCATCTGATGCCGCTTTTTTGTACGGTGTGCGTACAAAAGCAACAAAGCATTTAAAAGAGCAGTGAACAAAATGTTATCCACCTTGTTGCTACCTTCACATTTCATTATTATGGTTTGGGTTTTTTTTTGTTACCAGTAATACCAGCATCTCAAATCGCTTATATAAATACAGGACTGTCAACCAATATAGTTGAGCAAGACTTTGAAAAAACTGAACAGTAATATATCCAGGACATTAAAAGTTTAAATTAGACATGAGACAGAGGGTGCATTAAAAGTTTAAATGAGTGTGTGTATGCTTGTGTCAATATGTGTGTGCATTTTAAAAGAAATGTTATGCTCCTAGGAGAGCCAGTGTGTTGTAGTGTTTTGAATATTGGACTACAGCTCTGGAGACCGGGGTTCAAATCCCCATTTGGCCCAGTCACACTCTCTACCATCAGGGGACAGCAAAGGCAAACCTCCTCTGAACAAATCTTGCCAAGAAACCCCTGTGATATGTTCCCCTAAGGGTTTTATAAGTTGGAAATGACCTGAAGGCACATCACAACAGCAAGGGACTGACATAATAACAAGACGGGAGGTGAGAGGGAGAGGCATGTAAAGTACAGGGGACTCCTATACAATTTAACCATGCTAGGCATAAGACCGTAGAAGAAGATAAGTATTTTCCACTGAATTAGGCACTAACACACAAACAGAATTTGTAAGAATGGGTTGGATAAAGATTTAGTCATTCATACTGCAGAGTCATTGAAAAAATGGGGCTGAAGGTTATGATGGCTCCCGCCATGTAACCGTCTATGGTCTCGATGATGTCAAATGGCCTGAACACCCCTTATGACTTAAAAAAATTCCAGGATGAAGCACTGGAGGGAAGTTTTCCACTTGCACTAGATTTCACTCCTTTTCTTCTTTCCCTGCTTGTGAAAGAGGAAGAGACTGGAGCTCACAGTTGGCTACAGTGATTTAAGGCTACATTAATGGAAAGCCATTTAAGAATACCTTAAATTAGTTTTATGCTGTACTCCAGTAATCAAGCTGCCTCTAGAGAACTGTGCCTAGTTCCAAACACTGCATTTTAAGAAGGATATAGAAAAACTGGAATGGATGCAAAGGAAGTCAGCCAAGATGATCAATAATGTAGAGAGCAGGTGATTTGAGAAAAGGTTGGGGGAAACAGATCATTTATAGCCAAGACAAGATGAGAATTGTGGAGTGCAGAGACAAACCACCTTTCTGCACCACACTGTTATAGTGCTATTATTCCACTTTCAACGTCCTGTGGAATTCCAGATTTGCAGTTTACTGAGGCCAAAGACCTCTCTGGCTGAGAATTCTAAATGCCCCTCCCTAAACTATAAACCCCAGGATTCCATAGGATGATGAAAGTGGAATAATAGCACTATAATAGTGTAGTGCGGAAAGGCCCAAAGATGTGATAGCACTCTTCAAATATCTGAAGTCTAGAAAAGGACAAAGGCCTGTTTTGTATTGCTGCCTACAGAAAGTTAGATCTACTGGACTTAAGTTGAAAGAGATTGGCTTTGAGATGAATGGTAGAAGGAACTTTTGATGGTAGTAGAAGTTCAGCAATGGTGGGTTCTCCCTTGCTGAAGGCTGAAAAGATCAACCAAAAGCTGGGCAGCCATCTGCTCATGATACCCTAGCTGCTGATTTCCTTCATTGTATAGGGGATTGGACTAGAAGATCAAGAAGACCCTTCTAGCATCATAGTTACAATGAGTAGTTTTATTGTTTTACCTATGTTTAGTTGATCTGAAAGTCCTTTGGGCTGAAAAGTGGGTGGACGAATAAGAATTTTTTTAAAAAGTATTTCTTTATTAAAATGGCTTATTTTCAGTGGATTCCTAATATGGCATCCTTTTAAAAAATCTATTTTGGAAAGAAGTCTGAATTTAATAGGAGAAATATGTCAATATCTATGCTTGTAGTCTCTGAACTGAGTCATAGGCATCTATTAAAGGCAGCTTTTCTAAGTGAAAAAAGAAGGATATGGAAAAAATCTCTAACCACATAGCTGTCAATTGAGAGTTGCTGGATTGCAAGTGATCTTCTGAAGGCTTGTCAGAATTACTATTTTGAGGATATTTTTTTTTCAAAAATGGAGGAAGTATATTTTTAAGATTCATCTCTTTCTCTTGTCTAAATAGATATAATTCTGCTTTGCATGTAGACTGCACAACCAGCATTTTAAAGTCTAGGTTGTGTAGGAGTTCTGTCTAGATGTAAATTAGTGAACCTTTTTTCCCAGTACGTATCTGATAAGCACACTTGCTCAGGGAACATAATATTCTCTTTAATATGAATCTAGCTGTCTGAGTACTGACATTACACCCAAACTGGGATCATTGAGAAACTAGGCCACTGTGGCAGTTAACATGCTTGGGGGAATCCATATGTTTTCATACCCCTGCTGCTCCCAACAAAAAACAAATTCATAGTGAGCAGCATTGGTCAAATTACCCTGACAAGGGTAGAACATGCTCAGTATCCTTAGGGAGCCACAGAATGCTCAATATCTTTTGGAAAGTTTAGGGGTTGTGGGAGGATGGAGCCGATGTGCAGAAACCACCTGACGTCACTCTGTATGAGCCTGTCTTAGTTTTAAGATCCTTTGGGGAGGGCTTTCTCTTGGACCCACCACTGACACTTGCACATTTGGTGAGGACATTCAAAGGGACCTTCTCAGTGGTTGTTCCTAGGTTGTGGAACTCTCTCTCATAGGATAGTAGGCTGGCTTTTCTTCTGCCAGCAGGCAAATACACTTTTAGTTAGGCAGGCCCGTGGCTGTTAACTGGGTGTTGTAGAAGGATCTTTTAATGGAAGATGCTGTACTTTTATTCTCATTATTCTGTTTTAAATGCTTTTAATAACTGCTGTTCTAAATATGAAAGCTTATTAATTTTTTATTAAAATCATTGTGTTTAGCTATGTTGTGTGGTCTTTGGATCCCATGCTGGGAGAAAGGATATGAAATAAAAGATGAATAAATACACTGACTGACAGCAACTCTTCAGAGCTGCTCTTTTTTTACACGGCATGTAGTTAAACTGTGGGATTCACTGCTACAGGATACAGTGATGGCTGCTAATTAGTATGGCTTTAAAAGGGAACTGGATAAATTGATGGAGGATAGGACAAGACTAATAGTGGCTTTTAGTCAAGATGGCTGTATATTTCCTTCAGTAGTAGAGGCAGTGTGCCTTTGAGGGCAGTATGGCCAGGGAATATGAGATGGAGGGTACAGCTGTAGCCATGTGGGCTTCCCATAGACAACTGATTGGCCATTATGTGGACAGAAGGCTGGACTTGATAGGATATTAGTCTGATCCATCATGATGCATCTTACACTCTTCTGTAGTGATGCTGCTGAAAATCACTGTGGTGGGAAAGACACTTTCACCCAATGTCACCCAGTGATACTGTGATCGATATAAGTGCTCTATGATACACGTCTGTGAGAGGAGATCAGAACATCTCGCACAGGTTTCTGGTAAGATTGCTTGCTTCTTTTTCTGTAGTAAAGTTGGGAAGGCAAGTGGAGAGGGTCAGTACAACAGCTCCAGTGGAGAAGAGTCAGCTATGTTTACAGACAGTGGCAGATCATCATCAGCTACTCCTTGTACTGCAGGGGGAGCAAGGGTATTTGGGCAGCACACCAGATCCGTAGAGGAACCATCTATGGCCTCGTATGGCCCAGTCTGCGTTAAGGGGTTACAGGCATCCTCCAACATTTTTAGGCAGGTCTTCCTCATGAATTTCAAACAGAAAGCTTCAATCAATGATTACAAGTTTCTTTTAATGGTAAATCGTGAGTGATCTCAATTTAGTTTACTTAAGATTACTTCACCCTGGCTAGTAAACATTTTCAGTTTCCAGTTGTACTCTCAAAGCATTTATTGTAGACACAAGGCCACAGGCAAGGAGGGAGGTTTCTGTAGGGATATGCATCCCTCCTTCCCCCAACTTCAGTTTGGAAAAATTAGGTTGATTAGATTATTAAGCTTTCTAAATGTCATAGTATATTTTACAGTCTGAGAAATGTTTGAGCAATGCTAGCTTGCCATCGATTGAATAAATCTCAGCAAGTTGTATCCTCTTTTATTGTTGGTTGCTGTTAATTGCTATCAGGTCGGCTTCAACTTATGGCAACCCTATGAATGAGAGACCTCTGACCCTGTTATCAACCTCCCTGCCCAGGTTTTGCAAATTCAGAGCTGCAGTTTCCTGGAATGAGTCCATCCACTTGTGTTGTGATCGTCCTCTTTTCCTGCTCTTTTTAAAATTTGGAAAGCATTATTGTTATGTCATCTCATGTTATCTCTTGATATGTCCAAAATAGCCTCAGCTAAGTCATTTTGACTTCTAAGGAGAGTTCCAGTGTGACTTGCTTTCAGATCCATTTATTTTGGGCAATCCATTGAACTGTCCTAAATACCTATGAGAGTTAACATTTTTCTTTTTAAGCAAAACAACACTCTGGAACTACTAGATCATAATTCACAGATAGCTTTTTGCAATATCATTTGCAATCTAGCAGCTCTCAAGTGACAGTCATAAGACTGCAAACAGGATATGGAATGCTGAGCCACAGTTTTTACTTCAGATCAATTTGTAATGCAAATAGTTAAAAACATACGTTAGTCAGAATGCCTGTTTACAAGTTGCCTGTCTTCTGTTTCTTTATAATCAGCCGGTAGGCAATGCAGAACAGTGCAAAAGTGACTAGAAGCTGATTTAAGGCTTACTTTTAAGGACTCTACAGGGGTGCTCAGTACCTATCTAGCAAAGACATGAGAGGGAATCTGTGTTGTCTGACTGCCAGAAATCACAGCTTGAAAAATTACTTTCCTCTTCTAGCTAGGGGAATTCTGGGAGCTGAGATCCAAAAAGTAACACTTCCAAGCTCTGCCACTAATAGCACCACATCTGGAAGGGCCCTATGTGTACAGTCTGTGGCAGTGACTTCTCTCCTATTTGATGGTATGTCCTGATGCGCTTGGCAGGTAGCAGTAGTTATGGTGGACAATGGCAATAGTACTCCAAGGAACACTTAGTGCAGGCTGTGTCTACCATTTTTTTTTTAATCATGCCTCAAAGGAAGCATCACCCTGGATCCTGGATTAAAACCAGCTGGCTGTTATACCTAAGTTTCTGACTATCTTTTGAGCAAGGATGGGCATGGTGCAGCCTATGGACTCCGTATGAGTCTTGGATGCCACTTTTTTGGCGCTTCAACCTCCACCCCAACATTCCCCTAAAGTCACGTCTATCCATTTAAAAAAGTCAGTGTCAAGTTTGTGCACTTTGGGCCCGAAAACAACACAGAAAGGTCCCAAACACATGAAAACATGCAAAAGTACCCTCACAAACTACCCTACCCTCAAATACCTCTGTTTTCCATAGCAGTCCCTCTCAAAATGTTAAGTGATTTTGATTGGGTGAGGGGGAGTTCAGCCTCAGGAGCTCTTCGGGGTAGAAATTGGCTCCTAGCCCCCACACGGTTGCCTCTACGCACTTCAGAACATTGTTTTTGTTTTGTTTTTTAAATTTTTAAAGAGGGATCCAAGATAAGGGGTAGCAACGTTCCCTGCCTGAGTGCTGAGATTCCAGTAGCTGCCCGAGGATATGAGGTATCAGCACCTGCTCTGGTTTTTTGGCCTTTTTCTTCCCTACTTCACCACAACACAGTGGATGCAAAAAGGAAAAACAATTACCCATTGTGTTTCCTGTTTCTAACTTCCTTCTGTGATCTCTATTTATGAAGTAGTATTTACTTGTATCAGTGATCTAGAGGCAGATTCAGTTACGTTTGCTCCTTTATCAGAATTAATTATCTCTTATCACCAGAAGAGAGGTATCATAAAGAAAAGTTCATGACTGTGGATAAAATACTTCCTGTGTGTGGAATTGCTGACACATGATTACATGATTTTGTATTACAAAGGTCAGAAATGCAAGTCTTTCCTGACTTTTGGTGTGCCATATGACACAGTCACATTTTTCTAGCAAAATCAACTTCATGTGGCTAACCTTTATGATGCTGAAACTGTGTGGGTCCAGTCCTGTCCAACAGAGATGGTCAGGCTATAACCCTACAAATGTTGGTGGATTCCAATTTGAATCAGCTTTGGCCAGCATAGCCAACAATAAGGGATAATAGGAGTTATAGCCTTATAACATCTGGAGTTGCCTGCCCTTACTGTGTATCCTGTATGTGACATTAGTACATTAGGGAACCTGTGGGGTGAGTTGCTTTTGACAATATGGAAAACCCATGTTTCTTAAATGAGCACCGTAATGGCTCTAGCTTGAGCTACAAGCAAACTTAACATTTTATGCCACATGAGGCCGAGATTAGAGGAGGTACTTTGGTTTAACTCACGGATGTCCGTGCTATGGATGCCCTGCACAGGCTCCCTAGAAGACTTTGGAGGGTTGCACTCCCTTAAAAAAAATGTGGTGTTTTTTCACATAAATATCCTTTAACATCTCCTTGGCTGCCTGAGAGCAGTTTCTCACTGTTTTTATCACTCTGTGGGCCATTTTAAGGCCCAGAAGAGGCCTTTTTTTTCCAACAGGAAATTACAATTAAGTCAGCTTTTTTCTGCTGGGAAAAAATGGCCTTTCCTGAGCCTAAATCAGGTCAATTGGTGAGAAAACTATGGTGAAATTGTCCTTATCTCCTGGGATTGTTAGTGGTCAGAAAAAGTGGGCCCTGTGGCCTGTGAGCTGCAGTTCATCCCAACCTCTACTTTAGGTGCTTTGGACATCAACTCCCAGAGCCCAGGTTCACGTTTACAGCTATGAAGCTAAAATACAGTATTATTTTAGATCAAGGGCAAAACCACATGTAACCTATCCTGTTACTAGTATTCCTCCCCTTTTAAAATTTGCACCTGACTCGTTTAAAGTATGATAGTAATTCATTTTGATTTTGGGAAATAGTCTTTTTGTTCTTGTAAAGTATTTTCTGTGCAGGTACCCAATCTAATGCAGTTGCTTTGGTTTTTTTCAAAGTGGGAGTGGTTAGGTGTGTGACTAATCCTGTACTATTATCTTCTGGTGTGGCACTGTCCCCCTTCACCAAATGTCATGATGTCTAAACTGTACAAAACTTAACTAGCCTGATGTAATCCAGCTGAATGAAAATTTAACCATGGGTTCTGCTAGCTGCAAAGGCTTGTCTTGTTTGAAAACTACATAAAATAATGAAATGAGGGAGTGACCACGGAGCATGTAAAAGAACAGTTCTTCCTGTATGTTCTTGGGTAATTAATCCTGCCACTATGTGCATTTTTGTTTGCTTTTTCCACCCTTTGTCAATATTGTCTCATTATTTCAAAAGTCTCTGCTCAGACCATGCTCCAGATGGAACACAGCTTAAGCATTCCCCTTTGTCTCTCATACACATGGGACTATCTCTTATGAAGTGAAGCCTGTTTTGATACACATACATGCATCTATCTAAAAACAAAGTATACATTTTGTCCAAAAGTATTGTTTTATTCATTTCAATATTTAATAGCTGATCAGTTAAAATTTCTTTACATTTTAGGCAGGCTGAGATGTTTTATACTTCATTTTATTGAAATGAAAGCTTTTTTTCAATACAATTTGCAAATAAATATTAGAAGTCCTTTTAGTGCTGTTCATGTGTATTACATGCAAGTACATATGTGAAGGAGAGCCAGTGTGGTATATCGGTTTGAGCACTGGATTATGATCCTAGAGACCAGGGTCTGATTCACTGTTCAACCATGGAAACCCACTGAAAACCCTCAGAAAACCCCATCATCAGGTCACGTTAGAGTCACCATAAGTCAGAAATGACTTGCACACAGCAACAACAACAATATGTGAAGTGGGCTTTAGTGTATGAGTTTTCCGTGAACCAAATTTCTTAGAACTTGTTTGTGCATGAGAAAGTGCAAACCAGACCCAGAAACAAATAAACTCCCACCCAAGAAATACCAGCTGCTCTCTAGTTGCCAACTGAATCATATGAAGAATATGGAGAAAGTCATTGGCCTCACTTTTAAGGCTGGACCATTGCTTTACAGACTTTTTTGTGTTTTATTTTCATGTAACTTGATTTCCAAATTGTCTAGGTGGATATATAAATCTGTTTGCTAAGATTGCAAAATGCCTTAAGAGTCCCATCACGTTTGGACTGTGGGTTTCCAAAGTTTGACTTCAGGACCCTCTTTGAGAAGCTTGGGTTTGTTAGGTGTCTTGATAATTTGTTACCCAATACCTGTCAGATAACTTCTGGCTAATCAAGATTAGTGAGAAACAATTTAGTGGCTTCTAAGTGCTTCCATTGCTTGTTTCTTTGCCTATGTCAGTGTGATGTAACACTTGCATAACATTCAAGATTCAGGTTGAGCTTGCTGGTAGAAGGCTGTGGGATGTTGCACGAACTCTTTCTTGTTACTGCAGTGGCATACTGCCTGCATTGGCAGCAAGCAGCAAGATGTTCAGGTCTCATCCACTACCTACCATGTTGCTTTAGGCAGGCTTCAATATACAGTGTGTTGACCTGATGATGATGATGATGATGTGACTTCTGCTCTTTCAATCAGGTCTTTGATTGCTGGCTATTGAAACACCTGGCGTTAACATTGCTGGTTATGGAAACACCTGGCAGAAGCTGGATATAACTGAGGCAGATGGAAGGATGCTGTTGCTGCCATCTTTCATGCTGGGTCCTTCCACATCTTCCAGTCTGGACTTGAAACAATGCATTAAAGGGAGAATTAATTAAACTAATTCATAAAATGTATTAAACAACTAGTGATTGGACAGTAGCTGAAAGAAGCTGGACTCTGCTGAATAGATGTTACTTCTTAGTAAACATAGATTGGAATCCTACCAGTAGATACGTGTATGGTGGGGATGTATGAGGGCTAGAATGGTCTATAAAATAATGTGTGGAACCATCATTTTAATTCTGCTACCAGCTATCTGTTGAGGATAGGGACTGGGGATTCTGTGCTTTTTGGATGCTTTGGACAATAGCATCCCAGGGTATCTTGCTATTTGCGATGCTGATTGGTTGGACTCCAAAACATCTTGAGGGTAAAAGATTGCTGTGCAGAAGCAATGACTGGCATAAAGAATAAGAGCCTAGCGTAAAAATATTGTTTTGATTTAGTAGTGCTGGTGGAGGTACTGAAACCTAACAAGATTTAGTTAGCAAATCTTGTTAAGTTTCAGTACCTTGTTTCAGTACCAAATCTCGTTAGGTTTCATTGAATAATCCGCAAGTAATCCTATGGTGAACATGGTTAGCCAAACTACTTTATACCTACAAAAATCCTTACATAGAGTTAAAAGGCCAGGAAGCACCTTTACTCGACAAAGTTTACCTATATGGTCTTGTGGAAACAGTAAATTTTTTGCCATAGGAAACCCATCAAATATTTTAATGAACCACTGCCATTCAATCCTTTTCCTTAAAACAAAAACAAAAAACCTGAACTGGAACAACCATTAAGTTAAAAAAGTATAATAAAGATGTGGTTGTTTAGAATATCATGGTTCATTGACTGAATATAAGAAGCCCAGTTTCAGCTAGGAACTCTAAATTGTTAAGGCAGAACTCCCCAAAATGGAAAGACATCTAAGAAACTTGTAGCATTTGATAGTTACTGTGGAATGAACTTTAGTGGACTAAAACACTGGACTACAGCTTTCATAACCTGTTAGTGGGTGCTCTTGTCAGAGGCATGCAGTGTACAGTGGCCCCTCAATTTTCACGAGGGTTTGGAGCACAGAACACTTGCAAAAGACCCAAAACCACTCCTCCCACCCAAATCAGTGTTTCCCCTCCCATTCCCTTCGAGGGCTCCCTCTATTTGCTTGCATTTTGCCTGGGTGCACTGCTTTCCTTCCAGGTGCCAAGGCAATCGACAGCCATATGGGAGGGGGCAGCCATGCGCCCAGAGAAGATGTGCATGCGTACCTTCCTTCCCCATTCACTTGCATTTTGCCTGGACGCTCTGCCTTCCAGGCACCTTGGTGATAGGCAAGTGAATGGGAGGGGCAGCAACACGATTGGAGAAGGCAAGCATGCAGGGCTGCCCCCTGCCAGTTGCTTGTTTTTTGTCTGGGTCTGTGGAAGGAAGACACAAGCGCCCGGGCAAAAGCCAGGGGAATGAGAGGAAGAGAACGGGGGAGTGAGTGGGTGCCTCGCGAATGATCAAGTTTGCGAAGGTCAAAGCCACAAATGTGGAAGGAGGACTGTATTCTTAAAGGTAATTCTGGTATGTGTGTACAGAGAAGGAAAAATGATAGAAGGTAAGCTCAAGGAGATGTGTGAAATGATGTGAAATGTGAAAGGAAACAGAATAAATTTGTTAGGCTTTAGGGAGGTACAAGAGTCTTCCTTTTTTGTATGACAGACTAAGATGGCTATCTCTCTGGATTTTCTCTGAAGAGCTGAAGACTATTAAGCAAGGCACTGGGTATCCAACAGGTGAAACTACTGCCTCAAAATCAATTTCTGTTCCAGTAATTCAAATTTGCGGTGTAATGACAGGCCTGCACAAATTGGAGAGTGACTTACCAAATTATATGAAGCCCACCATGCATATCATGATGACTGTGTCTGTGTGTGTTTGACTGTGTTCCTCTTAACAGCACTTCTCCACAGGAAGAGAGGGGTTTTCAAGCCCCTGGTGGATCACTCTGCATGGTTAGTGATCTACATTCATCTTAGTGGGCTACAATCTGTACAGATTCTCTTGTAATAAGGGGATTATTCTTAATTCAGATGTTATTCATCAAACTCCTGTATCACCAATCTTTGTTAAATTGTCAAATAACAATTTTCCTCCTTTCTGTTCTTGGAAAATTGGCAGGGAAGGAGGAAATCTGAACCACCCTGCCTTCCTTCAGTCCCCTTGGCCTTTCTGGGAAATTGCTCTTCTTTTGGTCTGGCATAACATTCCACTATGGGATCCTGTTGATAAGAACTAACAGAGGTTTTCCCCTTCTTTCTTGTTTTGCAGCTCCTTATCAACCAGTGACAGGCTGTAAACTGTACTAATGCTCAGCATTTGTTGGTCAGTCAGTGTTGATTGTAACTCACCAAATCAAATGGAGCCTACTAGGTCTGAATGATATCTCAGGAAGGCTCAGCTAGTCCTCTTGGTTTTGCTGAAGGGAAACACTTCTGGCCTACAAAGGGTCCAGGCCTCCCCACGATCTCCTGAATAGAGAAGAGAAGTTCTTATCTCATCATTGATGGGAGATAGTATAGACTTCCTAGAGGTTGTGTGTGTGTGTGTGTGTGCCTTCCAGTTGCCCATTGACTTATGGCAACCCCATGAATTTCATAGGTTTTTCTTAGTGAAGGAATATTCAAAGATGGTTTTTCTAGTTTCTTCCTCTGAAATACAGCCCGCAGCACTAGGTATTCATTGATGGTCTCCCATCCAAGTACTAGTGAGGGCTGACCCTGCGTAGCTTCCAAAATCAGATAGGATCTACTGCCTTTAGAATGTTTAGTCCCTTCTAGAGCTTGGAATAAATGAATTGATTCTTAATTTGTGTGCATAATTAATTAACTTTCAATGCAGCTTGGGCTATAATATGGAAATTAATATAGACCAGAAGAGTTGCAGGCACATTCACAGCAGATGATTGGTAATATTATATTTTGCCCTGTTTGCTGTGGGCTGCTAGAAGGAAGGAGAAAAAAGCTTTATGGTTCTCTGCTGTTGGGTTGCTTCTCTAGGCCTTGTGGGTAGTTTAAATAATGGAGACAAGAAGTTGTGGAGGAATGCCCGGCCTGGGAAAAATGAAGTGTGTGGGGAATATGAATCACCATGTGGAGGTGGATTAGGGTGACATCTTACCTCCCCAGGTACCGTTGGCCAAAGATTATCGCCTTTAAGAATGCATCAGGGCAGGCTGAGTAAACGAGATGAACATGGGGTTAGGGGAAGGTTGCACTTCAGTCCTAGGCCCCTTGTCCCCTCAGATTCTTTACACTGCAGTTGTCTCTTCACATCTGTGAGTTTGACCTCAGATTTGATTATTCAGAGATTATTTGCTGCCCTCTCTGCTGCTGCCCACATAATTTTCAATGGGGACTTGAATAACACCAGTGTTCATCCTGAACTGTGTTCAGTTAAGTCAGCCTTAGTCAGCAATCAGATCTGTGGTTGGTGAAAGGAGATCAAATTGGCAGGATGGCTAGCCCAGCTGTGTGCTTGCGCTCTCATGCACTCACTCACACATGTAGGTGGGCGGGTAGGTGGGAAGGAGATGGGATGGCAGAGTGTGAGATGGGAGGGCACGCATGCACATTCTTTCACTCGCTCACATGCATAGGCAGGGAGAAGGGGATGAGATAGGGGAGTGGGAGGAAGCAGGGTGCACCCATACTTTCTCTCAGTTGCTCATTCTGGTGGGTAGATGGGCTTATTCTGGTGAGTGGAAGGGGATGGAATAGGGGAGTGGAAGGAAGGAGGGCTTACTCATGTAGGTGGGTGGGCAAGGGGGAAGGGGATGAGACGGGATGGGGAGGAAGGAGAGCATGCACATTCTCTTGCTGACTCATGTGGGTGGGCAGACAAGGGAAAGGAGGTGGGACAGAGAAGTGCCAGAAGGGAGGGTATGTCCATTTCCATGTGCACTGGCTCACTTACACGAGTGGGTGGGACAGGGAGTGCAAGGAGAGAGGGCATGTACACGTGTTGCCTCTCTCTCACTCGGGTGGGAAGGGGGAAAGGGATGGGATAGGTGAAGCACAAGGAGGGAGGGCACACAGGTCTCCAGAACAGATGGAGAGAGGGAAGTGGGGGGAAGAGGAGGAGGAGAGAGATGAGGTGGGCAGGCAGACAGGATGACACTGGTGGCAGTGGGAAGAGGGCAGGGACAGAGGGAAAGGGTTGCAGCAGCTGCTCTTATGGTGACACCACTCCCACACACTATACACTCTCCCTCTTCCCACTCCCCTTATGCCTAAATCCTATCAAAAGTATGGGGCCAGACCTAAAATATGAAGTCTGCCACGGACTATTCCAATTAGTCAGTGCAGTGAGGGGTGAGCCCTGAATCAGCCTGGAAAGAGCCCCAGCTTTGGCCAAAGGGGCTCTTCCCCTCCAAAGAACATAGTCAAAACTGCTTCTTAGATGAACAAAGAGAAGGACCCTTTATTGTTTATTGTTAAAAGGATGGCTTTTTGTAGATTAAGGTGACAATGATCTCATAAAGCATTCTGTGCATGCGCAAGAATCATTACTTTCTCAGGACCAAAGTTCTGATACATGGTCACTAATAAAGTAACTTCAGGGTAACAATCACCAATGAACTCTGAATCACACATCCATTCACTCGGCAGTGAAGTACAAGGAATACTGTTGCAGAGAATAACAGAGTGCTGGGAACTGTTGCTGTGAACCCAGACTTTGACTTTGCCAATTAATTTAATGTATAAAAGTCAATGTTTGTCTTTGAGTTTGTGAGTTTGTCTGTTTGTCTGCGTCAGGCAGGCGAAGACCTCGTATGATTGGCTGAGTGAGGTGAGAAGACCTCATATGATTGGCTGGCTGTGAAGATTTGTGGAATCTTGGGGTTGGCAGTTTAGGGAAAGGCCTTCAGAATTTTCAGCCAAGAGCTCTTCGGCCTCAGGCCAGTTGCTATGGAGATAAGGCCTGCCATCAATAAGGATGCCAGAAAACATTTGGGAGGCATATGTGAGAAAAGTGGCATACACAACATATTTACAAGGTATTTTCGCCTTATACAGTAGATTATATAGGTTCCATACGTGAGGAATCCTAAAGCTGAAATTCAAAACAAAAAATGGTTCCAGAAAAATATAAAGGCATTGCACAAATTCAACAGAAAGCAAAAAAATCAAAAGCCAGTACATCAACGTCGCCAGAGAAGACAGATTGGATTGGAGACTGTGGGGAAAAGTTACAGGTACTGGAATAGGCCGGTTGCTATGGAGATGAGGCCTAGCAGCAAGGAGGAGGACAGTATTTTCCCTCAGGAACCCAACCTCTGTATGTTAACAACTGAATACAGATTGGACTGGGGAATATGGGGAAAAGTTTCAGGTACCGGAAAAGGCTGGCACCTATGGTGACAAGGCCCAGCAGCAAGGAGGAGGACTGTGTATTCCCTCAGGAACCCAACCTGTGTGTGTAAATAACTCTGAATACAGATTGCCCTGGAAAATATGGTTAAAAGTTACAGGCATTGGAGAAGACAGTTTGGTGAGTTCTTAAGAGAAAAATAAAATCCCGAGAAATGCTGGGTAAAGTTTCAGCATAATCTTATATAAGACAAGGGTCTGACAACAAGAGCAATCTTTAAAGTTGACTAGAATTCAAAATGGAGGAACTTTAGTTAAGCAAATGTGGAGAGACAGAGTTTGGCTTGTACATTTAAAAATGCAATACCTTCTATGGATTGAATTGTCCAGGGTGCTGAATCTGTAGCAGTCTGACAGAGTAGACCGGGGAAGAGCTTGGGAAGCACTATCTGTTTTGTTGTGGGTTTTCTGGGTTTTGAGGCCGTGTTCTATTAGTATTTTCTCCTGACGTTTTGCCTGCATCTGCGGTTGGCATTGTCAGAGGATCCTGTGAGGATACCAGCCACAGATGCATGCGAAACATCAGGAGAAAATACTAATAGAACACGGCCTCAAAACTCGGAAAACCCACAACAGCCTGTGGATTCTGGCCGTGAAAGCCTCTGACTTGACTATTTGTTTTGTCTAAACTCTTTTAGTGCTTACACTCCCATCCCATCCCTTTCCCTCCTGCCCAAGTGAGTGAGTGAGAGAACGTCTGCCTTGCTGGGTCCAACCACCTTGCCAGTACAGGTGGTCTTTTGTGTTCTGGGGGGGTAGGGATTGAGATATTCATTGTTTTTCCATTTTTGTGGAGGTCCTGCACCCCAACCCACTTGAAAGTGGAAGACTGTACATATTTTGAGGACTTTGGATCATCTCTGCCACTTCAAAGTCCATTTTACTTGAGGGTGATGCCTATTTTTTGTAGTAGCAATTGCTGTTTCCAAGTTAAGATATATACGAGATGTGTTTGTAATGCTTTATGCTTTACATATCCAGGTCTAAGCAAAAGTAGGTACAGTTTTATCAGAATAATTCAAGTTCTGAATTTTTTCAAAATTAGTTATGTATTAATTAACTACTTCTTCATGTGAAAAAGCTATGAAAATGTTGAGACTACTTTTCTTTCTCTGAACTCTGCCTTCCTCCTTGCCACTAGTTCAGAGCAGATAAACAGTCCAGGCCCATCTTCATCAAAGCCTACTTTGCCCAAGTTTGGGGGAAGGTGGTTTCTTTTTTTTAAAGGCACGTTTGCCAGACTCTTCTTTGAAGACATATCTCACATTGCATGGTAAATAGAAGCTATCAGTCCAGTTCATTCATGGAACAGCTAAGTGATGATAATTTCACTGGGTTACCATCATGTCAGTGCTGTGGAGATTAACACATTGTTATGATTCCCCACAAGAAATAGATCTTCATCGCATGTAGAAAATTAGCAGGGCAGGGAACACCATGGGTATGTGTGCCTTCGTGTTGCTTATCAACTTATGGCAACTCCAGTGAATTTCATAGGGTTTTCTTAGGCAAGGAATACTCAGAGGTGGTTTTGCCAGTCCTTTCCTCTGAAACATAGCAACAACTACAGCAACGATCTACAGCGTCTGATATTCGTTGGCAGGTCTCCCATCCAAATACTAAGGAGAGCTGACTCTGCTTAGTTTTCAAGATCAGACAGGGTCTGGTGCCTTTTGAGTATTTTTATCCTCTAACTGGAATAAAAATAAAAGACTAAATGGCAATTACTAGTTCTAGCTAGAATAGGCATGTTAAAACAATGAGTATTGGTGTTGTTTTACCAAATCCTATTCATTTCATTGGATCTACTGAAGTTGGCAATGGATTTAGATTTTAATTCCTTTTAGCTTTCTCTAATTCAGACGAACAATCCATGGAGGACAGAAATTGTTGTCAGGGATGGTGGGGTGAGGTAGCGGGAGAAGAAGGATTCTGATTACTAACAAACATAATTAACAGCATTATTAAATACCATGTTTTAGGATAGACTTACACAATCTGACAGGTAACAGTTGTGTTGAACTAAAAATCCCATCATACCCAGCCAGCAATTGGCCTATGGGAAAAGTTATATAGAAACTGCCAGGTTAAGGGAGGGAACTTGAAGTACAAACAACAACAATAGTTTAAAAGACCAAGCATGAAATTATTCTTCTCAGGGCACAATAACTCATGCCATCTTTTTCTAGAATTCTTTTCCAAATTAATAATTTACCATTTAACTCAACTCTTAACTTAGAGCATTAAACATTTCCTCAATAATAATGTACATTGATTTAGGTTTTGGGGTCTTCAAACTACAATCTTAATGAATTAGATTTTATTGTGGTAATGTTTGAATTTCTTTCCTTTTTGGCTCTCAGGCTGTGTTTCTGGAAACCAGTTCATTTGGGAATCACCTTCTGGAAGTGCTCACTGGAAGTGCTTTGTTCCTCCTTCTTCCCCTTTTCAGTGTAAGGAAGCGGTGGCAGGAGTGAACCCATAGGCTCACAGTTGGTGTGTACAAGTGTGAGCTGTCTTTGCTTTACCAGTCCTCTTCCTTCCTTGTGTGGGTTCTTGCTTGCTGTAACTGAAAAACTGGTCTGTTCTGGATCTGGGAAGAGAGGTGTGTGGCATATTCATTCATTAGCTTGATTCCTTGGGTCTGTGCCCTATGATTGGATATGGCTAGTGGCCACATATTACAAAGGTAACCATGCACCTTGGTTAAAAGAAAACCACAGCAAGAGGGGAAAGAATTCACATACCAGGGAAGGAGAGGGGAGAAGACTTTATTTTCTTCTACAGTTTGTTCTCTGATTTCTTTTTATTAAAATGGCAAAATCATCATTGTTTTTATGGTGAGCAGCGTGCTGTCTAAGGAGAATTTATTCAAAGGATCTTCATCACTCTTCCCAAATGCCTTAGGCTAGTGGAAAACAATAAAGCTAGTAAAAGGTTGTAAGCAGCATACAGGAGCTTCTGTTGGAGCTTTCAAAAGGGGGGGGGGTGCTGAAGGAAACTTACTTGTGAGTAGACACTATCTCACTATCCTTTTGGTTTGGGGAACTATATTGTTGGATAGTATAGCAATATTATGAGTGCTGAGAGCCAGCACAATGTAGTAGTTTGAGTGTTGGAGTATGATGCTGGAGGTCAGGGTTTGATTCCCTGCTTTGTCAAAGAAATCCACTGGGTGATCTTGGGCATGTCACATACTCTCAGCCCCCAGAAAACCCCGTGATAGGTTTGCCTTAGAATCACCGTAAGTTGGAAACAACTTGAAGGCACATAACAACCACCGCCACTGCCAGTTCCATTTCCTAAGGAGTGTGGCAGCTTCTGTGGGCTCAGAGCAGTTGTTCGATTGCTCTTGCATTTTTTCTGAATGGATTGTCATGTCACTGTGGTGGCAGAGATGAAAAAGCAGTGAATAACAGCAGCAGTGCAAACAATAGTAGGAAGGAAGCACGTGGTTGTGACGTGAAACTACCAAGAATCTTAGTCAGTGCTGCAATGGGAAGCTACTGGTTACATTTGGGAGGAAATCAAAGCCTCTGTGCCCACTTCATTGCTTTCAAAGTTACCTTGGAGAGAACTTGGGGCTGCGGTGCTCAGGTCAGGGACTTGTCATCACTGGCTCACCATAGTTGGCAGTGGGAATCACACAGTGACTTCTACCCATGTGGGTCTTGGTTACTGCCATTCTGTGGGTCTTCCCCTACAGAGATGGGTGCCATCAGATGGCAGGTGGGTCTTCTGGTGCTTGGATCCATGCCCTATGCCACACCACGGCTCAAACAGTTTTAAACAATAAAGTTATGGCCATTTGAGCCCCACTGTTCTTTTCTGTGTCTGTTAATGAAAGTTCTTTTGTCCAAGCCCTCCTTTTCACTAGTCTGGCAAAACTGTAACAGCTTAACCATACTGCTGGTTTATTCCTCCTTCAGCATTTCTCATGTGTGATTTCTGATTACCACTGTCTTGAGTAACTGACATATGCTCCCCCTCAGTATTAATATAGTTCCTAGAGCCAGGAGAGGTTTTGGAGGTTGACATAGCAAACTGATTTAGTTCAGACTGCTAGCAAAACAAATTCCAAGCTCAGGTAGGTAGCTAAATCAACAAACATTTCTGCCCACTGGGTCCCAGCACAGTTCTTCTCTTGTGCTGCTCATTACCTCTTCCCAGACTGGCATTCAGTGGCTGGTGGGAATGAGTAAGTGCATTGTGGTAGTTGAGTTGTAACCTTAAAAGGTGTTACAGTTTTAGTGGGACCTAAGGATAGCATGAAAAACTTGCTTTCTTGGATTTCATGTTATTAATAGAACAAATGTGGTAGGTATGCCACATCTGGGTGAGGCTCCCACTTTTTAAGACAGGGCTGATTTGTAGGATGTATTTCTAGTAGGCAGTATCTGTCTTTCCAAAAATGTAGTGTATGTGACTTCTTGTTACTTACCTTTTGAAATCCTGCTTTTTGGAATGTAGAAGTCATAAAAATGGCCAAAAACAGAAATTACTTACTTTTTCCTGTGGAAAGGGAAGAAATTACATGCAGAATTTCTTATTAACTCTAGGAGAAGCTGAAGAAATAACTCAAAGCTAGGCCAGCATCACATACTAACTTTTTGACATGTGCATTGGAAGCCATTTTATATGTGCAGGTAAAAATATAATGTGTGTGTGGTGAGCATCTCTATCTCATCCTGTGTACATTGTTCCAAATACAAGAGTGGGTGCAGCTCCTTGCTGTGTAAACAGGATGATCAATATGCATTCAGGGCTATGTAATATGTAAAGCAGCTTTGAAAGATATGTATTCAGGATTGAGAAAATTACTTTTTTGGATAATGGCTCTTAGAATCCCTCAGCCAGTATGACCACTGGTCATGCTTGGTAGGGGATTTGGGGAGATGTAGTTCAGAAATGCAATCTGGGTGTATTCCTAAGAGAGCAGACAGTACACCTGGGTTTTAACAAATTTGTATCTCACTCCAAACACCTTTACCTTGCAGTAAGGATGATATATAGTGCTGCTTTTGAAAAGATGTAAATTGTACACAGAAAACATTTTGTTCATGACTAGCTATGTATATAAAATATGTTGAAACAGGAGTGTACCGATTTTGCAGTCTGAAGAAGGAAACCATAAAAGCTGCTGTTTACTTTTAGTTCAGTGTGTGTTGTTAACAAGCTGCAGTATATGAATAAAATTTTTGTTTGTTTGTTTGTTTCAGGTTTACAGAATGAGTTATCCAGGGTATCCTCCTGCAGGTGGGTATCCACCTGCTGGTGGGTATCCTCCTGCTGCTCCAGGTAAGTTTATTATTTTTCATTTAGGTTGGTGGATCAGACTAGACAGAATGGGAGAAATTGGAGTAATAAGAAGGTCCAAATCAAATGAATTGGGTACAGAAGATCAGAGATTCATTTCCCCACATTGAGGATTAAAATGATCTTGTGTAGCAACACTAGGAAGGAGATGGCTGTCAGACATCTTGGGAGTGTGGCAGTCATTCAGAGTACATAGAATAGTGTTAGACTAGTGGCTTGACACAGCTTTATAAATAATCCTGCATAGAGGAAAAAAAAATACAGATGGACCTCAACATCTAGTACATTCCACTATCTTCTTTGTTTTGCTCCTCGCTTAGGCGAATTTGCTAGCATAGATAATTTTTGTAGCATTTTTTCAAATCTACAGAATAATAGGACTTGGGACTTAGAACTGTATGACGTCCTTGAAATTGTGCAGATTTGTAGCTTTCTAAATACAAACTATTTGGAATGTCATGCATGATAACATTTCCTTTTTAAAATGATGTTGTTATGACTTCCACTGGACTTGTTTGGTCCATAGAGCAAAATATCAAATGTGAATTCCTTTCATCTTCATTAAAACAGGTTTTGCATTTCTTTACCAACTGTTTCTCCCTCCTTCTAACTCTTTTCCAGCTGTGTCTCCCAAAGAAACAAACAGAATCTAACTGTAATTTTTTTCTTTTTCCCTTTGAATTTTCCGTAGCCATTTTCGAAAAACACCTGTCTCCAATGATAATGTCCTTTGTAATTATCTAACCTTCCAGCCCATATATAGATCAACTTTAATATCATATTAAACAAGTTCTTAAATTTCAGAAACCCCAGAAGAAAAGCTTTATTTTATAAGAACTTCTGTTACATTAAAACAGCATCGAACATTAAGCAACACAATAGCCTTTGTAGTCCAAGAAACTCAATTATTATTTCTTTATCTATTCATATTTCAATGTTCACCTTTTTTTTTTTGCCAAACCTTCGTGATTGCCTAAACTGAGCATTAATCATCAAATCATCAAACATCCTTCCATTAAAAAAAAATCTTTTTTTTTTGTCCTTTTCTTTCTCTCCTTCCAACTGTTTGGCTGAAAACCAAATACCATCCATTTTTGTCCAGAACTACTCCTCAGTGACACTGTTCTCTCTGATGTCTTTACTGTAGACCTTAGCATTCCTCCTTCCAACATTTTAAATGTTTTTCAGGAAAAACATCAGCTTTTCTTCTCCTTTTCCATGTCTCCAATGTTATTCCTTTCTCTATTTTTTGCAATATATCCGTTAATCTTCTCTGGTTCCCCCAGAATCATGTCTCTTTCTCCAAAACCATCTTGGTCTGGCTGTACATCACGACCCATAATTTTTTTCTCCATACTCCAATACCTCTTCTTCATCTGATTCTTTAATTTTCATCACATCATGTATCACTAGTCTGAAGCTCTTAAGATCATTTTTCATCAGTTCAAATTCCTCTTGAATCTCCTGCCAAATGACTAGATTATATTCATTTTCTAGAGGCTGAATCACTGTCATTCTTCTGTTAAGCAAAAGCATGGCATATACAGGATTAACACTTTTATCTCCAGTGACTTCTCTCTTACAGTGCTGCAGTGGCACAGCCTGGCTGTGGCAAACAATCAGTCTTTCACTTTTAAAATGTACCTTTCCAACTTTTAATATTACTATACCCTTTGTCCACTTAAGAAACCTTTTTAAAGTTCATACCTCTTGTTAAGCTTTCTGCTTTCAAAATGAGATCTTAAAAGTCTTAAAAATAGTGACTCACATTAGTACAGAGAGCAGGAAACTCACCGAGGTAAAGATGTCACCACTGAATCGAAGATTTCTTTTGGTTTTAATTCAAAGAATTACAGATTTTAGATAAGAATAATTAAGAAAGTGAGATACTCCAGATGTAGTGACCTTTATAGGCTCACATACAGCAACATGAGTTTGATGGAATTTTCCTGCAGTCCTTCCATTTCACTCACATTCAACTTCTATGATCCCTGAAAGCTTGCAAAGGTTTTTGGAACCTTGTGGGCAATCTCTATGCTGCCCCTTTCTCCAGGGAGAGAACTACCAGCCAGATGTTGTCTCTGAGCTGATGAACTTTGCTTCTATAGCTTTCCCTTTCATGGAGCTCGTTGATGGGATGCCAGCCTGCCATGATCTCACCCAGAAGTCCCTGCCAAAAACTCTATCCTGATGGACAGTCGGCCCTCCACCTTTGCTAGAGTTAGGGGCACAGGACCCTCACAAAAGTGAAAAAATCCCAAATATTAAAATGTGTGTGTGTGTGTGTCTGTCTGTCTGTCTGTCTGCTTGCCTGTCTGCCTGCCTGCCTGTGTGCAGGAAGGAGGCTGAGGCATGGTGGGGAGGATGGGCACCCAGGGTCCAAACCAGGTCAGGGAAAGGAGAAAGAAAGGGGGTGGGTCAGCATGGCAGCCCTATATTCTCTCTTGCCCATCTCCTACCTTGGTGTGGGGAAGCACTGGGAGAGGGTTTGTGGTGCTGAGAAATCAGGCTGTGAGCCATCCTTAGCTGGTCAGATAGTGGCTTGTAGAAAAGAAGGAGAGGCAGAGGTGTGTTTCTAAAGGGCCGTGCTGCCTGGCTGGAGCCACTGAAAGGCAAGATTCCCTTGTAAAAGATGTGCCTGATGTGTGAGGGGGGCAAGGGTTGAAGAAACTCACAATTAATCAAATCTGTGAAAGTCAAACCCGCAAATGTAAAGGGCTGACTGTAGCTGTCTTTGGCTTTGAAACTGTTATCTCTGTTATGGCTTCCTGTCTTAGAAACTGTATGAAATATACCCTAGAAATATTAATACACGTTAAATGGGTGTGGTAGCCATAGAATCCTGGGGATTCTTTTTTATTTTGGTTTTCCTGCTATTATCCTTTGCTACCTTCTATTGGATGAAACAACAGAGAGAGAAAAGATGGTTCCTTTTCTTATATGCCTTGCACCCATATCGTTAGCGTACAGCACAAACAGATGAGATGACATGCTGTTTGATGGCTGTTTATTGGCTTTTGAAATATTGGAATGATTTTAGAATAGCTATCAGTGAACATCCTGCTTATGTCAAAGTGTCTTTTGCTTCCAGAGAGTGTCTTTGATGGGGAGTCTCTGCTGAGGATGGAAGTGAAGCAGCTGGGGATGGAGAACTGAACAGGGCTACAGACCCAAAGCTGTCAGAAAAACTGCTTTTGCTGATAAAAAAGAATTTTAGCCATTAAAATTAAAAACAGAGCTTTTTCACTGTAGCTTCCAGAATATCCTAGCCAGTGTGGGCAGTGGTCATTAGAATGCAGCAGCAGAAAACCATGCATGTAACAAATAAGCATCCAGTGGTTTGATCTATGATAACTGTTTTGTTTTTGTTTTAATTCCAGGCAGCAACCCCTGGGGTCCCCCTAGCTATCCTCCTGCAAATCCTCCTCCAATTGGACTAGAAAATGTTGGAAACTATGCTGGTCAGTTTAATCCTGATTATATGGCACGCATGGTAAGTAGTTGCAGTTTAAACTAGATGGATCTGACTGTTTCCACTGACATTAGTTATAAAATTCTGATGCTTGTGTTCCCCCTCTTATTACTATTAAGTGTATTAATAATATATTTAGATTAAAGTGGGGGAAGCATAGCTAGTGGGCTACATGTGGCCTCAAGGCTGTTTTTGTGCCTTTCAGGATATCCTATAGCCTGACCGCAAATTGGGAGCTTAAAAAAGTTATTGGCCAATGGTACTTCAGGTTGGGCCTCCAACAGGACAAAGAGTTGCAAAAGGACCCCAAATGGAATGAAATACAGTGGGTGCAGCAATCCAGTGCTCTGTGGGGACAGCTATTATTTCCCGTACCCTAGTTACTTGCTCACCCTTGCTTTTTAGGGGATGGCCCCAAAGAGGCTTACACCAAAAGTAATACAAAATTAAATATTTTTTCCTTCCCCCATTCTTTCCTTTTTGTCTCATTTTTGTCTAGTTTACCCACCCATCTTCTTTTTTACCTTTCAATTTTCTCCAGAGCTTTTTCCTGCCTTCCCTACTGATTTGTTCGGAAACAAGACTAACAGAATACACAAATAAGTTTTTATGTAGGAGTAGGTTGCCTTTTCAAAACTTGCTCTCTGCTACATAAAACAAAACAGAGACATTCCTAAGATTCCAAACACCTACATGTATGCACTTCTTGATGATTGTAAATGGGGTGTTGTCACACCAGTGCCTCAGAAGAGACTTGTGTGGGAATCACCAGGTTGCTGGCAGTGAGTGTTGACCATATCAGCAAAAACCAAAAATTTCCCTGAGGAAGAACAGCACAGTTTTAATAAACACTTTTAGTAAGGAAGCTTAGATGGTCTGATTAGAAAGGGTAATTAGAACTGTTATTCATAGCAACCAAACACAGGTCGTCAGGGGATGACAAGAGTTCTGACAATATTTGCCAGCTGTTATAACTATAAATAGAGACCTTGTTACCATTAATTTTGTGTTTGATAATGTAAAATGGAAGTTGTTATATGCTGCATTTCTAGAGTACAGCATACTGTGTTTTTTGAGAGATGAGTAGTCATTTGACATGTAGTTATGTGACAAGGTATCCCCAGTTCTGTTTAACATGACAATTGAAGTATTTGTGTATACACACATACCTCAGGCAAGCAAGTGTTTTAGAACATCAGATCCTGTTTTATGCCAGTGAAGCCTCGATATTATAATCCTGTTTTGCATGTGCAAAGTATTTTCAGCTATTTGCATGTTCATTCAAATAGGCAAATGATATACAGAATGTAAAACGCTATAGTATGCCTTCATGTTTTCAGAAAATCCTGATGCCTCCGTGTTTAACACTCCTTGCAAGCATTCTGAAACTGAAATAGATTAGAATTCACAAAGATCATGCTAAAGTGCAACTGTTAGTCTTAAAGATGCTGGTTATGCTGGAAAAGAGTAATACTACTAACCCTTTGAAAATTAATCTACGTGTGAGGAAAAGGAGCAGTGAGGAGCTCCCTCTCATCTTTTGCCATGATTAATTCTGATGCACAGGACCTTTTGCATCCATGGAAGCTTTCTGTGTGATATGGAGTCTGGATTTTCCAGGGCTCTGCATCGTGCAGGGTGTCTTCACTGAGACATAAGGCTGCCCACTGCAGATGTTCACCCTCAACATAAGCTGGTGTGTTCATCCCTGCTCTCCTTCTTCACCTGTAGAGTCTGCATAACTTAAGAATGTGTGTACAAAGCTTACATTAGTAGACTTTGTAAAGGAACTTTTTAATACCACTCAGGACACGCGGAGCTTCTTTTTTTTTATTCAGCTCACGTTAGTAACGGATTCAAGTTAAGATCTCTGGACTACATCTTCCTGCTCTGCAACATCACATAATACCAGCTTGTGTTACATGTCTATTATGAAAATGACTGAGACTTACCTGTTTGTTTATTGTGTACATTTAATTGATTGTCTGTCTGTTTCTTGTTGCAGGCTTCCAATATGTCAGGGACATTTGGTGGTGCAAATGTGCCGCAGCAGGGTCTATACCCTCCAGCCTCTGGGGGCTATCCCCCTGTCCCTCCAGGAGGATTTGGGCAGCCACCACAAGGACAGCAATCCTCTTATGGAATTTACCCACCACCTCCTGGAGGAAATCCACCATCAGGAATGCCATCTTACCCATCATATCCAGGCAGCCCCATGCCACCTCCAGGACAGCAGCCCCAGCCAGTGCCATATCCTGGGCAGCAGCCCATGCCAAATTATCCTCCTGGCCCAGCTGTTAATCCTTCTATGCCATCGTTTCCAGGACCTGCAACGCCCACGGTTACTCCTGGAGCAGTAAGAGAATACTTGCCTATGTTTCTTCCTTCTTGCAGTTAAAAGAAAAACTTGAGGCAAAATGTAGATGTAGAGAAAGGGCTCTGTCTGCAGAAGACAAGCAGTAGGTGTGAGAGGATACATAACATTTGCCAGATAATACACCCTGAGCCATACGCATACCACTGTCCAGCTGTTCCTTTAGAGAGGGATCCTGGATACATATTTGCCATGTTGAGTGGTAGGGAAAGGATGAATGTAGAGGAGATGCAAGAAAAAGTGGAAAGGCAGAAGGTTTAAGAGGAGTTTCCCCCTTATTTGCTACTTGTCTCCAGCAAGTTGAATTTGCCTTGTGCTGTTTTGCAATTTTCTGTTGATGGCTGTGATTGTCAGCCCCTTTTACTGCTGACCATCTAGTTCTGCCCCTAGTTGTAAGATGTTCTTTGGCTTAAAGAAAAAATACTGTTATGTAGAAATCTCACGCTTTTAACATAATTTTAGACATAACATGTCTAAATATTTATGGAAAAATATTAAACTTTTCTGCCTCGATGACCAAATCTTTTTCATACTTAGTTTGTCAGACTTCCGAATGAGCAAGTAATATGATCTACAAGAGCAAACTACTTCCAATCTGAAATTTTGTTCCATTATATTTTGAAAATTTGACTATGAAAGATAGCTTGGTTATATCAGGTTTGTCAAGTTTAGTTGATATCTCTTATTTTCTTGGGGCAATATAGTCTGGAAATCGAGGCACAATCCGGGATGCTTCATCATTTGATCCCCTGAGGGATGCTGAAGTATTGAGGAAGGCCATGAAAGGATTTGGTGAGTGGTTTTTGAATGCACATAGACGCTTTTAGTTTTGTACTAAGATGTCAATTCACTTACATCACAGCCAGCCTTTCTTTTTAACAGAATTTCTTCATAGGAACTTTATGAAATGTTGCTGGTTGCACCTGTGTCTGCAGATGCCTTGAAAGAAAATCTGAGAATTGCGATGTATGCAGTTTCTGTCCTTGGAACACAGTCTAGGTTCTGCCTGAAGGATATTGAAATGCCGTGGTCAGAACAACTTACCTGTTCTTATTGCAATGATCAGTTTTTCCACCCGCTTCAGGTTTCCAGGGCTTCATGGCATGACACTTAATTTATTTCTTTTCTGTCAAGATTGTAAAGATGTAAAACTTGTTTTCATTTTTATTTTCAATATTGTCTACTTGTAAATACATTTTACCATTCTTTTACAGTTTTTCTTTCCCTTTAACAACCAGATTTTATGCTTCCAACTTATTATCCTTCAGTATTAACAAAGCTTGTGTGTGGCTTTAAACCAGCCAGATGGGCAATTTCCTTTTGCTTTGGGGAGGTGGAAAACATAGAAGCAATTGGAATATTCTTGAATATTTGGTGGTTTCATACCAACTTAGATCTTCAGTGTTGTCAGAACCTTAACTACCAGGAGAACAGTATAATAAAGATTGGGCGTTGACTGTTGCATGGGATGATAAGCACTTAATGTATTGATGTAAAGTTGAAGGCTTTCATGGCTGGAATCCATAGGTTGTTGTGGCTTTTCTGGGTTTTGAGGCTGTGTTCTATGAGTATTTTCTCCTAGCGTTTCTCCTGCATCTGTGGCTGGCATCTTCAGAGGATATGATATCCTCTGAAGATGCCAGCCACAGATGCAGGCGAAACGTCAGGAGAAAATACTAATAGAACACGGCCGCAAAAGTCGGAAAACCCACAACAACTTATATTATTGATGGGTACTGCATTGGAAGCAATGCAGTACAATAGTGATTTAAAGTAGCAGAAGAGATATGATGAATGAGTTTACTTCTTGTTTGTTTCAGTAACAAACTTTGTGTTAGCTTCTGCTGGTTAAAACAGAAAAATACTGTGATAGCTGTATAACTGGATTTCAGCAGTGTGTCTGCAGTAAACAATGCAAGAGGCAAAGATTTAGTTGGGAATGAGTGGAATTTTACTGTAAGCTGAGGCTACTGTAGCCATGTGTGCCTGCCTACAACAGGCAAGATGAACAGCAGTTGCCCCCAGAATCTTTTACTGAAGATGTGTATGTGGTAAAACAGGGAGAAAGGGGGATAGAAAATAAGGCTGCCACACAATCCCTCACTCTGCCAAGCATGTTTTAAAAAAACAAACAAACACAGATCTGTACGTTTGGCCACCAAAATGAAAATCAGAAATGTAGGCTGGCAAAGAAGAAAGTAATCCTTGGAGGTTTTGGAAGAACCCTTTACATAGTCTCTAGAACAGAACTTTCCAGACTTTTCTTGTTGGTGATATACTTTTTAGACATGCATCATTTCACGACACAGTAATTCAGCTTAACTAGCAAACCAGAGGTTAAATTAACCCCGTTATAAGAGATATGGACACATACATAAATTGTTATAACAAAATGTATGGGGACACAACATATCTAATGAAAACATTTCATGTATTTTTAAAAATATATGATTTATAAATAATAACATACATTTCTAAGATTGTAGGCGACACACTACACACTTCAGGCGATGCAGTAATGTGTCGTGGCACACCATTTGGAAAGCCTGCTCTAGAACATTCAAAATGTTTTTCTTTACTTAAGTAAGACTTACCTGATCTGCTTATTTCATTTCATGTGTGTGTATTGTTAGTTTTGAATGAAATGTTTGCTGAAACATGTTGAACTGTTTTGGTTTGTTTGTTTGTTTTGTGCTTATGAGCTTATGTCTATTTTTTCCATGTCATTTCTGCCTCTTGTACCATTTTTTCAATTAAATAGCTTGCATGAACACATCTACTTCATTAACTGAGGTATACCTTACTGCCTTCATGGAATTTTGAGGAGGGTCCAGACAATGTTTTCTGCTTGTTAAAGATCCCATCTTTTCCTACTGATGCTTCCCTCTTCTTTTCTTTCAACAGAAAGTTTGTCAAAGAAATGAGGCAAAATAGTTGCACAATGCATTTTGATAAATAGTACAAGGATACATCCATCTGGAAGCACTCTGTGTTATTTGCTTAATGTCCTTCTCTGTGTTTGCAGGAACTGATGAGCAAGCAATCATAGACTGTCTTGGAAGTCGTTCAAATAAGCAGAGGCAGCAAATAATGCTCTCATTCAAAACAGCTTATGGAAAGGCAAGTCTCTTCCCCTACCCTGATAAAATACGAAGTAATGGCATAGATTATGCATGATGAAGTTATGATATAGCCATATCAGCGTGCACAATGCTTCACAGTGCATGAAGACAGTGCCTTGTGGCAAGGAGTCTGCAATCTAAAATTCTGTTCAGGAAAAGTCATAGAAGAATGGGAAGGAAGTGGAGATGGGTGCAGCCCATGAAAGAGTGCTGAGGCTTAGGCCCTTTCCACACGGGGGACGGGGGAACGGGGGAACGGGGCAGCGCACGCAGGGACGGATCTTACCTGAAAACGGGTTGCTCCGTCCCTGCGGGGAGCGTGCGTTCACCGCTCCACACGCTGGCGAGTTTCGGCGGCGTTCAGTGGCGCCCAAAATGGCGGTCGGCGACTGCCGGCGGCACTCCGCCAATCAGGGCAGCGCGCCAGCCAGAAGCCTGCCCCCGGGCAGCTCTGCAGGGACGCGCTAGCGCGTCCCTGCAGCTTCACACGGGGCGCTGCAACGGGTTAGCGTGCTCGCGTTACGTAAAAACCACATAAAATGTGGTTTTTAAAAACGCGCCGCGCCACCCCTTGCGGCCGCGCTAGCGCGGTTTGAGGTGTGGAACCTCCACTATTCAAACTGCTCTAGCGCGCTCCACGGTGTGGACGACCTCTGGATGAGGTCGCCCTAAGCCGTTTTTTTACCCCGTGTGGAAAGGGCCTTAGTAAGAGGCAGGGTCACAGCATGGGATGGGATTAGGGAGCTCAGTCATGGAAAGGATGATCTTCAAGCAAAGATTGGAAGAAAGGAAGAAAAGTGGCAGTACATAGGAATATGGGGAGCTAGTTCTGTCATGTGTGTTGTGTAGCAGTCTGAGTTTTGGACTATGACTCTGGAGACCAGGGTTCAAATCTCCACTTGGCCATGGAAACCCACTGGACAATGGTCAAGTCATATTTTCTCAGCCTCAGAGGAAGAGAAAGGCTAACCCCCTCTGAACATATCCTGCCAAGAAAACCTCATAACATGTGGACCTTAGGGTCACTGTAAGTCAGAAATGTCTTGAATGCACAGAACATGAACTTCTGAAAAAGGAAGAAAGGAAAGAGACATGGCAAAATTATTGTCTGTATCCACAACAGGTTGAGAGGGCTTGCTTGCTTATGTATGTAGGTTCTGTCTGTCTGTCTGTCTGTCTGTCTGTCTGTCTGTATTTATTTATTTATTTAAAGGAAGGGAATGTTGATAACCTGAACTTACCTCATATATATCATACCATATATATCATCCCTGATATATGTATGTTATTCTGTCATTTATGCTGTGAAGCTGCTCTGAGTGCCCAGTGGACAAAAGAGAAGGGTGTCCACTTTCATAATGATAGTTTTTGTTACTATAGTTTATTAGCATATTTTATCCTCGGCAAAAACAAAACCTAAAAATCTGTATAACTTCAAATATTTATTCTGTTATATTGGTTTTTCACCTCTCCCTTTTCTCTGGAATAGATTTATACTCTGAACTCTGTTGGGCAGGGATTTTGATTCTTGTCCTTGTGTTACTCTAAAAAACTCTGTGGACGCTGGTGGTGATGTATATAAAAAAGAAAGATAATTTTTAATGAATTGAATTGTGTGATGCTGCCAGCTAAGAAAAATAGACAGTAACCTGGCTCCTCAGAAGTAAGTGTGATTAAATTCAGTCAGATTTACTTCCAGGTATGTTTGCTGGCAGCCTCAGACCATTCATACCTCTTTAACAGGAAAATCTGTCACAAAGCTCTGAATTCTAGACTCATTTTTCAGAATAACATCACTATTGAAACTCATTATAAACCCCAACATGTTCCTTGTTTTATCTAAAATAAAACAGGATTTGATCAAGGACTTGAAATCTGAGCTGTCAGGCAACTTTGAGAAGACAATCTTGGCAATGATGAAGACACCTGTCCAGTTTGATGTTCATGAAATAAAAGATGCCATCAAGGTTTGTATTTTTTTAAATTAAAGCTGTGACTGTGGCAAAGTTTTGCATTCTTGAATTCTTGTTCCCTCATATTTTCCTCCTTCTGACCAGCCCTCTAAATTTACCTTTAGAAGGAGGCTCCTGGCTTTAATTCCTAATCTTCGTCATCTGAAGATATATGCTTTTGGTTGTGTTTGCCCATTTTTCATATCTTGTCATCTTTGCTCTTGTCATCTTCCCTTTTGGTCTCTAGAAGTGGTGGACTGCAATTCCCTTTCACACCCAGGCAGCATGGTCATTGAAATATTAGCTGGGCACTGTAGGATTTATAGTCCAGCACATCTGGAGGTGGAAACTAGTCTAGGTTCTTCTTAGTCTCTGCTAACCCCTGATGTACATAGATGATATATTGCATGTAAACAACTACTTTCCTGTTTTTTTTTTTAATCATGTCTTGGGGAAAGAATAGAAAGCATTTACAGATTGTTATAACTCAGGGATAGACAGTTTTCAGGAACAGAGGGGCTACATCTATCTCTCCAGAATTTCAGAGAGCTGCACTCCCCTCCATTTTCAAACACACCTCTTAAAATCGGCTTGACAATTTATGGGAGTGTAACAAAGGCAACAGCATTCACCCAAACCTTAGGCAGAGCAACAGTTGGCCAGTTTGGCCCCTTTCCTCCACCAGACCTGTTTTAGGCCATGGGGGCTTTTTTCAAAATCAGAACAGATGGCCTTTTCCAGTTTGGGGGGATGGAAGCCTAAAACACAGTGACCTGAAGTAATGCATCTGTCTGTGAGGTTTTGTGGGGGCGGAGAGGTCCTAATGACCATTTTTATGGCCATTTTTTTCAAGAAAAACGTTCTTAGAAGTAAGGAGCAACAGGGGTGGAAAAAAATCTCCTTGTGCTACATACAGTCGACAGTCCACATTTTACTCACGCCTCCTCTAATTTCAGAAAGTGGGAGCTCATTTCCTGTATTTCTTGCAGTCTGGCTTTTCCTCAGTGTTCCACTCATGCTGGTCTTTGGCAACCCCTATGGGGACCAACTTGTCCTATGCAATCTGTCTATTCTGTTTACTGGTAATGAGAATGGTCTATTTTAAAGAACGTGTAGTTGATTTATCCACATGGTCAAGATGGTTGACAGGGGATGAAATCTCTCCGTGTAGATCAGCTAATAGATGCAGCATTTCACCAGCTCGTAGAAAGTTCGGAAGGTTGCTGCCCTTTCAAATGGAACATGCAGTTGTTTTGGGGCACAGGGTCATGGTGCTGAGGCTTTTACCTCATGAAAGAAATCTTAAGTTAATTTAATTATATATGTTCTAGATTCCTTACTCAAATATGTACCTAGGAAAATGCAGTAGTTCTAGAGAAACAAGTCTACTTGTTTGTGCCCCTCTGTCACAACAGGTATTATTTTAGAAATGAGCCATTTTCTTTTCACTCACAGATAAGGGAATGTCTCATCGAGGGCAGTGCTTGCCATTTTTAGTTTTATTAAGTGCTTATTTTACAAACACTGTTTAAAATCTACTGAGTGGTTAATTTGGGCACTCTTTTAGATTAAAAAAAAACTTTTCAAAAGTACTGGTTTGACTAAATATTGCATCCCTCTTAACAGTGCTTTCAACCAAAGTGAGAGGCAGAATGGCCTACCAAATCTGCCTAGAGAAATTAGCCAGATCTGGGTCTTTAGCGCCAGTGAGCAGTGGCTGGGGCTTCCTTGTCAGTGGGATGATAAATCTATTGTGAGTTTTAGTCCAAACTTCAAAGGAACTATCCAGTGTACTGAACCTATTCCCCAAATAGGTTTAGTCTCCTGGATAGTTCATTTAAAGCAGTGGTTCTCAACCTGTGGGTCCCTAGATGTTTTTGGACTTCAGCTCCCAGAAGCCCTGAGCATTGACCATAGTGTCTGGGGCTTCTGGGAGCTGAAGTCCACAAACATCTGGGGACTTGCAGGTTGAGAACCACTGATTTAAAGTTTAGCCTAAATCACAGAGTAGGTTCACCAACCCAGACCAGGGGGGTGACCAGCCAGTGGTAGGGCTGACCCTTATTTCAGCCCATGTGAAGTCTTAAAATGGCAGTCAAGTCAGTTCAAGTATTCTCCTAGTCTTAGAAAAAGGTCAGTGGAGAGATGAGTTTTCTTTTTCTTTTTCTTAGGGTGCTGGCACAGATGAAGCTTGCCTGATAGAAATCCTGGCATCTCGCAGCAATGAACACATTCGGGAAATCAGTAAGGCATACAAATCAGGTTAGTTTGCCACAGCCTATACTGTTCTAATTCTTAATGAACAAACCATTGTTTGAAATAGAGCCATATTAAGCGGCCACGTTTGGATGAGGAATTGGTTTTTGGTTGTTCGTGTAAGTTAGCTGGATCAGGTGTTTTCCTTCAGACTAGAACTTGGTAGCTTGTTGTGTGGAAACGGTGGTTGTATCCTACAATATTCTGGGTGATCAGCAGAGGTAGAATTTGTGCAAGTTTGCATTTTGCAAGCAGTTATTTGATGCAGGAGACTCTGAAGAAAAGAAAAAATTTTGGTGATATGATATTTTTAATTGTTTCTATATTGTATTGCCCAAAGCTGTACTTTAGCTCAATGATTCTCTTAGCCTATGAAGTCTCTCTCTCTCTCTCACTCTCTCTGTCTATCCTGGTGTTTACAAAATACCTTCTCTCCCCACCCTACCTCCTGATCATACTTACTATGATTTAAAAAAAAGTACTGGCTTCATTTTTCACCAAGGCCCTATACTTATACCCACTTACCAAGAGTAAACCCCACAGAACTCAGTGATACTTCTTAATTTGCACTATAAGACTGTGCAGGCTGGGTGTGTCCTTGTAGCCTCACAAAAGTAACTTTCACAGTACTGAATTTCTGGTTAATCTTTCCCTTTTTAACACTTTTTATTGTTTGTTAGTTTTTGTATACTAGCTACTCTGTGTAAACACTTTTTTTTGGAAGGGCAGAAGGTGAATCACATAGATAAATACATCAGTATAAAGAAGTGTGGAAATTTGTGATTAATGATAAGTTAACATGTGGAAAAATGGAATAATGAAAGGGAATGATTTTGAAGCAGTACGGAAGACATTTGCGGAAAAAGTTTTAATAAAAGAAGAAAGTGTCATAACTTCACAAGAAGAACTACAATTTTGAAAGGGGGAGTAACTTGAAATATAATTGGCTTTGCAGAAGGGTTCTTGGGTAGGGTTAATAATGATATGTTTAGTCATAAGAAAATACCTAGTAATAGTAAGAGGTTAAACTAAGTTGAAAAGGATAGAAATAAGAATGAGATTAGTAACAGTATATTTTCCTAAATATTAATTATGAGAATAGATAACAATAATGGATATAATTTGAATGAGATTTAGATACATGTAGTAAAAAATGTACAAGCAGTATGATTTATAATATGTAGAATAAGTATGTTATGTTAATAGATTTGGAGAAAAATAACAATGTAAGCATTTTTCTGTTGTAGTTTTTCTTTTTTACTTTAATGATCACCAAGTTATGATTTTCTTCTTTTGTTCTGTTTTTTCCTTTTGTAATCAATAAAAATAAATAAATAAATAAATAAATAAATCATATATAAACAGTTCATTCCTAAAAGCAGGTATTGTGTGTGTTTTGCATGATGCTAAAAGTATGTGTTGTCTTCATTTGTTCACAGTTAACCATTTACAAAGTCAGTCTCTTCTGTCTGTCTTTCACAGAATTTAAGAAAACTCTGGAAGAAGCCATCAGAAGTGACACATCCGGGCACTTCCAAAGGCTTTTAATTTCACTTTCTCAGGTATATACAAGATTGTTAAAACTGATTGTTATTATCTTGTTTTTGTTTTTATTATTAGCATAAGCAGATTTATCATATTGGAGCAAAGACGATCACATCCAAACAAATTTTTTTGGTTCAAATGTGAGATGGGGAAAAGTCCAAGATGTTCCATTGTGCAACAACAAGGGCTTCCATTTTACATTGGGATGCATTGCACCTCTGGACATGTTGTGCAACAGGACACATTATTCAATGGCCACACTGCTGGCTCTGCTAGCACAGTACTTCCAATGGTATAGCTATGTTTCTGAGAATACAAATGTTATGTAATGATGCAATTCGGTTTCACACAATCATAAGTCAGTTTATGACAATGTAACTTCCCAACAGGGTGGCAGCCAATGTTTTAGAAGTTGCAGTTTGTGTGTTTATGTAATTTTTGCTGTATATTTTTCCCAGGGAAACAGAGATGAAAGTACCAATGTGAACATGTCACTTGTCCAAAGTGATGCTCAGGTTAGTATGAGAATTCTTATGATGTCTATTTCTTACTATTTCTCAAATATTTTGTAAAAGTTTATACTATACTATACTGTATTGTTCATGCTGCACTGAGCAGAATCTTCATTGTAAAAAATAAAACACCAAATTCCTATAAACTCTGTCAATGAAATGTAAAGCTTCTGTTCTTTTTGGCAGTTCTTCTACTCCACAATTTATCTTCTAATCTATATTTTTATAGAGTAGAAACATGATTTGATTTAACTTAAACAGTGTACTTTGAATATATTTCCCCATCCATCCAGTGCTCCTTTTGGCTGGAAGAAAAGGAGATTGATCTGGATTTCTCATTTTCAGATCATGACTACACGGTAGATAACACAGACTAGACAGTTTTTAAAGTATTTCTTGCTGTTGTTTTCAAATTGACAGCAGCAGTGGTTATTGTAAGATTGGATCCAAGTTAGTTTTTGTAAAACATTGTAAAATTCATCTGAATCATCTTTTGAGCTATCCTTACAATAAACTGTCGTCAGATTAAAAGGGTTCTGAAATATGTGTTAGTCTCCTTTTAGCTTAGGTTGTTTGCTTTTAGTTCAGGTTGTTTACTTTCAATTGTATGAAAGGAGGCAGCATAAACTCATGTTTCTTTTCTTTAAGTCACAGATTTGTCCCCAAAAACTGTACTTCCCACTGAAAATACTTGCTTTTGACCCCCCTTTGTCTTGGCATTAGTTTTAAGAAGCATGGGAACATTGTTTTCAGTGGGATCCCGTGTCCTGTGTAATTATAATAAATATTTTTTTCACCACCATCAGCCCCTGGTAAGAAAAAGCATATTGCTTGATGACAAGCACAATAACAGAAAGCAAAGATGTCCTATGTGCTTCATGTTGTGGGATGGGGAGAATCTTGCATGCAAATGCTGATTTCTGGAAGCAACCATCAGTTTCTTATTATGCCTGTCATTGTGTTCAATAGACAGAGAGGCTCAGGCTGTCAGGTGAACAAAGCAGGCCAATAAACCACCTTCAGTCCCAGTTTTGGGAGAAAGGTGGGTTGTAAATAAAGTTAAAGGCAACAAGTCTTAAATCGAAAGAAAATCAGGACTGCTGAAGAATGAACACTGAAAGAAGATATGTGTTTATCTGGAAACCAGAGAGATAGTTCTGAAAGCAACTGGGCAAGAATAAGGAATACCTGTGGTGTTTTGTTTTTAGGCCCTCTATGCAGCAGGAGAGAATCGGCTTGGTACTGATGAGTCCAAGTTCAATGCAATTCTTTGCTCCAGAAGTAAAGCTCACCTGAGAGCAGGTATCTTTGTTTATTACTGTGTGTAATATGTCAAGCAATAAAAAGCAAATTGTTTTGTGTTCAGAGCTGTAATGGAAATTTGCAGCACACTCTGACTAGATAACAAAGGATGGCTGGATACTTATACCCTTTTCAGTGGTCATCAGGAAAGCTGAAAAGAGCCTCACCACTTAAAGTTCCTTCTTACACACAACTACTAAATGTGGAACAGGTGGACGGTGTGTGTTCTCTTTTGCTCCTTGTCACCCCAGGGGTACGTTTCTGCTCCTTGGATCCTCAATGATAATTGTGGCAGAGTGCTTGTAGTTCTTACTGCTCTTTTAGGGTTCGGGATCTGCTAAATACCAATACAGATCCAGCTAGCCCACATGTTTGAAAGTCTTTAATTGAATCTATCCATGTTATTGCTTAACTTTTTGAAGCAGCGCTGGAAGACAAGACGTTTAACTCTGCTGTCCCCCTCCATTACATTTCCCAATTAACTTGCCCCTAAAGCTGCTGTTAATAAATCTGCTATAGGGTAGAAAAATAGCAAGAAAGGAATTGAAAAAGTGTGACAATGCCTAAAGGCAGATGCTGTTTTAAAATACATCTTTGTATGCCTCAAAATTATCTATAAAAAGATTGTATTCCATAAATTGATGGGTAGTACATTCTGGAATGCTCCTATGATTTCATTTTTGAAGTGTATTTGCATATTAAATTCACAAGAAGGGTTTGAAGCAGATGCCTGCTTAAGGTGATACTTGAAGAGTATCTGAAGTTCCTTAATAGAGTTGGTGGTTTTAGGAATTACTTCACCAACTAGATTTTAAGCTTTGCTAATCTGGAAAGAATTTCTGTGCTTTTAAAACTCCAGTCAATAACTGTTTTTTTTTTTTAGAGAGCCACTTTCAGTAGGGGATTATGGACCATGTCACCACTAAACATTATACTTGCTAGTAATTCCTCTTACTGGTTCATATTCCCTTGCTACTTGATTAGCAACTCAGAAGCCCAGGCAGCATACCTATTTAATATTTTCAATTTTATTATTTAAAAATTTTGTTGGGGGAGCCCTAGAAAGCATAAGAATATGGGTCAAGATATAGCTCAGAGTTAATTGTTGAATTAACTCTGTCTCACATTTGCCATGAATTGTTGAGCACTATTTTAATAGTCCAAAGGAGAACTTTGGAAGGCACAGCTTTTGCAGCAAAATTGTTATGACTGGGAAAGTGGCACTTGCCTAACACAAAGGTCTCTGCCAATGTATCAAGGTGCACCAGCATTTTCCAAGGGAAGTGGTTACTAAACTTTACATATAATGTAATATACAAGACTGCAGCAAAATGAAGACTTCGGACTGTAGATTGAGTATCTCATCTGAATTAATAATTAGTAATTAGTGACTAGGACTCTTTTTCCCTCTACAGTTTTCAGTGAATACCAGCGTATGTGTAACCGTGACATTGAGCAGAGCATAGGCAGAGAGATGTCTGGAGACCTTGAATCTGGGATGTTGGCAGTAGGTGGGTAGCTCTTTTAAAGGTAAAAACAGATGTCAAATTTTAGTTGTGGCTTAGTTGGCCCTTTATTGCCTTGAAAACAGATGTATACACTTCTGATCTGGAGCACCTTGCTTTAAATGTAAGTTTCTTAAAATATGTTATAGATTAAACTGTCTAAAGCCCAAGGGAACACAAAGTGTAAGAAACACAGAGATACCTCTCTGTCCCCTCCTGGCAAACTAAGACCTGACAGAGCAGTGGAGTCACATAGATGTGTGTACAAGATGTATATCAGAGAGAGGGAGCTATGTTGGAGCAAGAGCCTGGATTCCCCATTGCACTGCCTGCCCTGGATTGGATGACATCTGGGACAGGGCCATGTCTCCTGATATCCTTAGGTTTCTCAGCCAAGCATTGTGTGGATCTTTTCTGCCCAGCACTTCAGCCAGGGAACTTCCTTTAGGAACATGGGGGTGGGCAGGCTGCCTTATATTAAGTCATACCTTTGGTCCCTCTGACCCAGTTTTGTCAGGTTTGACTAGCAGCAGTAGATCTCTAGTAAGATTCTTTCCAATATGCTGTTTGGAGATCTCTGATAATCCCTAGTGGTCTCCTATCCAAGCACCAAACAGGCTCCCCCTCACTTCACTTCTGAAATCAGACAAGACGAGGTATATTCTAGGTGGTATGGCAGTTGCTCTTCCCCACTCAGGAAGGATGGACTTGACAATCCCAGCTGAGAATGCTGAACTTTGCTCTCCTGCACTCTCCTTGACCTGGGTTTGCAACTTCCCAATGAGGAGTGAAATGGGAGTGGAGCTTTGGGGAAAGGCATTCCTGGACCTCTTGTGGGTCAGGTCCAGAACCACCACAGGCTGAGTTATGCCCAAGGCCTAGAGGTTCCCCTGCAAGTGAATCTTCATTTCTTCTTAATACTAAAAAGAAAACCAGATGATTGATTTTTGTATAACTTCATATACGGTTTGATATTGATAGTTGCTTGATTTTGGAGTAATTATTATGCATTAGAGTTCTCTTTGGTTCTGATGATTTTAACGGAGGGCAGCTTCCCATCCTTTCCTGTTTCTCTGTAGGCTAAACCACTTTGCCCAATGTATAGTTGTGATGATGAACCTGAGCTGTGAACTGGGAGGAGCCAGTTCAAGTCTCATATTTGCCATGAATTCACTGGGTGGCCTTGTATAAGTTACTTTCTCTCTACCACAGCCTTCAGTCTGCAATATTGGGATAATAATAAGAGTGACCTACCCTGCAGGATAATTTTTAATGATAGATGAAGAATATGAAACACCTTTTGAACATTTCATATATGCTATATATAAACGCCCAGTCTTTGTCCTGTAAAACAGCTTTTACAATTTTTCACCTTGCCTGCCAAATCTAACTGGAAATATGTGCTTTTTTTTTTCTTTTTGGCTTCGTTAAAGCTTTCAGGATTGTATGTATGGTAACCTTATGCAATGCGCTTGCAGTGTGTGTGGCAAAATTCATCTCCTTGCATTACTTTCCCTTGAAGTGAACTGTGTGTTTTGTTCTTCTTCTACATGACTAATGTAAACATTGCTATTCCAAAAACAAGTATGCCTTAACCTAACAATTATTTGTTTTACTTTTTCCATCTCTGTGAAATACCCAGTCAAAAAAATCTATGGATTGCATGATTGTGTTCTTACCACCTGAAAGAGTTCTTTGTTGTCTTCATTTTGGAGTACTTCTGTGCAGGGGGAGGGGACACTTGAATGCACATGCATTCAGTTGCATTTATGTTTCACTTCAGATCCTAGGCAAGTTAGGCAAATATAAACAGATTGTAAAATTGTTTTGACTTATTTTGCAGTTAGTAAATTATCTGAAAAGAAATAGTACAACTGCTTTTTTTGTTGAAAGAGAATTTGTATGACAGAGCCATCATTGCCCATCAAATGTGCAATACCCTAACCTTTCCTAACTAGTGCTGGTCAGACTGGCTAGGGTGATGAGAGTTTTATTCCAACAGATCTGAAAAGTGCAAAGTTGGGAAGGTTGTGCTACCTTCTCTAGTCAAAAAGGTTTTGCTGGTTTTTGAAGCCTGGTAAAGATTTTCTAAATTTGTTTTTACTGGAGAGGACAGTAGAACTGAATCTAGGAATGGGCATATATGATGGGGTGTCATATCACCTTCTCAAAAACTCTTTAAAATTCTCTAAAAAATGGTGGCTGGCATCCAACACTGACATCTTTGCCATGTGGGTTATGATTAGGAACTCTACACTTCTGTGCCAAAACCCCTACATTCTTCCCTTATATTAAATTTTTCCAGTGTAGCCATGTTGAGTAAAATTATTTATTACTTTTAATTTATATCCTACCTTTCTTCCAACATGGGGTCCATAATATACTATACATTTCTACAGTCATTAGTACATTCCAAGACTGATTCAAAGAAAGAACAGGACACCAGAAACTCTCCTCCCACCACTCTTGGCTGGCCATCTTCTCTTTTGCTTCAGCTCCTCCTATGCAGTATGGGGATAAAAATACTAACTGGAGTTGTTGAAAGAGTTACATCAGGATAATGTATGTGATGGGCAGTGAATACTTAAAAGGTGCTTTATAAATGGGAAATACTATCACTTAGTCAGTGTGTTATTTTCTTAGGCAATTTCTGCACTACATTGTTATAGTGCTATTATTCCACTCTCAACATCCTGTGGAATCCTGGGGTTTGCTCTTTTTACAGGGGCACTTAGAATTCTCAGCCAGAGAGCTCTTTGGCTTCAGTAAGCTACAAACTCCAGAATTCCACAGGATGTTGAAAGTTGAATAATAGCACTGTAGCAGTGTAGTGCGGAAATGGCCTTAGACTACACAATCCTAGAACAGTCAGTAGAAAATGCATAGCTGCCAATAAAGCCATCTCAACTTCTTCTTGCAGTTAAGTGTGTAAAAAATACACCTGCTTTCTTTGCGGAGAGATTGCACAAGGCCATGAAGGTAAGTAACTTGAAATCACACAGACTTCTCTACATTAACATAGTCATAAATTGAAAACACTTTGCCCTTTAACAAAGTTTTTGACACTAGTGGGATGTAGAGCTGAGACAGGATTGTATGTTTAGGGCCCATCTATGTGTTGCATCCAAATTTGTATACAAAAGGTCAAATGTATGCCCTTTTTATCATGAAAAAGCCATGAGTAAAAATGGTGTTTAAATACAGAAAAGTGGTCAGGTTAGGTGGGCCCTTTTTTGCTGTTTTTCCATGCAAATTGTTTCCCTCTCCACAAAGAATGTAGATGCACTTTTGCATCTTAAATGCCATAAAGTGGTTGTGCTTTTTTGGAAGAGTGATAATTTGAAATGGCAGAGAGAGCAGACAAGGAAAAGATTAGAGGGGGCCCTTTCCCTCCGCTGCTTTCTTTCCCTCTTTAAATTGTCACCTCCCAAGTTTTCAGTTTTTTAAAAAATATATGAAGGTTATAACCCCATCTTAATCAACTTGCCACCCCTGGATGTTTTGGATGGCAACTACATCCAAAGGGGGCTTACTGGGTTGGAATGGTGGGAGTTGTAGTCCATGACAACCAGAACATGGCAATTTGGGAGAAGCTGAATGATTATAGTTATATATGCCAATGTCTAAATTCTTTTGGTGCTGCATTTATTTGCATGAAGACCTGGCATCTTGGAATAAGAGTGAATGTTACAGATTTAGGTTGAGGATTAAATCTGATACAGGTTCACTTTCTAGCCAGTAAAAGCATTTATTTGTTTTTTTGCAGGGAGCTGGAACCAAAGATAGGACTCTCATTCGGATCATGGTTTCACGCAGTGAAGTTGACCTGCTGGATATACGGCAAGAATACAAGCGAATGTATGGCAGATCTCTCTACACAGATATCACGGTAAGATTGTGCACAGTCTGTATCATCCTGTACTCCACCTTTGTATGGCAACTTAGAATGGCAATATGTTAGCTAACTAACTAAAACTGGAAACAGAAAGTGTTGTTTCATGTCGTTGTTTTCTGTGATCAAAAGCCCCAACAACTCTAGAAGACTGGCTCTGGACAACCTAATGGCAAGAAAGTGAGCTGGGCAGGGTAATTGTCCAAGTGAGGAGGACACAATTAACCTTATATAACTGTGTTCATTGGTGGTCAGCTACAGGAAGCCCCTAGGCCTTGCCCCCTGGGTTTTATGACTGGAATCCTGTTGGTACACTACATCAAGAAAGTCAGTGGCAGTAAGAGGGAAAAGGCCATGAGTGGAGCAGCTGCGAAGGTAGGAAAGCCCTGGAGAAACAAGCTCCATGTTTCTGGCAGATTTGTCTGTTTTCCTTCATTACTGCTGTGTGACTCTGGAAAAAAGTGCAATCAACAGGATTTCAGCTTCTGGGTTCCCTCCTTCCTCATCAATGAAAGGACAGGAAGTACACAAGCAAGGAGTAATAGCTGATGGCAGTAGCTGTGCATTCTGTGTATTCAGTCCTCCTCCTCCTCCTCAGAACAATGCTCCAATAAAACAGTTCAGCACAGGAACATGTATTTGGATTTTTAAGGCTCAGTTTCCCTCACCTAAAAGAAAAAAACAACTCAGGTACCTCATATAAAGGTAGAACAGAAAAACAGAAAATAATGTCTGGAATCCTGTGCAGGAAAGTACATATGGCACATGTTCTCCATAGACACATTTCCTGGTGTTTCCTTTCAACCCAACTTCTAAGCAGTGCAGCTCCTTCCATGTGGTTGGAGAGCAGCGAGAGCATCAGAGATGTTTCCAGCTACCTGGATGCATTGCAGCAGACATCCACAGCTGGGAGTCTCTAGTGATCGCTGCAATGATGTCTGTGCAGCACTTACAGCTATAGGAAAATAGAGGGGCATGTCTCCACTAATCCCCTGCTCACCAATAATGCAGAAAAGGCCATGGCTGGTGGGTGGGGGCTGCATTGCTTAAGGGATGGGTTTGAGGAGAATTTATTGCAAGGTCAGTGAGGAATTCCACTCTTACAGTGACAAAAAAAAAAAAAAGGGTTATGATAGTGTAAGTGGGATAGATGCTGTCCAAACTCACTAACAGGATGCCAGCCAATGTTTTTAACTTTCGGGGGGCGGGGAATGAAACTAGGACTCTCAAGAATCTGAATACATGACCCAGAACTTGGAAATGTCACTATTGGGAGGATATCCCATGCTTGGTTGATAATTTCTGGGAGTTGCAGTCCGAAACATTTGTTGTCTAAACTCTGCCAAACCCTATGCAGAATGGATGTGAGTACAGAGTAGTTCTGCAAAAGGCTCCTATGAGAGCTACAGCAATACTTCTGTACTCTCCAGGACACCATAGGATGGCATCCAATCACATTCTTCTAAGTATACTGTGCAGTTACATAGTCCTTCAAGCTCTTTGCTTGTGTCCCTCAGGCTCTTTGCCTGCTGTAATGTGCAAGATCAGTTCTTTTTCTGGCTTCTGTCCCCTTTGGCACATCTGAACTTTTTGTTTCTCTTCACTTTTGGTTTTGTTTTTTGTTGCCAGGGTGACACTTCAGGGGACTATCGGAAAATCCTTCTCAAACTGTGTGGTGGAAATGACTAAGTGGAGCTCCCCGCAGATTTAGGGATTTCTTGTTTGTGTGTTTTAAAAAATAACATCTGGCATTATATTATCATTTCACATTTTTCCAGATCTCTTCCTGTACAGTGCCATGTTTGATAATGTTTTAATTATATTCCTTTCTATAATAGTGCATAAATACAGAAATTCTGCTGTGATAGAGGCTGCTGCACTGGATAGTTGTAGTTTAGAAATAAGTTTTTGCATTCTTTTGGGGAAAAAAAGGCCTCCCTGTAAAAAACATGTGTTGTATAAATAGATTTTGTTTTAAGAAATTCCCTTTTGGAGCGCAAAATTGTTTCATGCAGCTTTTTAAAAAAAAATCTACAAAAGATTTTTATTTCTGTAATGTATGGTAGGTTTTATATTTACACACTTCTTGCAGCTTGACTCAAAAGTGCCTGTTTTGAAAAGTGATTTGATAGAGACTCTTAGCTCCTGCTCACTCAGGGTCTTACTACCAAGAAGAAACTTGTTTTCTCATGGGGAATACAAAATAATAAATATATTGGGCTCTACCATGTGAATTTGAACATGAACTCCTCCTGACCTTAGGATCCATCCTTAAATTTGAAAGAGAAGAGGCTATGGCGGATTGTAACTACACATGAAATTAAGCACATATTTGGGAAGCATGTCACTATTTCACTATTCAGAGCTCCCCCCGCCCTTCTGGAGTGAATTGCAGCACGTGAGTAGGGATTTTCATTGAGAATGTGATGGGGGAAAGGGGTATACCTCCAGTCTCTCCACACCATAATCTTCATGAAACTTCCTTCTCCTTCCTCCATTCCAGCTGCTAATAATAACAACCAAGATCCTGCATTGGGCTTTCTCTTGGTATCAGGGCATTCTTATGACAGTGGAGTTATATCATTGTAGCTACATTTGCCAGTGCTATCCGCAGAAACTTACCTTTGAATCCAGTAGTCCACTCAGAAGGATTTCTGAGGCACAGAAGAGCAGGGTGCTGACCAGTGACACATCCAGCTCTCTCCTGTCAGTGAGGCAAAATGTGACAAGTAGCAGTCAGAGGACACCACAGGAGTCCCTGCCACTGTTTTAAAAGCTGTTCTTTTTACTAACATGTAAATCTGTCAATGATCTCCTTTCCTGCTTCCGGCACACTATAATGTCCTGTGTGAAAGTTCAATTGTGCTTTTATTCCAATTTTGAGTGGTCAGCGGGCATGCTTTGGGTGGGAAAACTATTGATCACAAGGAGATACAGCCCTGTTCTCACTACAATACTACAGTGCTGTGGTGCACTAAAGGCCTCATTCATTCTCTTTCTCCTTCTCTTCTCTCTCTCTCTCTCTCACACACACACACAGACAGACACACACACACGCACACGCACACACACACACACACCTGGAAATGTAAGACGAAAGGCTTACAGTTTAAAAAAGCATTTATTTTATTAACCTTTTGCCTCTTATCTGCTGTTTCTTTCTTCAGACATACTAGCTGCCATATGAAACCAGGGAAAGATCAGAAAGATAAATCAGTGGCTGTTGACTTTTTCTGTCAGCAATTAGTTAAGTCTGGGAACTCTGATCTCTCCTGGTCAGAAATTCACACACACACCCACTCACTTTTAAAAGACAGATTATTTTCATTCATATTTATGGAGGGTGGGAATCTATATGTGTGTATGCATGTGTGCCAAGCAATAAAAAGGCGTGGGGATAATGTCTTGGGGCAGCTAGTGGACATGCAATCCAAAATGCTTTGTGCAGTACAGTTCTAGTGTGTCCTATAATCCTAGAATGCTTCTGAAGATGCACAAGAAAAGAGAATGATCCCAATTAAATAGCATTTTAACAGGCAATGCAATTATAGCAGGAGAGGAGGTGTATGCAATAAGGCTTTAGGCTGTGCCAGAAGTCTTTTGAGATTCAGAATGCCTTACCCTTGAGTGCATGCCAAAGCTTTCTTTTTTAGTGGTTTTTGAACTGTGCCTTTAAAAATCAAATACATGTAAACTTTTAAAAAGCAGATTTGTATGAATAAAGACATCTATCTTCAAAGTTTCTGAAACACTTTACTCGTTTAATCCATATGTATACTGATATAGGTCCTCTTCTAACAACCCCATCTAAGGCCCTTTCCGCATCCTACTTTTTCTCGGTGCTGGGGTGTGGTGCTCACACGAGCAGCCTCTTGTGAGAGGTCCTTGCATCCAGGTTTCTTCAGCTCCACACAAGTTTCCTGCTTGCACGAGAGCCCTGCCTCTTCCTTTCACAGTGCAGCCTGGGACCTTCCTAGGCTGCACTGAGACAGGAAGTGCAACTGGCCTGGCTCCGGAGGCTCCGAATGCAAGGTAAGTGCACGCGTAAGTGCTGGGAGCAGTGTGTAACCATGCACCATTTTCAGTGCTTGCCAGGCCTTAGAGCGTCACGGAAATGTGAGTGTGTCGTGTGGACCACTCCTCACATTTGTGCGACGCTCGAGGCCCTTTCGCATGGAAAATGCCATGCGAAAAGGGCCTAAGTATCTTTACTGAGTTACTCACTTTGAGATGATTGTATGAAGTCATTTATAAATTCTTTTAGGCAAAAGGGCCTTGTCTCAAGCCAGATCAGACTGCTGAAGGACCCACTGATTGTGGATGGGTTCTCTAGCTTTGGCAGCTTCTGAGATGAACTTTGCAGTGGATTCTCATCTGCACAGCAGCAGTAATAAGGCAGATACACAAACAAGCAATTCGAGTGTCACTGTTACACAATTTTGGTGCTTTGCTTTCGCCCCAGATTGCCAGCTTAGAAGAAAAACAGGGGCTGAGGTTTTACCTTGTAGAGTGTAGTGTAAGAGTTCCACATATGGAACTATGCTATAGCCCCTTTCACCAATCCTAGAAATCACCATTTTGCTGTGATAGATCTTTCCACTGGCCCCCCATTCTTGGCAGAGAGTGAGGGAATCAGAAAATTGTGTGGCTGTGTTCCTATAATCAGATGCAGACTGGAGACATCTGCTGAGATCTGCTAGGGTCCCCTGGATGTTTCAGCAGATGTTGTATTAAATGAATAATATCACCACTACCACCACCTATAAGAACATAGCCAGATGCAGTGGAATGGCCGTTGGCAGGGGGGATAGCAGCAAAACAATAAGTCCTGGCAGGACTTTGGATGTTGCATAGAGGGATATCATCTGCAACAACCCAAAAAATATTTATGGAAGCATAAGGTGGACTTACTCTTGTCTATGTCACTCAATAGGATACCAGCCAAGGAGTAAATAGGTGAGAACAAATTTTTAAAATGGTCATCACTGATCCACCAGTGCCTGTGTTCTGTTTCCAGCGTTGTCTAGAATTGGCTGTTTTGGAAAGTTTCAGATCAGCGGGGGCCAACCTTGTGGTGATGGTGGTGATAATTAAGCTACATGCAGAGTTTAAGAAAATGGCATTTTGGTGTGTTGCTACAGTGTGTATTCCTGTGTTCTACTTAGACATTTTATCATAACTTTGAATTTTAGCTCAAGAATACTGCCACATAAGAAGTTCTCTGCTGGAATAAATGAGAATTCTGCATAGTCAGCTTCTTGGTTCTTAATGGGTCAGCTGGATGCCTCTGAGAAGGGCCAACAACAGCCAAAGGGCAAACAAGTCTGTGTAGGTGCAATATTATGGTATAGCCAGGCTCTCCAGCACTTACTCTTTAGAAGTGCCACTATTATGTTTCTTATGGCATCAGCTCTTTTTAGTTCAAATGATGGCAGGCTTCCATTCCTCATGTTCAAAAATCTTTCCAGTCTAGCAAAGCCAGCATTTATTTCCCCCATAGGATGAATACTGCCCAACACGCCTATACCTTCAGACACAACGCAGGCAGTGTAGATGGGATGAAGTACTCCAACCACTGTCTTGGGGTTTATGTACATTGCCACCTATGTACTGTTGGTAGTGCCTGGAGAATGACTTTCATGTTTAAGAAGACTTTTTAGGAGGATGTCCAGGTAGTTCAGAGAGCCAGCCTGGTGTAGTTGGACTATAACCTTGGAGACCAGGGTTCAATTCCCCATTTGGCCATTGAAACTTATTGGGTGACCTTGGGCATGTCACACACTCAGCCCTAGCGAACCCTGTGATAGGTTTGCCCGAGGGTGGTCGTAAGTCAGAAGCAATTTCAAGGGACACAACAACAACAACAACAACTAGGCAGTTCACTACAGTAGCAGTTGGTGTATCCTTCTCCCCAGGTTATGCAGTTAACTTTGGTGGTACAATAAATTTGGGTGTACATTTGGAAAAGAAAAGAATAATAATTTCCAGAACTCTGTACAGGAAATAAAGTAAGATGCATATGTTAAGTGGCAGAGAAGAGAGAGAATCCAATTATTTTCATTCAGTAGAAGAAACTCCCATGTTGAGTTTGTTCACTTTTTTTGTATTTCAGACTTCCATAATTTAACTTCTTAGGTCTCCTGATTGCCTAAGCGTTGTCTGTTATTTGACTTGGTAAATACTGGCAAGCATTCCACAATGTCAAAAATGTCCTTGTGCAACTGCTGGCCTCCCTCTTCTTCTTCCTCCTCCTTTTTTTTGTTTCATGGATTAGTAGTTTCAGGCATAAACTCTGACTCATTCCCTGACCATTAACAAATCTGATTTACACATATGGAATGTAAGAGAAAACCACACCTGTCCAGCAACATTCAAAAGTTTTCCTTTCCCTCTTCAGTAGCTGTGCTGGATCAGACCAAAGGTCTATCTCGTCCCATATTCTGCTTACACAGTTGCCAAACAGATACTTACAGCAAACTCTCAAGTACGACATATGCGCGATACCATCCTCCTACTCATATTCTCCAACAACTGGTATTGACACATGCCCTAACACCTAGGGCAGGCTGAAGACAAAAGGACCCAGAAGCCACTATGACACTAGCATAGGTCACAATGGGTTGGTAGACCAGGCTACAACCAAGTCCACTGGACTAGCTGTGGGGAAGATTTCATTTTCCCCCACATGATCAGGGAGAAAATACTGCTGGAAAGATATTGCCATCATCTCAAAGACAGAGGTAAGTTTTTGGTATTTTTTTTTATTAACTAGCATAATCTGGTGATAAAATTACAGCAATCTACATCCAGGAGTTGGTATCTTGAATCATAACAGAGAGTTAGAAAATTTCTCCTCCCTTTTAACTGCTCTAATGCTTTAAATATTAAAATAGTGGATCTTTAACATGTCACAATCAACATACTGCTTGCTCTCTTGGTAAATCAAATATCAGCCCAATTAAATTTGACTCTCTAGCAAAGAGTAGGCTTTCCAGTAACAGTGGAAACCCTATATAGTGGTTGCTCTAACGTTTTTTCTTTTCTTTTTTTTTCCTGTGCCATTCTCAGTCTGCTAGCACTTCTGAAATGGTGACTTTGGCTTTTGGTGTAACACCTAGCAGTGTCATGTGTTCAAACACCTGCTAAAATCTTCATGAAAACCAACATTAACTTTACCTTTAGACTTTATATTGTTCATGAAGAACTTGCTATGAAACACTGTCCATCGCAAGACTAAATGCATCAGTTTGGTTTTTAAAATAGGAAGTGCATTCAGGGTAAATTATTTAGGTGGATGATATAGAGGTTTACAAGAGTACTTTTCATCCATCCTCTTGTGCTCAGCTGGGATCTAAAGAGAAGGAGAGAGGAAAAACTGTAATGGCAAGTCACCAAAACACTTCTCCCAGAAAAGACAATATTGGTCTCTGACAAAATTGGATAGTAACGTCGCATTCAGTGTTGTCCTTCTACTAAGAGAAAATGAGGGAGTTGATTTCTATCAGTTTCAGTGTCGTTTTGCCTAATCATCCAGTGCACTTCACCAGAGAACAAAGTTCAGGGAAGGAAAAAGTAGCTGGAATCCTGTTATGGATTTATGTATGCATAAACACCACAGTTAAGGTGCAACACGATGAATCCCAGCTCAAATCCCCAGTTCTCACTTGCTGGGCAGCAGTTACTGCAATGGAGTCACAATTCCCCTGTCACTTATGAAGCGGTTGACTGACATTGCCACTCCCTGTCACAAGCACACACCAAGTGTGTACAGTTGAAGGTCAGGGAGGGTCCTGTCAAAATTTTTGCCCAGGTAAAGAAGTTTCCCAACAGTTCTACCTTTTTGTGGGACTGCAGAGTGTCCATGATGAAAACAGACAGAATTTTGGTGTCATGTGTTAAGAACAGATTTTATATAGAACATTAAACTTGTAGACTTAAATCAGCAGTGGGAAATTTGGGCTCTCCAGTTGTTTAGGGCTATAACTCCCATCTGCCCCACATAGAATGGCTACTGGTAAAGGACTGTGGGAATCGTAGTCCAAAAAAATCAGCCAAGCCAAAGATTTCCCACCCCAATTCACATAATAGATGTGCTAACTTGGTGTGATTCATACCTTCAAAGAGATCCATCACAGGAGTTCCAGGAGCAAGGGGAACCGTCCATGCTGTTTCGCTGATGGTATTGAGCAATGATTTGATTTCAGAGTCCAGGTAGTCAACCGTTTTTTCTACCTGCTAATGGAAGGAGAAAGAGAGATTCTGGTGGTAAAATCATAGCAATTCACATCTAAGAGTTGATCACTTGGATTATAACAAACTGAGAGCTAGCAAACAGCACATAAAGCCATTCCATGTAGACACAACCAACTTCCCATAGTTAACAGGATCCACTGTTCAACTGAACCCAAGCATGTTGGGGAAGCCTAAATCAACACAAAGCTGGATGATAATTTGGTTTGAATTTATACTGATTTAGGTATACTTTGATTGTTTCTCCTGGTAACTATTATAAGTAACAGCCAGTGTGCTGTAGTGGTTTGAGTGTTGGACTCTAAGATACCCCTTCTCAGCCATGGAAACCCACCAGTTGACCTTGGACAAACCATGTCTGCTTGATCTCAGAGGAAAACAAGGGCAATCATTCTCCCAATAAATCTTGCCAAGAAAACCCTATGATAGATTTGCCTTAAGGTTGCTGTTAAGTCAGGAATGAGGCACACAATAACAAAAATACGATGCTGCACAGTATCCATTTGTTGCTTTCCTGTCTTTCTTGGTCTTGTTGCAGTGCAGTTTTATCCTTGTTTTGCTGTCTTGAAGTGACACAGCCCAGAGACTAGTTTACTTCCTCCAGTGCCTGCTAGTCTAGTTCACAGTGCTTTAAGATGAGTCCAGATGAAAGAGAAGCATTGTCAGCCCTTTCTCACCATTTTTAGGCATACTCAGTCCTCACGGTTACCAGAAGCATGAGTGATCACATTACTCTTTGTGTGCCCTTTCTTTTGGAATCATTACACTCACAGCATATGCAGAAGGAGGTGACAGCGTATTCTGAGCAGTTGAGCATCTAGGGCTGGACTTAACGGTCTTACAGGGTCCATTTAGACACCCATGCACATTACAGAGTCTCCTTGTTTTCCCCGTCCTCCAAACCTTCTGTACCGTAAATTCCACGCATCACAATTGTTACATTTCTGATATGTTAAAGAAAAGACAAATGAAACACCATCTGCCAACCCTGGATTTTGTAAAACGAACAAACAAGCCAGACTTTGAGCATTTGAAGTTGTGCCTTGGAAAACTCAGTTCACGGCACCATCATGACACGGGAATAAAATGGAGTTTGCTTGTGCTGGGCCAATGCAAAACACATTTATGTGGAAAGAAGCATCATTTTGTCATAAAAATTGATTATATATTTTTAAAGAAAAAACAAATAATAAAATGCAGACACTGGCCACAATGATGAAACAAATTTGCATTTACTGTTTATAAAATTAAAGGTTAGGATTTCTGATCTTGTGCTGCCCTCTGGTGGAAAGGGGTATTGAACTTTTTCCAGAGACGGAATTGAGTTGAGACATTAACATTAAAATGCAGTTAAACATTATGAGACTTTGGCCTTTTCTGCACCGGGCTATTAAAACAGTGCAGAGCAACCTCCGATGGAGGTCTTCTGCACTGTAGAGTGGACTGGGACAGACTACTTTTTGTAGTTCTGCACCTCAGTCCAGTTCAGAGCGACCAGAACTGGTCGCGCAGCATGCTTTTTAAAAACCTTTTTTTAGAGGTTTTTAAAAAGCACAGAGTGCGCAACTCCGTGTTGCTCCGTCCCCGCACTCTGGTGCAGATTTTCAGGTGCACACAAGTGTGTGCCTGCAGATCTGCCGGGGAGGGCTTTAGGCTGGCGAGTTTCTCCGGTTGGTGGAGAGCCTCCACCAACTGGAAGCCGCCATTTCAGACGCCGGAGCAGTGCGGAGCAATGAGCTCGCACCGCTCCTCGTCCTGACAGACTCACCCAGACGCTGAAGAAGTCCAGTGAGTAGTGTTTTTTCGCAGTTCCTTTCCCACGTGCGGAAGGGCCTTTACCTGAGGTTCATCCCTGCCCCAACTTCACCACTGGTGAAGCTTGCTAGGGCTAGTAGGAGCTGCAGTCCAGAAACATCTGTAGCCCTGGACACATGTTCGCCATTTCAGAGTTCATATGTAATGTGTTTTAGGTTTTGTTTTTGTTTTTTTAAAAGAAGCTTCCATTTCCTTCCTCATGGCTGACTTAGGGACCAAAACAACTTGGGGGTGACCTGTGTTGGGATCTAGATGGGGTTGTGCATGCCAGTGGAGTGGAATTCAGTGCCATTGACTGTGATGTTCCTCTGGGGCATTTGAAGCATGTCTTTCTGTACCTTTCTGTGCTTTTGATCTCATTTGGCGAAATATTCACAGAAGTGTGGCTGTGGGAGTATTTATCAGCTCTGTGGCTACTTGCCTACAAGGCCCTTCAGGGCTTTGTTTTGTCCATAACACCGTCATGAATTTACTGGGAGAAATCCACAGGTGTTTGGGGGTTGGGTCTCTTCACCTTCTTGGAGAAGGCAGATCTGACCACTTTGATCTATGTCTTAATAACATCCCATTCAGGTTATTACAATATATTCTAAATGACCATGCCCTTGAAGCATGCTCCAAAACTGTGACTAGTGTGAAATGCAGCAGCCAAATTTTCCTGGTTTATACCTGGACAACACTGATAATTTAAGACCCTCTTTGGAAGCTCTGCTGTACATCCAACCACCAAGAGAGTATAGGTTGGTGGGAATATAGCACAGGCCTTTCTTGTGGTGGTACCCTGACTGTGGACATCTTTAGTTAACAAGATTAGACTGGGCCTTTTTTGCTTAATTTTTAAGCAAACCAATGAAACAATTATGTTCCACTTGCCTTTTGAGTAATTTTAAATATATTGCCTGGTATTCAGTAATGTAGAGTTATGGATATGTAACTGGTCTGTAGCCATCACTTCTACATGGTGACAGCTCACCTCAATAGCCAGCAGCCAGCAGCCCACCTTAAGAGGCAGCTGCAGAATGGGGCAAGTAGGAAGCCCATTCAGCTCGTGCAAGGAGGATGGTCTATCTCATTTTCACCAGCAAACAAGGACTAGCAGAAGTAGGACTCCTGTCTCAGACCCTTGTTGCAGACTGGCTAGCTGGCAGGAAGAGGGTGGAAATACCACCTGCTGGCACTCCAATTGCCAAGTGAATGCAGCTTACTATTCAGGTGGATTAGGAGGATTGGCTAGGAGACATTACTTAGGCCCTTTTTGCATGCCTTTTTTTTTGCGTGAGCGCCCCTTGACAGTCGCGTGAATGGGAGCGTCGCTCCGTATGACGAACTCCCACTCACGAGGCTAAAGTGGGGTGCGCGCGCATTTTTTTATTTTCGGCTCTAAGCCAAAAATACTGCATGCTCGCGCAATGCTCGTGGCGCCTTCACGCATTTACCTGTGTGTGGTGCTTCGGCGAGCCGGGCGGGTCGTGCTTCCTTCCCCCAGCGCAGCCTACAGCTCCCAGGCTGTGCTGCGGAAGGAAAGGGCGAGGCGCTAGAGCAACGGTCACGCTAGCAGGAAGCGACCTGCGGTAGGAAGGAGCGGGGAAGCGGCAGCATTCCGAATGAGGCTTCTCGCGCGAGCCGCCCTACCCCGTCGCGCAAACGGGTAAGGTGCGAAAAGGGTCCAGGTTATGTCTCCTTAACTAAGTAACTGATCTAGGGTTCCAGCAATTAGTTCTACTCTTTGTCGTTCAAGAGACTGTTCTTCTTTTGTGCTTTATTTTGCTATGTGATGATACTTTCACATTTTTAATTTTTTTTTTAATTTAAGTTTTAATTAGCAAGTCTTGACTGCCCTTTCTGAGTTGAAAGGCAAACACAATAATAATTGTGTAAATAAATGAGCAACAATTTTAGGGGACGGTAGCTGTGGGGGTGTGGCTATCTGAAGTGCCAGTGCAGCCAGGAGAAAGGTTGCCAGGCAACCAAAATAGCACCTTAGGGGAGAGACCCAGCCCAGTAGTGTGTGGGAGGGGCTTGGGGCTGAGAAGAAAAATTACATAAAGCCAAGTACCTGTGTGTATTTTTATTCCTTCAGTGAGAGCCTAGCAAGGAGCTAGGGAGTAGAGTCCCTCAGGCAGCCAGAGATTGTGGCTGTGGTAGTAGGTTTAGTTCTTAATGGAAGCCTACGGAGAGGCAGAAGAGTAACTGAACCCTCGTAGGATCTGGTCAGAGAGTATGACCTGATGAGGGTGTAGAGCCTTTGATGGGAGTTTGGCCAAAGGGCTACTATATAACACCTGTCTTTTATATGAAAGTCTAAAAATATAATTAAACTGCTTCTGAGCAGAGAGCTACCTGTTACATTGTCTACCACAGAGCTTTCCAAACTTTTTCTGTTGGTGGCACACTTTTTTGACAAATATCAGTTTGCGACACAGTAATTCAGTTTTACTAGCAAGTTGGAGGCACCCAGAGGTGTATCTCGGGTGAGGTAAGGCAGTCCCCCCGGTCCTGGCCTGCTAGCATCTCCCTTGCCAGGAAAGGCCCCAGCTAGAGCAGTGGCAGGGGGAAAGGCAGCCCCCTCTCACCTGGTCCTTGCCTGCTGCCATTGCTTTTGCCAGGGAAATGCCCCAGTGAGAGTGATGGCAGCAGGCCAGGCACAGGTGGGGGGTCCTTCTCGGCCAGGGAGGCGACACACCAACACATTGCAGGTGACACACTAATGTGTCGCAACACACCGTTTGGAAAGCTCTGGTCTACAAAGTGCACTGAGGAAATGCATCAACCTTGACCTGCATATGAACTCTTAATACCTTATTGTTATCTTAATAAATAATGTAATAATAAATAATTTTTGTAAACACTGACTCGGTTTGAGTTGTATATAGTATATAAAGTAACATAAAAACACGCTACCACAGAATTATTAAGTGGTTCTGAATAAACATTGGGAACTCTCAGCTCTTTATGCCAGAGCTTTCCAGACTTTTAATGTTGGTGACACACTTTTTAGACATGCATCATTTCGCAACACAGTAATTCAGTTTTGCTAGCAAACCGGAGGTTAAACTAACCCCTTATAAGAGATACAGACACATACATAAATTGTAGTAACAAAATGTATGGGGACACAACATATCTCATGATTTACAAATAATAACATACATTTCCAAGATTGTAGGTGACATACCTACACACTTCAGGTGACACACTAACATGTCGTGGCACACTATTTGGAAAGCTCTGCTTTATTCAAAGTTAGTGTTATGAGCGGGGAGGCAGAACCGAGTGGTGATGACAGGGTGGCTTATCTGGCTGGGAATCGCCACATCAATCTGGGAGAAGTAAGGGCCTGTAACAGTAGCAAAGAAATATGACTGCTTGCAAGAGTAAATATGGCCTCATTATTCTAGTGGATCTTCTTACCTCCTGGATAGTATCTAAGCGTCTATGAATTGTATTGTGATTATCACACCAGTCACTCTGTTCTGAGCTTGTTTGGCGATCAATGACAGGATCTGCCACAACTGTAGGAGAAAAACAAGCAACATTAACAATTTCCATAGCTTTTTGTTTTGAGTAATAATGGAACTTGTGAATACATCCCAATTCAGCTGCTTCTCTTTCAAAACTTCCTTTGAATTTTTTTGTATTGGAATATATTCACAAATTCCAAAGCATTAGCTGAGGTATGAACGGAGGCAATAATTTCCAGAAAACCTTCCCACCACAAGGGAACTAGCTGTTGGGTAAGCATAATTTATTGCTTTCACATCTTAGGGCCAACAGACTCAAGACTTTTGTATTGTCAAGCTGCTTAACAGATCTATGTTTATTAAGATATTGACATTCCTGGCTAATTAGGAGCAAGATTTGTGATTGTGGCCACCAATAGCATATGGTAGTTGCCTGCTCGGTTTCTCTGCTTCCTCCCGGAAGCCTTTGCATTTTCATGGTCTTCAAGGAAAAAGAAAGGAGAGCCAAACAAAAAACTACATGCGTCTCAGGGGTGGAGCAGGGCACAAGTGGAGGGAGCCCTGCCTAGGCTTCACTCAGGTCTGCTGGCTGCCTATTTAAGCCAGCAACCAGGGCTTCCAGTCTCAGTTTGTGTTCGGATATTTTGCTGCCTCAGGTGTTAAGGTGGTGCTCCATCCATAGTCTACATATGGGAGTTACTGGGTTGGCAGCTGAATCTTAGGCTATTTCCACACTACACTGTTATAGTGCTATTATTCTACTTTCAACATCCTATGGAATCCTGGGGTTTGTAGTTTAGGGAGGGATATTTAGAATTCTCAGTCAGAGAACTCTTTGGCCTCAGTAAACTACAAACCTCAGAGTTCCACAGGATGTTGAAAGTGGAATCATCGCATTATAACTGTGTAGGGCAGAAATGGCCTTACTTCAACAAGTGTAATGGGATAATATCTTCCACTGGATCTGGGGGCAACTGGATAGTTTAGGGACCACTGGACAAATGTGGTGCACTGCAGTTCTCTCCTCCTCCGGAGGGAAAAGGGTGGGATCCATCAGGAGGACCAGATGGTGATCTGCTGCTGCCGCTGCTGCCCTACAACATCTACTGTTTGAGGCAGCTGCCTAGCAGGGCCTATCCCGCTCCTAAGTTAAATACTTTTAGTGCTATTTGTTCGTATCACTGTTTATTTTTTTCCTTAGCATTATTTTTGTCTAAGGGAAACTGTTTCCTCATAAAAGCAACACAAGCTCCCTTTTAAATTAGGCTTTCCAAGAAGAAAAACAAGATGTGATTTAAAGAGCAAGAAAAAAGGCTCTCAAATATTTGGCCAGCTATCAAGCACTAAAAGGTTTGTTGTAGAACCCCCATCCATTTCAGAACGATAAAAGCAAACCAAAACTATGTGGAACTTGCTTTTCTCAAAGTCAGGGAATTTGGGTTGAAAGGAAGCGTAAAACTACACTACCGGTGGGGCTTTGGAAACTATTTTATAGCTTGGAGGGGAGGAGGGGGAGGAGCATATGTCAATAATGCCTCCCCTGACCATGAAAAGGGACACTTTACACAGGCCCTTTTCACAATGTTAATATAAAAGAATATTAATGCTGCTAATTCATGTTTTTAGTTTTGGAAAATGCAGACTGTCAGCTTATACAGAAGTTCATAACTGACTGCTGCAGGGCAGCTTTCCAGGTGCCTTGCTGTTTCTAACCAAGGCAAGTAGAGGGGAACTATGGGATGGCTGCCTCAGAAAGGTTCTGAGTTTGAGCCAATCAGCAGCCCGCATTAGTCCTGGGGGTTGGCCCCCTTAAAACTATCAACCACATAGTGCAGCCTTCTTTCAGCGGCTGGCTTTCCCGCTCTTCCTCCATATTTTCCCCTCACTTTCCTTCAACTTTCACTCTTGCTACACATAGCAACTGATTGCCAGTTAGTAGGGCTGAGGAGGAATTTTTACCTTCCAGTTGCCTGGCTGGAGAGTTTAATTCTTCTTTTCTAATCTGTGTCTGTGTTAAGGCTCTGTATCAGTATGTTCCTCAGTGGCCTGAGGGTGCTCTGGGGCACTGGGCAGGATCTATTTTGGCACAGAGAGTATATGGAGCATGTAGGAGGCCACATTCTAACTCTCTAGATCCAGGTAGCCTAGTTTGCTTAACATGCAAATTATGCACTTTTCATCATGGCATTGCTTGCTTGTCTGTCTGGTGAATGTTTCAGCCTTAGAACTATTTGTATTGCTAGCACTGATCTGAAAGAAATATAGTATTGTGTAATTATTGGAAGACAGTAGTTCAAATCCATCTGAGTAAGGAACATTCTTGGTGAGCAAGCAGCAGAGGCATAAACAGGAAACCCATAGTTTAATCTCATCTTTTCCATGAACTCATTGGGTAATGCAGCCAGCCCACCCCTTAGGCTGAACACCAGAAGCAGAAGACACCTCTACTCCCTCCTTCTTGGTGGTGGTGGGGAGTCCTCTTTCATAGCGCCTGATCTTCCTCCGCTCCTCTCTTTTCCTCACACTGCCTCATCCCTTCCTCCTTTGCCTGCTCTCTCTGCCCTGCATCATGGAGGCTTCAGTAGACCTTCTTTCTTCTTTCTGCTCTATCTTCCATTCTCTCTACCACCCCTAATGGTGCTCCCAGCCTGTCTGTTCCTTCTGTAAAGTATCATAAAGCGGCTGGCACTACTTTAAACAGACGGCAAGTACATGGGCACCAGTCGCAGTATTGCTGGCAGAGCTTCAAAGCAGGGAGAAAGGGGAAAGGGGAAAGGGAAAGGGAAAGGGAAGTGAGGTGAGGTGAGCTGACATGTTGGGGCAGGGAAGAGAAAGGCAGTAATGGCAGATGTCAGGTGGAGCTGGAAAGAAAGCAGCAGCAGTAAGAGGGAAAGGTGGCTCTTTTCCTCCCACCTCAGCCAACAGGATTGTCCAGGTCATCAAGTATGGCTTTAGGCATGCAAAGAACCTCAACTAGCCATCCCAGATCTGATGTTGTTATATTTGATAACAGCTGCAAGGTTGATATATGTGCAACATTGGAAAGAAAAGAAAGATATTGATTTAGGAGAGTGGAAATTAAAAGTTCTAGATATGGTAGAGACAGAAAAGTTAGCATTTTCATTGAAAAATAAACTTATCCAGAACTTTGACACGGAATGGAAAGGAGTTTTAGATTGGATAAAAACATAAAGGTACATGAAATCAAAGAAAGAGAAAATGTAATTGCTTTTCTTTTCTGTAAATGGAAATGAAATTTTTTTTTTTTTTTTTTGGTAAATGGAAACAAAGAAGACTCAGCTGGAGAAAAATAATAAGGAAGGGGGAGGGTGTGATATATCTGTCAAGGGGGTATATCCACTCTGTTTTTTATGCAATGAAATTTTTAATAAAAATATTTTTTTAAAAAATTAGCCATCCCAGTTGTGTAAATTCAAGGACAATACGGTCCTATTATACAGTGCAACTGTAAAAAATAATCGAATTTATGTACAAACCTTTTAAAAAGTATTATTAAAATGTCTTACTGAAGTGAAATAACTCTGAACTTACTTGCATAGACCGTAGTTTGTTGTTGTATTCCTTCAAGTTATTTCTGACCTATGGCGATCCAAAAGTGAATCCATCCTGGGGTTTTCCTGGCAAGATTTGTTGGGAGGGGGGTCGCCTTTGCCTCCCTCTGAGGCTGAGAGAGTGTGACCTGTCCAAGGTCACCCTGTGGGTTTCCATGGCTGATCAGGAATTTGAACCCTGGTCTCCAGGATTTGTAGTCCAATACCCAAACTGCTACACCACATTGGCGCTTTATAGACTGCAATATTGACACAGATAGGAATTATTGCTATATTCCTGTCCCTATGTTGTTAGGTTGTGCTTTCCTCATTTGTCACTTTGGGGGATTTTTATCTGAGTACTGCCAAAAAGAAAACCAGCATGGTGCAGTGTACTAGAACTCTGAGAGCTTAGGGTTCAAACCCCTGCTCAGTCATGGAGATCCACAGGGTCACTTTGGACATATCACACTCTCTCAGCCTCAAAGAAAGGCAATGGCAACCCCCCCCCGAACAAATCCTGCTGAGAAAATCTGTGATAGGTTTGCCTGAGGGTCATCTTAAGTCAGAAACAACTTGAAAGCACACAACAACAATAACAACTGGCACCCCCAACATAAGCCATTTCCACATTAGACTGTTATAACGCTGCCTGGCCCCTCCCGAAACTGCAAACCCAGGATTCCATAGGATGATGAAAGTGGAATCATAGCGCTATAACAGTCTAGTGCGGAAATGGCCATAGTTATCTAATATATAAAAGGAAAAGTTTGTGAGTTTGTCTGTGTCAGGCAGATGAAGACCTCATATGATTGGCTGGCTGTGAAGATTCTATGGAACCCCGGGGTTGTCGGTTCAGGGCAGGGTCTTTAGAATTCTCTGCCAGAAAGCTCTGAATAGGCTGGTTGCTATGGAGATGAGGCCTAGCAGTAAGCCCCCTCACGAACCCAACCTCTGTATGTTTAGAACTCCAAATACAGATTGGATTGGAGAAGATGGAGAAAAGTTACAGGTACTGGACAAGACAGTTTGGGGAATTAGAGGCACAGGATCTCAAATCTGCGTATTTCAATCGCATGTAATTCCTAAGGTATTTCTAACAAGTATTACTTATGAGAAAATAAAATCCCAGGCAACTCCAGGTAAATACACTAGTTAGATATAAACTCAAACTTCTTTTCATAGCCTCTTTTAGACTATTTTACATAAAAGTTTCCTACATTACACTTTGAACTTGCAGTGGAGCCGTCTTTGGAGTTCAGGCTCAGAGTGAACTTTTGAGAATATTACAGAAAGAATTAGACTTGTGTGTGACTCTGCTTTCTCAGGGAGAGGCAGTGAAATGCAGCAGTTTGAGCACTGGACTACAACTCTGGAGAACAGGGATCGAATCTCTGCTGTGTGGCGTTGTATATGTATACAAATGTGTGTTGTGTGCGTATATGTACATACGCACATGCACATTCCTAAATAAATAAATATGTTTTCTATATGCACTTGCTGGGCACATTTACGTAGGTGTAGCAGCCATTTAAGTTAGCAGGGCATATGTCTGAGCACACAGTTCTAAGGGCTATATCAAGGCTGTGAATCTACATTTTGCTGCATAGAAAGTCTCAGCTTTCCTTATGGTTGGCTTTGCTGCCTAGGGCAGCTGGGAGCTGCAGAGTCCGTGAGTTATCCAATGAGCACAGTGCTAGCAAACAATCCAAACCCTCTTTTAAACAGCTACATTTGGCCCCTGCCTTAGTTTATGTGGTGGTTTATAATCTGGCAGAGGACTACAATGCAAGCTTAAGCATGTTTACTCAAAAGTTAGTCCCACTGAGCTCAGAAGGCCTTAACTGGCAGCAAAACATGTTTAGGACTATAGCTTTTAAAAAGCTAGCTACCTTAAATTTATTAATAATTTTCTTTGAAAGTGGAGAATTGGTGGGTGTCCTCTGCTTGAATTAAAAGGATTTTTTAAAAATAATCTCAAAGACTGAACTTGGAGGGAAAAGTGGTGGAAGACACAGAAGGAGGGCAGAATCAAAAGGGCGAAAATACGTATTTAACCATATAAGTGTTGCATTTTATGCTTTCCATTGGGTTTGATTTTATTTAATATATTTACTATTGCATTAAGTGAATAACAGAAGTGGATGAAATAAAAGGTAGAAAAGATTCTTGACTGTGGAATTAACTTTCAGGCCACATCATAATAAATGTAAGTTTATTATTATTAAGAGTGAACCCTTCTGCCTCTGTGCTATAAAACCACATACAGCCTGTGCACCTAGAATAACTGTTTCTACATATGATATCAACATCTGCTTGTTATTTCTTGGGCCACTGAGTACATAAAGAAAGAATTCCAGTTCTTGCTGTATGCCATACATTCTTCGAGGCTCAATTTTATTATTTCTATTAAAATACTTCTGCTCATTATGCTGGTAGAACATCACCAAGATTTTTTTTTCTCATGCATTATGCAAGTGAGGTAAGGGAAATAAAATCCTAGAAAATAAAGGGCTGGGTTTTGCATGCAGATTGAAATGCATGACTACAACCAATAAAATCCCCCAAACGTTTCTTTTTCAAAGTGACAGCTAGTCGACAAGTCCCAATATAACATTCCCAGCTTCATGTTTTGTGAAATTGGAGACAAGCATCAGGACATACGTCTTTGCTCACTCTTCGGCTGTTTCCACCCTAGACTGTTATAGTGCTATTATTCCGCTTTCAACATCCTATGGAATCCTGGGGTTTGCAGTTTAGGGAGGGGCCAGCGGAATAATAGCGCTATAACAGCCTAGTGCGGAAATGAGCTTACTCTCCTCACAGACAAAGGATCACTGCACCAGGGGGTGCCTAACTAGGCCCAATGCTTATTTCTTGCCTCATAAAAGTGATGTACAAGTTGGAAGTGTTTGCCAATTTTGACACAAGCTTCTATCTGATTAATCAATACTCCATGTCAAAGTATGTAGCTGTCTTATTCAAAGGAACAGGGCTGATGGCTCTTTAAACGTAAATTTAACCAGTTTTCTCCCTTTAGAGGTCATATATCTCGAACTGGGAGTTGAGGTGGGGACCTCCTTCTAGAATGGGGTGTTGGGGATGGCAACTCAGCCAGCTCTCCAACCACTCTGAGCTCTTTCACAGTACACAATTATAGCAGTAAGAGTCCACTTTAATTGCCATAGTTGCACCCTGTGGAATCTTGGGATGTATAGTATGCTTAGGCACTAGAGATCCCTGAATGAGAAATCCAAATGCCCCTCCCTCCACTGCAAATTACAGGAATCTATAGGACGGAACCAGAGCAGTAAAAAGGGAATCACAGTGTAGTGTGAAAAGGGCTCGTCTTCTCACCCATAGATGAGATACCAGATGCCCTTCTTCTTATGCCTTTGCAACTGGGCTGAGATGTTATGTGTTAAGCAAAGGAATACTGAGCACCATGTACCAGTCCTTATGTTATTTCACAGCAACTCCCCAAGTTCTTCATCATTGCTGCTAGGAGATGCAGTCCAACGATACAGTTGCTAGCCCCGCTTTATAAGCAGCTCAATACATAAATTCAGCACTTGAGCTTCTTACCCTCAATTTAACTCCATGTCAGAAAAAGCTTCCTCTGCTACTTTTCTGTCATGTTAGTCTGCTACTAAAATTAAGGTAACCAAGCAGAGCGTGGCAACCCTGGGAAATATGATTTCCTCCTGGGCCTGTAGAATTCAGTAAGTCTATTTCTGTCTATGCTTGCATGTGAGCTAGGCTTACGAAGATGCAGAGGAGGATTTTATCTGAACAAAAACAAATATTCTTAACAGTGGATTGCAGCCAAGGGTGGGGAACTGATGTCTAATAAGAACTCTGTGACTGTAGTGAGGGAATTTAATTCTGCTGAGGTCATTCTCTCCAAGAGAGACTATTTCATGCACAGAGCCTACACGGATTAATGCAAAACCAATTACTTTATGAAAAATAGATATAAAGCCAGGGTTATAAAACTGTGTTCCAGGGAACCTTGGTGTTCAGACAATTGTTAAAGGGTCCTCAATGATAAAATCAGGAATAGCGGGCAAATTTCATCGCAATCACCTTACAGGCCCACTGCTGCCTTCTTTCCTCCCAACGGACACATGCCTGTGTTCAGTTTAGATTGGTAGACAGGGATTCCCAACAGATACGGCTCATTCCCAACAATGACTGCTTCCAGATGAGGCTTATATTGGGTCGTTGCCCTGGCTCATTCACAGGGATGGTCCAAGGAACTGTGTTGCCTGTGGTAAAGCTAGAAATGGTTCCCCCGACTCCCCGTCGTAGGACTGAAGCTAACCAAGTTATTTTTGCACATGAGGCAGAAAATATTACAAATGTTCTTCCCATCCATGGTAGTAAAAATATTATGACAATAATAATAAAAACAATTACTTGCTTTCCCTTCATGATACCCAAAATCTGCTGCCTCAGGCATCTCCTTCCCTCTCTCTACTGCTAGGGAGAGTTCTGTTCATTGATAAGACTGGATTGCAGGAAGAGAATAGAAAAGTCTGTGGCCATTTCCACGTGGTGTCGGAGTCCTGCTACGGAGACAGGATGGCAGCAGTCCGTGGGTCATGCTTTCACATGACGTTGTCATGATCCCCCACCCACCCTGCCCCCAGCTGTTGTTCTCTTGGGATATTTGCTTAATGGAATAAATCCGTTAAGTGCCCATGATTGCGCGACACTCCCATCTTTCCTTGCCATGAAGCACGATGGATGCATTTCCTTTCCCAGGGCAGCATGAGAAAGAGCCCAGCTGTACTGCAGAAGGCACATGCATGTCACTCATGCTGCTTTCCACAGGGAGCCAGTCAGGTGCGGAGGGGAGCATTCCGGTCACACTCCCTTATAGAATCATAGAAATGTAGGGTTGGAAGAGACCACATGGGCCATCCAGTCCAACTCCCGGCCATGCAGGAACACCCTCAAAGCACTCCCGACAGATGGCCATCCAGCCTCTGCTTAAAAACCTCCAAAGAAGGAGACTCCACTACACTCCGAGGCAGCGTATTCCACTGCCGGACAGCCCTGACCGTCAGGAAGTTCTTCCTGAGGTTTAGGTGGAATCTCCTTTCCTGCAGCTTGAATCCATTGCTCCTTGTCCTGGTCTCTGAAGCAGCAGAAAACAAGCCCACTCCCTCCTCTACATGGCATCCCTTCAAATATTTAAACATGGTTATCATTGTCCCCTCTTAACCTTCTCTTCTGCAGACTAAACATACCCAGCTCTCTAAGTCTATCCTCATAGGGCATGGCTTCCAGGCCCCTCACCATTTTGGTCGCCCTCCTCTGGACTTGCTCCAGCTTGACCATGTCCTTCTTGAATTGGAGTGCCCAGAACTGGACACAGTATTCAAGATGAGGTCTAACCAAAGCAGAGTAGAGTGGTAGCAGTACCTCCCTCGATCTAGACACCATACTCCTGTTGATGCAGCCAAGAATTGCATTGGCTTTCTTGGCTGCCGCATCACACTGCTGACTCATATTCAGCTTGCGGTCTATTAAGACTCCCAGATCCCTTTCACACGTACTGCCATCCAGCCACGTGTCCCCCTTCACAGCAAAGGCACTGCCAAGATCACAACAGGAGGACAACAGGATCAGGTAATGTGTGGAAATGGCCTGTGTTTCATCTGTAACCTTTCCATGTTTTTCGCCACCATTTTTTTGTCACTACAGAAATTCTGTTCAGGAGGGGAATAAAGAACTAGCACATAATGTCTTTTCACTGAGTCCTCTGTCTAGAACAGGCCTTAAAAATGAGACTTTTTTTTGGATGACTCCCAGCAATGCTAGCTGCAGTAATTTGGGTTTTTTTAACCCAAGGTCTCTTTTACAAACTCTGTTCTAGAAACACTTTACATTGCCCTGGGTTAGACAGCCTCCCCAGGATCTTTCAACAATAAAGAAGTGTTTTTCTGCAGCATATCAGTACAAAAAGGATTCTCTGAAGGAATGACAGTCTAAGGTGGCCAGTTCAGGAATGTCTAAGGCCCTGAGTTTTCGGAGCCAAGACTTGAGACCTAGGGATGGGTCCTGATTATGTCATTAAAAAATTATGTATTAAGTACTGAGCACAGTTACTTACAGCTTGTCATTCACACACATGTGCACACACAAAACATGTTTCCTGTTTGAAAATTAAGACAGAAATCTTAGCTAAAAGAGTTGTTCCTTTATCAAGGGTAATATCAGGGGATTATTCTTTCTCACTTACTTAGGAAGATAGGATAGGAAACATTTAATCTAATTTCTAACCACAAGGTGAATGCAGAGCAGAGGGTGAGTCCTGGCACCAGAACAACTGAGAAGGAAGAAGGAACCTAATACTACGTAAATACACAAACCCCTTTGGAGAGTCTTTGAAAGCTGCGACTTCGAATCAACTAGCTGCTGCTCTGCTAGGAAAGCTGGAGATTTGTACAAAGCCCTTTTCTTTTCCCTGGAGCTGAGTCCACCCAAGCTGGAGAATTTGAACCTTTGTTTTTTGCCTGGAGATCAGTCATAAAAAATGCCGACTCAGGCCCAAGCCTTGAGATCTGACAACCTGAAAAAACACCTAGATGCACCTTTTTTCCTTTGTAAACACAAAATCCACATTGCTGCAGAGGTTTCTTCTTTCATGTTCTTTTCTACTCATAGTTTAATGGATTGGTCTAGTAAGTTCTGCTGAGTTCATTAGAATTTTTCTCCCAGGAAAGAAGATACAGGATTGCAGCCTCAGTTTTGACAACTTCCTTGTATAAAACATTTCTTCAAGGAAGCAAGAACTCATTTGATTTATTCTCTGTCTGTTTTAGTTACACTTGTTTGTGCTTAGAAAGAAGTAAATCTGTATTCGGAAACATTAAACATAACTGGTTTTGAATGCGCTAAATGGCTTTCAGTTGCTCTTCATGAAGTGATGAATTGCACTAATGTGTCTTATAATAATACTTAGCAGTTTATAGAGAGTGTTCAGAGTACTTCACATACATTACATTGCTGTAATCCTTCCAACTTGCCTGTAAGATCTGAACTGCCAGAAAAAAGTCTATTAATAATATCATTTATTTATAGCTTGCACTCTGGAACTACATATTTCCCCAGACTGGCTGCACCTCCTCAAGAACAATTGAAAGAAGAATTTAAAATAATTATTAGCCATTGGAAAAAAAACCCATGACTGCAAGAGCTAATATCCAGCAAACACATGATAAAACAGTGTCCCACCCTCCCCCATAGCATTGCTTTCTCAATATGTGGCTTCTCCTAATGAAAACCTGTCCCCTATCTCATAAAACCAGAATTGTATGCATTCCTATGAAGTTAGTTTGGGCATAAAATTCTGATTGGTTCCCATTATTAGAAAGCACAGAATGCAAATACACTGTAGAACAAGATTTTGTGGTTACACTGGGAATATAAACCTCTAACTTGGCTAAACAAAATTTCAGTAGGAAATGATGCACTCTTCAGGTGCACTTTTTCGCCATTATACGACTGTCCAGAACAATGAGATCTAATTGACAACTGTAGCAAGAGAAATGTTCTTCTTATTATGATCACTGCATTAAACCCATACATCATCTGCCTAGTTTACCTTTTTACAGAGTACTTGCCATCTGTTTCTTTATTATTCTGTGGAAAGAGCACTTTTGTTTTCCGAGTACATCAGTAACATAGCTAGTAGTGGAAGTTTCCAATCATCAGAGAACTCCAGTAGCCATCAGAAATGAGCCAACAAGTAATTTTAAGCATGCCTAAGAATCTGGGTCTACATTCATTGGCTTTTATTTTCAATTGCCTTTTCTTTGAAAAGCAATTGTCTATGCAATTGACGCTGCTCTTGAAGTTCCATTCTGGACTAGAGGCCTTTCCACTATTATTATTATTCCACTTTCAACATCCTGAGGAATTCTGGGGTTTGTAGTTTTCTGAGGCCAAAGAGCTCTCTGGCTGACAATTCTAAATGCCCCTCCCTAAACTGCAATCCCCAGGATTCCACAGGATGTTGAGAGTGGAATAATAGCACTATAACAGTGTAGTGCAGAAAGGTCCTAAGTTAGAAGCAATGGCCTCAGAGCACTCCTTTCTAAAGCCAGGGTAGCCAGTTTTCTATATCAGCAGCTTCTATACTGTGGTTAAGTATATTGAACTAAGTAACCTCTCCTGGCCTGACTACCCCAAATCTCACAGAAATGTCATTCACTCATGCTCCAGTCACCGGCAGAATGAACGTTCTTTTCCCTATGCAACTGATGCCTGGCAATTTTGAGGATAGTTATGATTACGGCAATGTGTTACAGTTGTGACTAAGCAGTGACCATGAATATCGAACTATTGTCGTAGTTCTGTGCCTTCAAGTTGTTTCTGATTTATGGTAACCACAACATGAACCTTTCGTGGGGTTTTCTAGGGCTGAGAGTATGTGGCATGCCCAGGGTTCCACAGTGGATTTCCATAGTTGATAGGGGAATTGAACCCTGGTTTCCAGGGTCATAATCCAGTGTTTAAACCACCATACCATACTGGCTCTCATGGAACAGTTAAGAATGAGTAAATCTAGGTTAAGTGTAGCTGATATAGAATACTGACTGATACTCTGTTTCAGCTGTATGAGCCATAACTTAAAAACCATTAAATCTATATACCTGGAACTTGGTATCCATACAAAGTGGAAATGATTGGTGTTCCCTTAGATGGGAGCTATTTATTATTTTGAACTGCATTGAAATAGTTACAGATTTTCTGGAAATGTGATGAAAAGACGGGATCTTTTTTTCATATGTGGTGGACGTATAAGATAGCAAAAAATTTTTGGAAGGGGGCACATGATGAAATTCAGAGAATTTGTAAGTTGAATTTTGAAATGAAACTGGAACTTTGCCGACCAACCCACGAAATGAAGAGACCACACACAGAGCTTGGGTTGGACTAGGGCAATTTATTATATGCCTATTTAGCATGAACTTGAACTTGGGCCTTGAACTTTGTGACATGAGAGAAGGGGGGTCAACGCAATGGGAATTGTTGAGGCCAAGGGGTCACCACCTGACTTCTTCCCCAACCTCCCTTGAGTGAGATACCGGGTCCCGAAGTGAACTTCAGCCAGCCCCTTTTTCTGGAAGGCGAGCCCCCTGCCGCGCCCTCCTTGCCTCCTAACGCCGAAGTAAGGGCCAGCCTTGGGCCCACCCCAAGGACAACTCGATCATCGTCCTCCCTCCTTGTCTAATGACAAGACGGGAGGGCTCCTGAGGCTTGTCCTACACCATAGGGTGCCATAGGTACTCACCAAAGCCTTTAGACCCCCCTTTCCCACCAGTGTGCCTATTTACGTGACCTATTTAAGACACTACCCCGAAAAGCCAATTATCCATTTCCCTTGGCGCAGTGTAGGGTAGGCGAAAAAACCCCTTGGTGGGGGAAAGATTCCTACCCAGCCCCGAAGCGACCAGCAAGCTTACACTGAAACCAAAGGGAGGGAGGGTGGGTTGCCACGAGTCCCAAGAGGCTGAGGAAGGGGCGGTGCGGCCTTAAAAGGAGGCCTGCTGGCTCGGCCCCCTCTCTACGTACTGTGCGACCCTTGTCGCACAGTAACTGTGTGTTCTCTTCTCGTGGGAGGCCGGCAAAGGCGTCTCCCCCACCTGATGCGGCGTGGCGCATTAGGAGGGGGAAACGAATTATCTGTTAAATATGCTAAGGCAACAAAAGGAAATAAGATGTCATCAGAAGATATTATTGTATTTAATAACTGTGGCAAGGCTAACATATGCGCAACACTGGAAAGAAAAGAAATATATTGATATTGAGGAGTGGAAGCTAAAAGTTCTGGATATGATAGAGATGGAAAAATTAGCATTTTCTTTGAAGAATAAATCTATCCAGAAGTTTGAAACAGAATGGAAAGGAGTATTGGATTGGATGAGGATATAAATGTATAAGAAATCAAGAAGAAATAATGTAATCATTCTTTTCTCTGTAAAGTGGAAATTATGTTTGTATGTAATGGAAATAAGGAATTGCAACTGGTAGATTTAAGTCTGGAAGTATGGGGTTTTTTTTATTTTCAAGATTAAACCTTAATAAAAATCATTACAAAAAAAAGAAAGAAATACTTACAGATTTTCTAAACCTTGGCTCAGACACTTATCAAAATAGAGACTGGCTGAAAAAAAACCCAAAAAAACAGACGACCTTGGAAGGGCAGCTACGAAGGAATTAGATAAGATCCTCAAGTGTAAAGATAGATCATTAATACAAAGTCTGATTTATCCACATCATAGTATGTCTGATTTCCATGTATGGTTATGAAAAATTGGACAGTGAAGAAAACTGAGAAGAAGAACATCAACTCATTTGAAGTGTGGTACTGGAAGAGACTTGTACGGATACCATGAACTACCAAAAATGGGTCTGCGAGCAAATCAAGCCTGAAATCCCAAGAAGAAGTCAAAATTACTAACCTGGCTTGTTTGTCCTCTGGTCACATCATAAGACAAAAAGACTCATTGAAAAAGTAGGAGAAGAGGAAGACCATATGACAGGTGAGATTATCTTGAGAAAGAAAGCCACAGCGTCGTTTCTAAGCCCTGAGGAGGGCAGTTGATGACTTGGGCTCTTGCAGATCACCCATTCATGGGGTCACTGTAAGTCACAGCCAACTTGACAACGAACAGCAGCAACAAACTGCATTAATTAATTTCAATTAATTCAATGTGTCCAAGTGTTTGAAATACATTACATTTAAATTACCTTGGCCATGTGACTTAACTGTCCAGTTCCCTAGCCAGGGTTAAATGCTCTGAACATCTGATCTGTTTCCTCTGAGGGAAAAGATGGAATCTAGATTTTTTTTAAAAAAAGTATGAATAAAGTCTTTGTGTATATGTTCTAAGGAAAAATGTTTTTTTTCCAACTGTGACTGCATTTAGTCCTGCCAGCCAATCAGCTAATCAATGTTCCTCAAAATGCACCCATACAGAGTTGGAGGATTCCAAAGCATCTTTCCCAAGTGTTCAGTCCTTACAAGAGCCCTGTTAGGTAGTCTGTATTATTATCCACATATATCAGATCTGGAACGGAGGCTGAGAGGATAGTTGCTTAAGGTGGGAATTAAGAAGTGAGCTGTGAATTTTCTTGATTTATGGCTTATTCCCTTAAAGTTTGACTAGCATACTCTCTGAAAGAATGGCTAGAGCTAACTCACTAGATGTAACTGAGAAGCTAGCGGGACATATGCACAACCTGCCAGATGTCAGGGGTGGGAGAGAACAATGAAGTGCATATTACAAATAGCTGTATGCATTTCTAACTGGAATTGCTAACTGGAGGCTTATGTGGGTTTTTTTTTAAAGCTGACTGTACAATCTAATCTATCGCAGGCTTCACCAGGGGTGTTTTTTTACCTTACCCTTCACCCCTGCTGCCCAAGAATCCAAATCTATCAGCTCCCTAAGCGACAGGAAAAGTATCTGATTTTGTTGTTATTGCAGTGTTTCACATGTAAAGCTTTAAGTCATTCGCATAGTAACCAGCCTCTGCCAGTGCCTGCTCATCTTTATAGCAGAAATGAGCACTTTTTTCTACATCAAGGAAGAGATGCATGCAAGAATTCTTGCATGTGGTCCTCTGGTTTGATACATACACACAGTTGTCCTTATAGGGGATACCAACAGGACCACTCAAGGACACACCAGCTCTAAGCTCCATATGACTGAATAGAGGGGCACACACATGTGCACAAACACGCACATGCGCACACACACGCACACACACGCACACACACACATATACACAGAGCAAAAATATAAAGTGTTCACAATTCATTAGCATTTCTGAACAGTGCATAAAGAGACAACTATGGTAGGCAAGAGCAGGGATGTACCCAAAGAGACAGCATGGGAGAAGCATGAAAGCATATTCATATTCAGAATACAAATCTCTGTAGATTTGCAGCCTAATCTAATTAAAACAGCTGTAGGTCCAATTCCTCTCAGTTAGAAAATAAAGTATTTGCGAAGTATCGCCTATTTAAATAAATAAATAAATAAATAAAGGAAAGACATGCGGTACATGTTCTTTCAGAACTAAGATCCAACAGACTGAATGACATTTACTCCTAACCAAGCTGGCATGTACAAGACTGAACTCTTCTCAGTGCTTCAGTTTGGCCTGACTGTCTTCTCACACAGTAAAAGCATTATCTAAGTCAAAGCCATCATAAAACCATTTCCACCACACACACATATGTGCACCTAAGTGCTAGCTCTTTGGAAACAGTTTCCCCTTTCCATTTTGTTTATACATGTGCAATACTATAAAACACTCAGCCATGGGAAATGAAGCATTATTCACTAGGGTGGAAACCTATAAGAACTGGATTTATAAGATTGTTCATGATGATAAGCTTCTTAAAAAACAAAGTTTTCATCTTGAAAGAAGCTCTCCATAGATGAATCATTCTGGGAGCAACATTCATAACCACAAAAGTGGCTCAGGCAGCACAGCCAACATGCCATTTTGTTGACACTATTGCAATTATTGGCAAAAGCTTAAGAGTATCACTTTATTTTGGAGAGCCCTGTAAAAGTATCTCTATAAAATATATTCTTTGTTAAAACTAAGCTCATGCATACATACATATATTCTTATAGAACTTCAAAAATTAAAATAATCATCTGGCTTTTTCAGAGCAAAAACAGGCATGTTTTACATTCACATTAGCTTACTTTTTCTTTAGAAAAAAATGCTGAGGTTTGTGAGCTTTGAAACACTTACCTGATCCTCCTGGTTGGTTCAACATAAAAATAAAAAGCAGAAGCCAAATGTAAAGCATGGTTTCAGAGTCTCACTTTGAAGGCGTCTCTCCTTGTTCAGCAGATGCAGAGGAATGAGCAGTGTCTCGCCCCAGTACACTGGCCCTCTAAAAAAAGAGAGAGAGGGAAAGAAAAAAAGACATAAAGTTTGGACTGGCAGCTGGAGAATTGGGAGGAAACAGCCTCTGGCTCAGCCAAGTTTCTTAGGCAGCCCTCTCATCCCCTTCTCCCTCCCTTCCCATCCGAAACCAACCCAACCTTCAAGTTCCACACGGGGTCTGCTCACCCAGGCAAGCTTATTTTAGGCCAAATCTGTAACAGTGAAGGAAGGGAAAGTTTGCTATTTATTTATACCGTGCATGAATGGAATGTGCCGAGAAAGAGCTCTACTGAATACATCCAAGTGGGGGAAGCACAGAGCAACTGACCTGCATTTCTATGTAGTTTTTTATCATGCTGTAGAGAAGAATGTCATGTGATATACCTGGAAGGCTTCCTATTATTTGTTTATTTAGATTTTTAAAATCCACTCTGTACTGTGCATGTTATAATATTTATGACTGCACGCGCGCATACACACATCTGTTTAGATAGATACAGATATAATCAGCTCCTCTCTCCAGCTCCACCTTTGGGCTCCTGTCACCCACCTTGCCCCACAACTTTGAAACTTCTCCTTGTGTTTAGTAATGGGATCCTAACATGACTTTAACAGTGGACAAGCAGATGTGCTTTGTGTTAGGTTCAGCTTGTTAATGTGAGACTGATTTTTATTTTAATCTTCTGAATCAGTGGTTCTTAACCTTTCATTTACTGAGGACCCCCTGTAAATATAATTTGTTGCTAGGGTCTCCCAAGACTTAACTCAAGATTTAGATATTTAAATTTAGATTTAAATATTCAAATATGTATTTAAATATTCAAATATTTGTTCAAAGTTGCTCCTCAGTTGCTCACCCTTATGCCTTATTCTTCAGGCAGACAATGCAAAAGAAAGGGGGCTTGTTAATGGTCTGTGAAGTACCATGCTGAGATCTTACAACTGCCAGGAGAGTAGAATAAACTGGAATTTCCTAAAGGAAGGTTATGAATGGGAAGGCAGTTCTAAAGAATAATTTCTTTTGCCGTTTCCCCCAAACCAGCACTGGAAAGTAAGGGTCTTGGTGATGATCTGTGGAAAGAAAGGGCAAAAGAAATGCCATTCCCGTCAGAAGGAACACCAAGAGAGTGCAACAAGAGAGTGCTTGGTGCTTCTTTGGTGAAACAGCATTTCTTTTACCCTTTCTTTTCCCCAAAACAGTACCTGAAAAGTAAGGCACTCCATGCTGCTTTGAGAGAAAGCATGAAAGAAATGACATCTTCCACTGAAGGAGCTCTGAGAGAGTAGAGACAGTAAATGCTTCTTTTGAAAGCACCTACCCTCTCTATTCTCTCATGCTCCTTCAGAGGGAAATGGCATTGCTTTCATACTTTCCCCAAAAGCAGCCCTGAGACCCTCACTGCTTCGCTTCTTAGCAGCCACAAGAGTAAGAGACTCCTTTCTATTCTCATGGCTACATGGAAGTGAAGCTCTGCTTTGCTGCCTGGCCCTGGGCTCAACCAGCATTGCCACACTCATCACACAAGGCTTGGTCTGGACATCTTCCCTCATCTTCTGGACATCTTCCCTCATCTTCTGGACATCTTCCCTCATCTTCTGGGCTCTTGCCTTCCCACCTTCTGGGCCGCCTGGTGCACTTGTGCAGTAGCACTTGGAGCCTCCAGCTCAGGATGAGATGCCTGTCAGCACATTGTTGCTGCCCCTGGTACCATCATCACTACTGCCTTTGAAGAATATGGGACATGCTGCATCAACCAGCCAGGACAATTTTTAGTCCCTTAAATCAAGGATTTCCCATTTTTCCAAGATGAATGGCAAGCCTATACAGAGCCGGAGTTAAAAACCACTGCTGTAAACAAAAGGCTTCCAAACAGTGGTGTAGAATAACGAAACATTTTTTTTTAATAGCAGCCATCTTAAACATATACATTTAGCTTGTTTCATACGTATTTCAGTGTAACAAAGGAATCAGAGCGCCACTGTGGTACATTAGTTTGAACACTGGACTAGGATTCTGAGAAGCCAGATTTCAAATCCCCTTCAGCCAGGGAAACTTACTGGGTGATCCTGGGCAAGTCACAATATCTCAGCTTTAGAAAAGAACAGTGGCAAACCTTCTCTGAATAAGGCCATTTCTGCACTAGATTGTTACAGTACTATTATTCCACTTTCAATATCCTATGGAGTCCTGCAAAGCTCAGGATTCCATAGGATGTTGAACGTGGAATTATAGCATTATAACAGTCTAGTGTGGAAATGGCCAAAATTTTGCCAGGAAAAATCCATGATAGGTTCATCACAGGATTGCAATAAGCTGGGACAACTTGAAGGAACACAGCAATAAAACCAAACTCAGAATCAAAATAACTTTCCCCTGAATTCTTTAACACATCAATACACTCTCCACTCCCATGAAATCAAAAACTGTATTACATCTTACTCTACCTCTGTTACTAACCAGTCCTATTTTTATTTCCAGCGGCCTTGTCTTATTCCTGTCTTGATGTATCCCCTCTCTGTTCCCTGTCGCTATCTTTTTTTTTTTAATAAAATGTTTTTATTTAAAAAAATTGCTATCTCTAACTGTCCCTGTCTGACAGCTGGACTTTTTAAATTATATTTTTTTCCCTCAGCCTCTCTTCCCCATCAGGAGATGCCAGGTACTAAACCAGAGATATTTTCCATAAAAACATGTGCTCTGCCACTCCCTAAACTGGATTATCAATTACTATATGCACTAGCTATACTTCTGCTTGTAGCCTTCTTTTCTTTTAAGGAGACCCAGGGCAGCATCGTTGAGGATTGTCACATTTTTCCTCCAGTAACAACCTTGAGAGGTAGGCTAATAGTCACCTATGATAATCCAGGGGCCTTCATGCATAAATCAGGTCTTCCTAATTTAAGTCCTGTATTATCTGTTACATCAGTGCTTCTTGGGCTATTAGATGTGAGAGACTGGTAATTTTTCCTCCTAATATGCCAAGCACTTGTACTATATTCATGACCATTGGCTATAACTATTTTTTGTTTTCTTGGAAATTTTCTATGGACAGGAAGCTGATGGCCCCCAGATTAGCATCAGTCCACGGACCACCGTTTTTAGTAGTGCTGTGCTACATCACATTGGTTTTCATATTTAGTACATCTGGTCATATGGATATATGGTCATTTGCAGCTTACTGAAACTTCCATAAGGCTGCTGTTTTGATACCTGGGAGGAGGTGCAATATAAATATATATTTTAAGTTAGCATTCACTGCTAGCAGGAAAGACTGCCTTTAGCATTTTCCTTCTCATCCTATGTTTCAGTATACTGCCTTGGAGTGTAGTGGAGTCACTGTCTTTGGAGGTTTTTAAACAGAGGCTGGATGCCGGGGGTGTGTGTGCTTTGAGTGTGTGTCCCTGCATGCAGGGAGTTGAACTCACTGGCTGTTGTGGTTTCTTCCAACTCTGTGGTTCTATGATTCAACAACACAGTAGAACAGATTTAGTCTCCCAGTGAAAGATATACATTAAACTACAGTGTCCTAGCTTAATTGTGCAATGTAATTATACCCAGGGCTTCCAAAAAGTGAGATTAGGCCCCAGTTCATATTTACAAGCACTGGAATTTTCCTCAAGGTCCCTTGGGTGCATGGAGGGACATAGGCCCTTTCCACATGGGGTAAGTAGTACGGCGTGGTGCAACCTCTGACGGAGGTCGTACGCACCTTGGGAGCGGACTGGGTCGGACTACTTGTCGCAGTTCCGCACCTCAGTCCGCTCCGGAGCGAGTCAAGGTGGTTGCACAGCATGCTTTTTAAAAACCTGTTTTTACAGATTTTTCAAAAGCACGGAGCGTGCCATTCTGTGCCACTCCGTTCCTGCACTCCGGTGCAGATTTGCAGGCGCGCACCAGTGCGTGCCTGCAGATCTGCCGGGGGCGGGCTTCCGGCTGGCGAGCTTCTCCGGTTGGGGGAGAGCCTTCGCCAGTCGGAAGCCGCCATTTTGGACACCGGAGGACTGCGGAACAGCGAGCTCGCGCTGCTCCACATGGGGACGGACTTACCCGGCTGCCGGTAAGCTCCGTTCCAGTGGTTTTCCCCGTTTCCCCCTCCACGTGCAGAAAGGGCCATAGTCACTGCCACCTACAACCAGCACACTCACTCCAGCCACCTGCCCTTCTTCATGCATTGTTTAATGCAGCTAAAGCAAACACAAAGGTAGAGAATGCATTTACCACACTGTCTCAGTTGTTACAATTTTCACGTGGAGTGTGGCAACGGAGAAGGTCATAGCTAGTGTGTTCCTCTCCTTGTCATTTACTTTAACTGCTTTAAATAATACCTTCCTAGAGCTTTTCTTTTCTGTGGAAGAATCACGTAACGTTACCAATAGCTGATCTAAAGAGGACTGTGACTTTGACCGCTGAACAGCAAACATCCATATGGATGTTTGGTCATAAGGCTTGTTCACCAGGATATTTTAAGACCAGTTTTTACATACTCCCTCTGAAGAAGTATGTTTGAATATGTATTAACTTGCTCCCTCTCATAATCCCAAATGTTATTACTATAAATAATAGTAAAACATACCAGTGTCCCTAAAGAACTCAGAAAATATTCTATTTCAAAACAGTACCAAAGATTTTTGGCAGAATGTTTGTCAGGAAAAAGGAGATAAAGCATTCTTTATTATCTTTAGCCCAAATATGGTCTAATTGGAGAAATGAGCAAAATCATGTGAGTAAGAGGTCTGTACAAAACCCAGGGTTCAGTGATACTTCAAGAAATGCCAGTACCCAAACAGAAGTATCTCACAAACATGACTGTCAGTGTTTTTATGTGAGCAGGGAAATGTTAAGAGACTGTATGTATGTGGTTGCTAAGGAACTGCCACACATCAGCCAAAATCCTGCAAGGTGCTGACAGAGTACAACTGTGCATCAGCCTCTTACAGTTTTGGTGGGGAGTTTGGTAGAAGTGCCTTCCACTCCTAGGTGTGTGATAACAACTGGTAGCTGGTGATACAGAGCCATCTCCCAGCCACTGCTTTGGCGTGGGAGGCATCTAAGTGTATTTTGGCTTCTCTTGAGCCCCTGGGAAAGAAGGAGCAGCCTCTGCCTCCAGAATAACTCTACATCAGGACTGTTGCTATGGGGGGCAGTCAAAATGGGGACACTGCCCCCCATGGAATTTTCTGTCCAACCCCAAATTTCTAGCACTGCACTAAATTTAAACTTCAGTTGGGCTGTTTAGAAATAGAGTTTAGAAAAGGGGGAGGCAATATTACCATGGGAATATAAACACAGTAAACGTAAGAATTTTAGGCGTGAAAGATTTTTAGTGTCTTACTCTCTGCAATGTCAGAAATGTTGAGATTGAAGGAAAGTTTCATGGGGAGAGGGGGGCAGGGTTCTTTTTTGTGGAGGCAATGCTATGCCATCATTTCTTTTTAACTTGCTTCCAAGAAGCTCAAGGTGGTATACATGCCCCCCCCCACTTCCATGTCAACCTCAGAGCAATCCTGCAGGGTAAATTTGGTGGTGAGACAGATTGATTCAAAAAGCACTGATGGATGCCTTTGAGCAGATAGGATGCTCACAGAGGGAGACAAAATGGGCTGGCTGATATACATTAGGGAAGAGAGCAATTTGCTGAACAGATAGGCCCAAGTGCCTACCTCTGGTGGGAGTATTAAGAAGCTGGTGTTTGAGATTTAGGGTGACAGATGCAAAGGAAACAAAAGATCCTTTCCCATTACAAATTGCATAGAAATTTGATCCCTTCCCCAGTGATGATACACTGTACCTCTTTAAATGTCTGCTTGGTACATTTTAAGGTATAAGAACTCTATCCCCTTTTATATCTGCTCATTCTACTGATTGTGCCATTTGTATGTGCTAGAATAGCTTTTAAAAACATGGCAGTGGTTGCTGAATTCTGTTTTCAATTGTAAAAATGGCTCCTGTTTCATGGGCTGAAATAATGTGGCGCTCTAAAAACTGACTACAAGCCCTACAAACCCTAGCCATGTGACTAGTGGTAAGGAATACTGGGAGTTGCAGTCCAATAACAGCTGGAGGGCAGCATAATTCCCACCTGTTTTCTATATGTTTGTTGAGATCTGCTTGAAATATATGAACTTCTGAATGTTTGGAAATCAGATGTATGGCTGAATAATATTTCCAAAGTTTGATGTTGTAGCTTTGGTGGCTTGCACGGCTGCTTGTCCTTTCACATGATATGGAAAATACATTATGCAAAATAAGAAAGGTCATTCACATTTGTGTGAAATGCATAGAAATTGTAGAGTGCGGCCTTTGCTGGCACCCACTTTAGATGCAGAATTCTCAACCTTTCAGCACGGAGTTCAAACAGCCAAGATTCTATCCCCTGCTACAGGTGTCTCACAAGTCCAACTGGCAGGCTGGCCTTGGATACCTCTTAAATACAAAACAACTGGCTCCATAGTGATGTGTCTTAGAACAAATAGACTGCATAATGAGAACCATGTGTTGTGAGGGAGGAAAGGAGTGACACAAATGTTATGTATCCTGGAGCAGGCCCTGCTGAAGACCCACATCTGTTCAAACACAATAGAGCTTGTACTATGCCAAGTGGTCCTGCCAGCAGTGAATCACCCTTCTAATGCAGTCCCCCCCCCGAAAGAGTGACAGTAATAGCATGCTAATCATTGTTTGCTGAAACTGGTTGATGAGCTAACCCTAGGTTTGTGTTCAGCAATGTCTAGAGGGTATAGCAAGAGAGGCAATTTTATTCCCCCTCCTCAGTTATTCTCCCTAGATTCTCAGTTTTCATTTTAATACAAGCAATGCTTGAGATCTTCTAGAATCCGAAATATATGACAAAAATGTACAAGTGCTTTTGTGGCTATTTTGTGTATGTGTGAAACTAGCCTGTTCAAACTCTTCAGTGTTTTCAGCCAACAAATGATTGTATTGTTCACTGCTTGACACATATATGACTTGATGAGGGAATTTTATGGATCATTTTAAAGCCATTTTGGGGCTCTTTTCTCATCCTTAGTCCAAGTGCCTTTATAGCAGTGAATGAAAGGAAGATATGCAAAGTTTTAGCTGAGAAGGGAATCTCCTTGTCTAATCTAACCTGCAAACACATGAGAACTCATGGCATAACTTCTTAGAGGTCAGGTCTATCTAGTTTGGTAAATCTGATGCCTATGTCTTGTTGGTGCCTAGTTTCCACATGTACCAGAAAGAGTTTATATGTTCTTTGATGTTATCAGGTTTTTTGTTTCTTTGTTAATGTAACCAGGCCCAATACGTGCAGGGGAAATCATGTGAATTCAAAAGAACGTTTGTGCAGTTCACATTTAAAGCCATTAAAAATGAAGTACAAGGCTCAGGAACCCAGTACTTGAACTGTTCTTCCTTCTCAGTTTAGTGAAGCCTCCCTGCAATAACACTTGGTTGTAGTTAAATTACAAAAGGAGTGCCTGCCTCATGAAGTAATAATAATACTGTGATGTAGTTTCCTATCCTGCTACACACAGGGAACATATATTGAGAAGACTAGACTGGAAGTAAGTTCAACTGATTTCAGTGGGACTTAACATCTAATTATTCAGATACAGGATTGCAGCAAAGAATCTTTTCAATATAAAATGATACAAAGAAATTAGAATCAGAACAGAAGCCATAGCTTGTAAATGGTTTTCATAAGCCACAAATTTGCTTAAAAGACCAAAGAAAATATGTGGTAACATTTAGATGCTACTGGATATCAGTGAGATATGATAGTATCACTCTTGTATCACTCTTCCTTGAAGCCCTGGGAATCCTGAAATGACAGGGCCGTGTCTGTGGTGGGCATCACAAAGATTTCTTTTTGTTTATAAAAAGAAGAGTTTTACAGAGTAGATATGCTGTGCATGGATGTTTCAGACAGCTACACCTCTCATTTCAATTCTCCAGAATGCAAGTACTTCTGGCCTCACAAGGGACCAGAGTTATTCCAAGAAATCAAAACGAGTGCAAGTGTTTAGAGCTATGTTGCACTGCAGAATTTCCTCTTTAACTGAAAAGTTCCTGAAAAGAAAGATAAAAGTTGTGCCAACTGTCACTTCTGTTAGCTGATAAGGAAGGCAGGTTCCATTTACCCGCTGGCCGGAAGAATCCCTCTTAGCTGGGCATGTGGCTGCTAGATGACCCTGGCCCCCATAGTAGAGGCACAGGCCCTCTTGATATCTTTGCACTTTTACTACCAACGTCAGCCAAAGCCTGACACCCCTGACCTGCATCGGCTCTTCTGCAGGTGGGAATTCCAGCATGGGTGGAGGTGGGAGATACTGCGGAAGGGCGGCAACCAGCCTGTTCGAGCCTTGGGCTTTACATTGTTGCAGGCAGCCATCAGTTTTGAAGCACAAGTGAATCAGGCCTTGCAGCTCCCCTGCACGCTCTGTATAGGCAAGTTCATCAAGAATAGGGTCTGACAGCTCTTCCTGAATTGATCCACTAAAGCTGCCTGATTCCAAGCTAGATCCTGAGCCAGTAGCTTGAACTCACTGGCATACTCTATCATTGACCTGCTCCCCTGTTTGAACTCCCATATCTGGCAGCTGGCGGTCTGGGCCTGGACTAGGTCTGTGCACATGGCCTGGAGCTGTTGGCCAAAGGTGGTAAAGTTGTCCAGTAGGGGGTACTGCTGTTGCAATAACGGTGTGGCCCATTTGGCAGCACTACCAGAAAGCAAGCTGATAACAAACCCCACTCTATGCCAGTCTGTTGGAAAGTCTTCCACCTGCAGGCACATAAACAGAGTACACTGCCCCCCAAAAGCTGGAAAGTTTGCTAGAGTTCCATCAAACTTCTCAGGGTAGGCTAGGGGGCAATTTCAGTGGGGGGACTATCAGGGCTGGAGCTGCAGCCGCTGTAGCAGCTGCAGCCTGCAGCCGAGCAATTAAATCTACAATTTGATGAGTCAACTGGTTTCTTTCAGCCAACAGCTGTTCATAGCCTGCATCAGGCTCCATAGCAGCTGACAGCCATGTGGTTGGTTCCAGGTGACTAGGGGTTCAAGGCACCAGAAACAAACTGTGGTAGGAGGTGCCAGCTGTCCTTGTCAGGCAACGGCGTGCCAAGATATTCAGCAGGCAAATGGATACAGCTTAGCAGTCCAATAAAGCTTGTCTGGTCAGGATGAAGCAGAAGCAAAGTCCAGTGTTGGTCAAAAGGTCAGGAATCCAGTGGGCAGCAAGTTCAGATAGGCCAAGAGTCAGAGAAGACAGGTGGACAGAGAGCAGGGAATCTGTAGCACATAAAAGCCAACAAACACACAAATTGTTTCTGGCACTGGGCCACCTCCCTCTGCCTTCCTTAAGAAGGCTGGAGCCAGCTGGCTCTAATCCCAGCCTAATTAGCTCCTGGTGTGCTTGCATCTGCTTGTCCTCATTTGAGGCTGCTGTTCACCTGGAGAAGATGATTCCTGGCTTGTGACAAACTGGGGGAATAGTACAAGAACTCAACCATGGGGGGGGGGGGACCTTAAGTCAACAGCTACAGAGAGTGATTGAAGGTCTTAGATGTTTCTACTGTAATGCACAGAGCATGCAGAATGGATGTCTAAAGAATTTTCAACTGAGCTGAGATTTAAAAAGATCATGAACAAGAAATGGTAAAAAGGGGGAAATTACCAAAGAGGAATTCAAACAGATAGCCAGCATTGTAGAGAGAAAGTAAGAAAAGCTAAATTGCAGAATAAGATCAGGCTTGCTACATAAGTTAAAAATAATAAAAAGGGCTTTTTTTTGGTTACATCCATAGCAAAAGGAAAAAGAAGGAAATGGTAGGGCCATTACACAGAGAAGATGGTAAAATGTTATCAGGGGACAAAGAAAAGACAAAACTATTTAATATCTTTTTTGCCTCAATCTACTCTTGAAAGGAAGACAGTGCTTGACCACGGGAAAATGGAAACATGATGTAGTAGTGAAAATGCAGCTACTGGCTACCCTAATGAATTCAAGTCTCTATGGCCATATGAACTACATCCAAGGACAATAAAAGAACTGACAGAGGTAATCTCAGAAACACTGGAAATAATCTTTGAGAATTTGTGGAGAAGAGGAGAAGTCCCAGCAGACTGGAGGAGGGTAAACTTTGTCCTCATCTCCAAAAAGGGGGAAAAAGAGGACGCAAACAATTATCATTCAGTCAGCCTGACATCAATACCAGGAAAGATTCTAGAGCAGATCATTGAACAGACAGTCTCTATGCACTTAGAAAGGTATGCTATGATCACTAAAAGTCAACAAAGGTTTCTCTAAAACAAGTCATGCCAAACTAATCTTATTTCTTTTTTAAAGAGTAACTAGTTTGGTAGAGTAAAGGAATGCTGTGAATGTAGCATATCATGATTTCAGTAAGGCCTGTGACCACATCCCCCATGATACTCCTGCAAACAAACTAGTAAATAGTGGGCTAGACAGTGCTACTGTTAGATGGATTTGTAATTGATTTACTGGCTGAACCCAAAGGGTGCTCACCAATGGCTCTTCTTCATCCTAGAGAGAAGTGACTAATGGGGTGCCACAGGGTTCTGTCCTGGGCCAGTGATATTCAACATCTTTTTCAATGTTTTGGATGAAGGAATAGAGGACATTCTCATCAAATTTCCAGATGACACCAAATTAAGAGGGGTAGCTAAGACCCTCAAGGACAGGACCAGAATTCAAAATGATCTTAATAGATTAGAGAGCTGAGTTTCATTAAGAGTTGTGTAAAGATGATGACCATGACAGTAAAAAAGTATACAAAAGTCTTTTGAAACTAGAGACACAAGATGAAGCTATTAAAGATTATATGATAAAGGGAGCCCAACATCTTGTTCAAATGGCTGTATGGAAAAAATGTGGTCTAAAGATATAAAATTTACTTTGTGCAGTAATTTAAAAGAAAATATGTATAAGATGATGTATAGATCCTATCTAACCCTAAACATTAAAAATGTCTAAGAATGATTCAAATCAGTGTTGGGAATGTCAAGATAAGGAGGTCTCCCTTTTCTATATATAGTAGTCTTGCAAGAAGGAGAAAAATTATTGGCTTAAAATTTACATGTCAATCCAAAAAATTTTAAAGGTAGATTTTCTAATGTCATCAGAAATGATTTTGTATTTCTGGTGACACTACATTATGGATAAACTGGATTAGTAAATATGAATTACTTCTTCACTATACTATAACAGAAGCAAGAATGTTGTTTGCTCATACCTGGAAATCGACTGAAGCATTGACAGCAGAAGAATGGATTGTTAAGGTTGCTGAGTTAGCCTAAATTGCCAAACTAACATGGGTTTTAAAGGATAAGCCAACTGAAGATTTCTCGAAAGACTGGCAACTATTTATGGACTCTCAGAGCTATAAGAAATCCAATGATGCAACAATTTGTACTTATGGTTACCAGAGCTGTCCAGTAGTGCAATATGCTGCCTGGGAGTGTGGTGGAGTCTCTTTCTTTGGAGGTTTTAAGCAGAGACTGGATGGCTATCTGTTGGGAATGCTTTGATGTGTGTTCCTGCATGACAGGGGGTTGGACTGAATGGCCCTTGTGGTCTCTTCCAACTCTATGATTCTATGATCTATTTATAATTCTGGTATGATTAGTAGCTGGATCTGTAATGGTAGAATATATATATATATATATATAGAGAGAGAGAGAGAGAGAGAGAAATATTTCATAGAATCATAGAGTGGGAAGAGACTACAATGGCCCTTGAGTCCAACCTCTTCTCATGCAGAAACACACACTCAAAGCACCCCCGGCAAATAGCCATCTAGCCTCTGTTTAAAAACCTCCAAAGAAGGTGACTCCATCACACTCCGAGGCAGCATATTCCACTGCCGAATGGCTCTTGCTGTCAGGAAGTTTTTCGTGATGTTTAGGTGAAATTAGAGGCAGATCTAGGGTGGGGCAACTGAGGCGTGTGCCCTGGGTGCCATTCTGCAGATGTGCAAAAGCCATCCCCCATGCTCACTCGCCATCTCTCTGCACCTCCTTGCCACCCCCCTGCACCCACTCGCATCCCTCTTGCTCTCGATTGCCACCACCATATCTGCTCGTCATTCCTCTGCGCCTGTTCACCACCCCTGTGCCCCCTCACCACCACCCCACACCCCCTCGCTACCCCCCCATGCCCACTCACCACCACCCCGCTCCTGCTCACCACCCCTCCATGCCCGGGAATGGTTTCCAGACCCCTTCACCATTTTGGTCATCCTCCTCTGGACATGCTCCAGCTTTTTTTCATTACAGTTTGGTGGGAGTGTGTGTCAGAGCCCTTTTGTGTTTTACTAAATTAATGTTTAGGGTTCTAATTAGTGTTCAGCGTCTTAGCACAGTGCTAGTACTGTGTTTTAGTTTTAGGGTTTTTTTTTTCTTCCTTCTCCTTTTTCAATTTCTTTCTTTCTTTCTTTCTTTCTTTCTTTCTTTCTTTCTTTCTTTCTTTCTTTCTTTCTTAGTACAATTCACTGACTGTCGTGATTTTGATGGTGAATTAGAGTGTTGTTGTTGTTGTTTTTTAAACCTAATAAATCTAAATGAAGTGGGGAAAGATGGTATCTTCAAGGGTATTTGAGGTCAATAGAATAATTACAGGCTAGTTTAGGGAGACTGGGCAGCAAAGCTGCTATTACTCCAAACACCCAGGATCTTCCACCTGCGTGAGATGCCTCAGTCTGCCTAAACACGAGGCCAGACCTGAGTGGAACATGGCACAAAAGTTACCAAGTTGTACAACTAAATAAAAATAATCAGGCTGTTGATCTTTGTTGGCAAGTGGCCTTTAGCCAAATAAAACACAAAATAGCCACCTGTTGTCTGGCTAGCAAGCAGTCCAGTGAACCATCCTAATCCAGAAAGTTCAGTTTCCCTTTTACACCAGGAGAACCGAAGCAAAAGAGAGTTGAGTGAGTTCTGGGGTGGCACTGAAATGGCTATGCAAGTTGCTTTTAAACCCAGCATGAACTGTGATTCAAAGCTAAGTTGATCTAATTAGACACCACGGGAAGCATGGGTAAAGGGATTTAGATCAATGGGAGTCTAGAACAGGGTAAGAGACTTTGAACGTTTAAGCACTTAACCTTGAGGCTGCTTATACTGACAGAAAAGCAAAGGAGTTTAGTATCCCATTTTGACTGCTCTGATGGATTGCATAAGGCAAGGTACTGCATTCTCATTCACAGGGAATCACTCAGCACTTAGACAGAAACAGGGCACTTTGAGAATGTTCTTTATCAGCAGCATAAGATAGAACATGTGCTTGCTTGAGGAATTCTAAATTAAGACTTTTCTAATTACCTGAAAAGACACAAATGCTGTCTTCTTTTTTTAGTAGAATATGTGAGCTATAGTTGGAGAGAGATTACACATTTAAAAAACATATATTTGAAGGCCATTTGGATAAGGGATAACTTTTCGCACTAGATGCTCACATCACTTTTGAGTCCGCTTTTATTTTTAAAAAACAAAATCTTTTTGTAGTTTCAATGTTTGCAAAAACTGTTCAGTGAAGGACCATTAGTGGAATAAAATAAATGAGTGTATTCAGTCTCTTCTCCCAACCTTGATCCAGGTGCTTTGGACTACTCCTGTTGTGCCCTGTCAACATGTTCATGATGACTTAGGCCCTTCCTGCACGAGGAAGTTAAAACGGGCCAAGGTGTCCTGTCACGGAGGTCGTCTGCACCTTGGATCGGACTAGGTTCGGACTATTTACCTTAGTTCCGCACCTTAGTCTGATCCAAAACACCCCGAAGTGGTCCTCCAGCGCGCTAAGTGAAGACCGGAAAAATCCGGTCTTTCAATCTTCTGCAGCGTGCCATTTCGTTCCTGCTCGCACCAATGCGAGACTGCGATCAGCAGAGGGCGGGCTGTGGGCGTGGTCAGCATCAGCGGTTGGTCCGGACCCACGAAGAACAGGGAGCCACCATTTTCAGCCTCAGCAGTGCAGATCTATGGACCTCGCACTGCTCCGATTAGCCCTGCAACAAACAGAGGAGCCCTGCAGAAGGGCTTAAGGGAAAGTCCACGTTGCTTCGAAGAGAGAAGAACTGGTAAGTAACAGCATGGAGCGATTCACTTGACTTGTGCGGAAAGGGCCTCAGATTACCACAATGGCGGTCCAACAGTTCTAGACTTCCCAGTTGAGGAAGGCTGGTGCTCACTATGGGAAATGAGATTGTCCCTCAAACACATTCAGGTCTCTTAAAAACAACTGTTTATCATCAGCCAATTTAAGAATGCCTCCATATAATGAGCTGGAGCCCATGCTGAGTTGACAAAAATCATCAGCTGTCTATTTTGCTTATACTGCATACATTTAAGCTTTATGTACCTACATTTACATATTGTCATACATTGTATTTCATTGGCATTTGTTGCCACTATTTACATTTTACACCAATTTCAGGTAGATATTTCTTGCATCCTAAATAGTTGACTATAGTTTATGGTCCATGCCGTGGTCGATTTATTTCTTTTCAAGATTCTCCAAGACTGTTCTTCCCAGCAGACAAACCCAGTTACTTCTCTGGAAGTTAACTATCCCTCTACTTGTTCAGATTGTCTCAATGTAAGTTTGTCATTTGGTTTATTAGCCTGGTAGCGGACAGAGTTCCTGCCATCATTTGGGAGCATGATTTCATGGCCAACTTTCCTTGGAATAGAATAATCTCCTGATGAAATTATTATGGCAGAAACAAATGACCATTTGAATGTGTATAAGCTATTCACACAAATGGCCATTTTGTGTTTGGGGGTTTAAACTCCAGTGGTTATCATAGCAACATTTAAAGCATAAAGAGGGATATGCTGCTGTTATTAAAAGCTAGAAAGAGTTCAACTAGCAGAACTGTTTCCAGTGAGGAGTCAGTATGCTGGCTCTTTCAGGCATTCTTGAGTTTCAGTCCAAGACAAAACTTAAGTTTCTAGTTTAACAGCTGCAGAGTCTTGTTTAACCAGTTTAAAAATATTTCCTTCTAATTCTAGGAGTGTAGGAAATCTCAGTTATTCACTGGTTACGTAAATAGATTCTGCACTTGCTCAGAAAGCACTTTTTCAGAATCCTTGAGTTTGTAGGCCATCTTGTCCAACTTCTGCTGAGGGCAGGAAATCAAGTGGTAGAACATCCCCAAAATCTGGCTGTCCAGCCTCTGCTTAAACACAGGCCCTTTCCGCACTTTACTTTTTTCCGGCACTGGGGTGCAAGGATTGCACGAGCTGCCTCCAGCGAGAGGCTCTCGCATCCCTGCTGCTTCAGCTCCGCATGAACTGCCTGCTCGCGAGAGAGCCCTGCCTCTTCCTTCTGCAGTGCAGCCTGGGAATTTCCCAGGCTGCGCTGGCACAGGAAGTGTGACCGGCAAGGCTCCGGAGGCTCCACACCAGGTAAGTGCGCATGAGCAATGTGCAATTGCGCACTATTTTCAGCTTCCTGCCAAAAATGAAAAGGTGCACGATCGGCACCTGCCAGCCCCTGGAGCATCGCGCGATTGTGAGTGCGTCGTGCAGATCGTTCCTCACAATTGTGCGATGCTCCAGGCACCCTTTCGCATGGCAATTGCCATGGGGAAAGGGCCACAGTGATCCCTTGTTTTGATTGGTTCCATCAACAAACTTACTATCAAGAAGGTTCCCATATTGTTCAGTCGAAGTCTACCCTGCTGAAGTCCTGCTTGTTTGAATCCAACTGTCAGGAGCAGGAACACGGGGAGAAGGCGGGGGGAGAGAGAGAGAGAGAGAGAGAAGCAGAGACCCTAGTGCTGTTTAAATGCCAAAGCAGGCCAGTTTGTATATTTTTCCCTCCTGATCTGCTGCTAGCCCTGTCTAGACCTCCTAGTCCATCTTCAATTCCTGCCTGAAACCACCACCTTTGTCCCCATAGATCAGCTCTTTGAATTCCAGTTTGGTACATGTGAGGAATCTGTTCTGGCTGACTCTTTAGGAAGACTTTTTCTGGTTTTTCTGGATGTAGATCAGATCTGCTTTGTGTTTCAGAATCTGCAGATTCTGAGGTGGCTGCAGCACATCCAGTAAAATATGTAAATATGTACATCCAGTAAAACATTGTAAATGGGCATAAAGGGAAAAAATGCAGATATCAAATGGCTTATAACACAGCACAAAGAGTAAGGCCCTTTCTGCACCACCCTCCCATCCACAACGGGGACAGGAGAAGGACAGGACTGCAACAACACTTCTGCAGATGCTGTCATGGTCCCATCCTTCTTCCCAGGCAGCACAATCATGGATTAAATCATTGATGAGTTTTCCGTGTCAATGACATGTGATCACACCACCATCCTGGACTTACCTGTCCTGCGGAAGCCACAGAAACACAGTGCCTGTGCTTCCTGCCCCAGCGCAGCCTGGAAAGGTACTCAGCTGCTCTGCGGAAGAAGAGGTGTGGCCATTGCACTCCCTTCCATAAGGAGACAGCCAGTGCAGAGGGGAGAGCCAGGATCCCCACCGGATATATTCACTAAAAGGTAGGGTGCAGAAAGGACCTAAGTGGTTAGAATCAATCCAAGCAATGGATATGACTTGCAAAATGTGAAAAAAGGAGTGCACAAAATAAGGATTTTGGTTCATTTAGAAACACACCAGATCAGTCAGAAGGAAGCAGCCATGGATTGGTCAGGGAAATGAAAAGAGGAGGAATTCTACAGGTGCATTTGAAAGACATATATTCTTTATTTCTCTGTTGTTCTTTTCATAATAATGTCTTTGTTCTTTGGGAAGTCATTCCAGCCTGGTCTGCTCCTCTAATATTGAATCCTGGTCTCTTCATCTCAATTCACCTTTTTGTACTTGTTTAATCTCTAAGACTTTGATCCTCTCAGGGCCATTTACGCACTGACTGTTTATCACTTTTCAGAGATTTACAGAACTAGAAATCAAATTAGCCTTGTGCTTTCTGCAGATGGAGCAACACTACTTCAAGTGGAGAATGTTCTGAGGGCTTGTGACTGTCTGACATATAATCTTTGTCATACTGACTAGTTGTGGAGGAAAATCATTTTTTTTCCTCTGCTGAAGGTCTGGTGACAAATGAACATTGGGGTCATTCTTTTCCAAAGTAACAGACAACAAAGTCACATGAGAAAGCTGATCAGGATAAGCTTAATATAGCTCGCATCCTCTCTGTCTATAAACACATCCCTTCTCAGTGAAATCTAGACATTAATGGCAAGACTAGTGATACTCTGGGTAAGACTGATTCACAAGTTACATCACAAAAAGACAGAAGTAATCCTTTGTTACACTACAGTAATAATGTAACTCAGCTAAATCTTAGTTGTTCCAAAAAGGAACTAATTACATGCAACTCATTATTTGTTACACAAGCTTTGTGCTATGTTATATGAAAACTTGGGAACAAATTACTCATTTCTTATATAACAGTTTGAAAACTACTGACCTACATCTAAGGGTGTTTCTAGAGAGGAGAGTGAATTGATAAATGGGGTGAACCATAGGGGGTTCTTGAGGAAAATTTAACTGCAGTAGTGTTAGCAACAAAGGGAGGATGCTGACTTTTCTGGAAGTGTACAGAAAAAGGACGGTGGGAAAGTGCAGATAAATTCTTCAGTAAAAGCTATTCTTATTAGGTAGAGGATTTGAATCAGATTACAGTGGGAAGAGAATGGGGGCAGGGTTAGAAAAACAGTGTGACAAATTTTTAAATAGCTGCCTATAAGAATAAAGGGAAAACACTTTTGTTACTGTATTGTTTTTACAGTATATGTAATAGTGCATGGTTATCTGTTGCAAGAATTATGAAGGTTGAGTCTGGACAATTAAAGGAATGGAGAACTAGATAAGAGGATTTTCCAGCAGCGACGATGTTTGGCAGGTGGGAATGATAGGAAGGCCAGTATAATAATAGCTTCTTTACCAGTTTATCTGCCATTAAGAAGCTAAACAGCTCTGACTATGGTCATAGTTAATTTTAAACCAAGGGTGGCCACTCAGCACCTTCCTGACGGAGCTCAGTCTGTCACAGTATCATTGCAATCAAATTTTATGAAAAGTCTGACCTGAAAATCTTTGTCATAATGCATTTTCTAAGGAAGTCTCCAACTTGCATTTTTGCAAGAAAAAAATGGAGACTGGAAGTAATCTCGAACTTCAAATGCTTGGGCGACACTGTCTACTACTGCTTTGCTGTTCTAAGTACCTTTGAATGTTGTCTTTGGGGCAGCACTCTCTGCTTTAGAAGGCCTAAATGATTTAATCTCCTCTTTATTCTCTGTGCTCATGTCCTTGCGTAATATGAGAGAACAAAAACACTGTAGACACTGTTACCTATTTCAAGATCCAGTAAAAGGCTATGAAAACAGTGTGTGACCTAATGTTCTCTGATCACAAACCTGATATCTATATAGGCAGAGGTTCATGTTCTATATGCTACAAATATTACAGTTCTTCAGCCAACAGCCACTGTGCAAATATATGAAACTTGCATGGTTCATTCTATAATGTTTATCATATGTGTACTCATACACACACACACTTATATACATTTCTGGTTTTGCTAATCAGGGAAAGGATAAATGCTTACAAAGAGCACTGTAGCCATGGAAACTTTTACTCACCATCAGCTCCTTTGGGGTCTAGCATATTTTTAGATCTTAAAGGCTCAACAGTTGCTCTTTGAAAAATGAAGTTCTCAGGAAGCTGGGTTCTGCAGCACATTTTCCATTTTCTTGTGCTTCCTCAGAATCAATCAAAGGATACACACAGCACCTTCTGTCAAGAAACGGAATGATGAAGGAATGGAAAGACTAAAGGGATTGGAGAAAGTGCTGGATATTTTTATTCTTACTGAGTGTTACAGGCACTCCATCATGAATTACAGTCCCTCTCACTGTCAAAGAACAGGCAGCAGAGATGGATGGAAGGATTTTTCAGCCTATCTTTACTTCCTCTGTATTGGCAAGTACAAGAAGGGGCTCTGCACACACAGGTCAATGTCCACCAACCATTGGGGTAGGAAATGTGGTCACCTGACAAGTCAGCAATCCCACCTCCATTTGCTTGGGGACCTGAAGGAGACATATGAACCTTTAAAACCATATATACTAGATATACTAGTGGGCCTCTCAGTTGCGTAGGGATGTGGAGGTGGGGGGAAGATTCGCTCCGGGCGGCAATGTTTCTGGGGCGTCTCAGCCCATAGCCACACCCCTGCGTGCCTTGGCTACCCCCCCACATCGCAGCCATGCCCCTCACACCATAGCCTCGCCCCCTTCCGCTCCCTCCACACACTCTAAGCTCCGTCACTGGGGCTTCTGGATTATTTGCAGAAGATCAGCACAGATTTCTAGCTCCCAAAAATTTAACCAAAGTAATTCAGATTTTTTTTAAAAAAAAAAACAACCCTGACATGGCTAGCCTTATGGTAATTGCTCATATCCTGGCTGATATCTTCAGCCATGGCCAGCCCATAACATTTTGCTGCCAGAAGGAAACGGGACACTCCTATCCATTCCATGTACAGAAGTAACTGAGCTAGCAGGTAAACCTTACTTCAACAATGGCTATAGGATAGATTCCTCTGCCACATCTGGCAAATTTCAGTGATGCACAACAGGACATATGGCACACATATCTCTGTCCTAGAAGACAGGTAAATGGCTAGCAGGCTTGTGCAGAACAGCTAAGGAACAGGAGAAACAGGAACATTGCTGTCTCCAGCACATGCAGTGGCAGAGCTTGGAGTGTGTGGAGGGGGTGATGGGACTACAGCATGAGAGGCGTAGCCACTGTGCCTGGGAGCATGGCTGCGGTGTGTGGAGGCTAGGCCAGGGTGCATGGGGCGTGGCCAAAGCATGCAGAGGTGTGGCTACAGGCCACAACACCCCCAAAACATTGCCACCCAGGGCAAGCTGCCCCCCTGCCCTCCTGTCCCTATGCGACTGAGCGCATGCTGCTGGAGGCCATTGATTTGGCTGGCCCATCTCTGTTCTATAGTAGCCCTGATTATAGGTTTCCATATGAACATACAGTGTATAAGACAGGAGCAAGATCTGGCAAAGTTACCTTTGTTACTACAGCACTCAGAATTCTTCAGCCAGGATGGAAGATTCTGGAAGTTATAGTCCAAGCTTCAACTTGTACAAGCTATGCTTAGGGATGCAGTAGGCAGTCCCCCCACCTCCATTCTCCGAAACAATTGTTTGATTAGTGGATCATGCAATCAAAAAAAGCAAATGTAACAAGTGAAGCCCATAGGCTCATAATGTATCTGTCCCTAGTACACAGTATGGGAGCTTACACTACTATGTCTCACTAGCTGAACTTTGACTTCTATGTATTGTAAGCTCCACCCACATCACACCCTATTTGGATTAGATCACAGAAGGTGGGCGTGGCTTATTTCTGAAAGGTGACCTATCTATGTTGTTTAAAAAAAATATAAAAGCTTCTCAAATCTCATGTCTCTGCTTTAAAAGGCAGTAAATAAACTGCACATTCAAGAAGAATTCAGTAAAAATGTGCGTGGGTAGCTGTCTGAATTCATTCAAAACAAGATGGGCAAGTGATATGACTGGGCTTTAATGTTTATGCACTTTAAAAAGAAATTTAAACAGTTGTGCAGGCTTCAAATATGAAAGATTGGAGTGAAGGGTTGAGACTGTGAAATAAGGAATGGCCAGTTCTGTTTTAGAAGTAGACAACTTGTTCCACTACTCTAGTTAGGGATGCAAAATATTCTAAGTACCTCCCAATAAAATATTATAAGGTCGTCACTTAATAGCTCTCTGCCTCAGAACCAGAATGCTGCCACTCAGACAATACTGGGACATATAAATAAACGTGTGAGCTGGTATAAGGCAGCTTCTTGGGTGTTCAGTTTTGTATTGTCAAAAAGAGGAAATGCATCACCAGAAAAGGATATATAATTGCACAGCGTTTGTGTGTGTTGATTAAAGCATATTTAGATGCAACATAGAATTGTTGTTGTTGTGTGCTTTCAAGTCATTTCCAACTTATGGTGACCCTAAGGCGATTCTATCATGAGGTTTTCTGGGGCTGAGAGTGTGTGATGTGCCCAAGGTCACCCAGTGGGTTTCCATGGTCAAGTGGAGAACTCAACCCTGGTCTCCAAGGTTGTAGTCCTTTGCTCAAACCACCATGCTGGCAGAAAGAATTACTATCATTTTAATGGAAATACCATACATCTCACCATGACAGGCAAAAACTCACCATGGCAGGTGACTTTCTCAGGTGCCAACTGTTGATGGTCAACTTCAAGGTCCCTGCTTGCCCTTCTTAGGGGTATCTGGTTCTTAGATAAACTGTCCTGATGGGTCTTCAAATGGAGAGCTTTCCTCTGTAGGATATATGGCCACCCTACACTTTCCTTTGTGCTTGTTAACATCACAAGAAGCATCTGAGCAGTTCCGTGAGCGCTGTGATGTGGATATGGATGGGCAATATTAATTCTGTGTACAGATCACAATTGCTGGATTGGAGCAAAAGTGTATATTCATTTATATTTTGAAAGTGTTAATATATTTATGAGTTTGTTATGAAAATTCTTTTGTGTCACACATATACTTCAGTCCACTCGCTCGCATTTCTTCAGCACCATGACTGAATGTGTATAATGATGGCACCACACTTCCCATCAGTGCTTGATGTGTGTTCAGGTCCTCCATTCTTGGGAAGATGAAATCAACAGCTAAGCCAGATGAGAGTGAAAGAATTGCAAGGTCACTTGCCTAGGCTCAATGCCTGTTCAGACATCTGTTTGTTACAGAGTTAGACCGTTGTCTTTCTACCTCCTTGTCCTCATTCTCTCCTTTGTCAACCTTAACACATTCTACTCCTGTTTGCTTCAAACTCCTCCTATTCCCAAAGTCTGCACTTTGAATCCTTTGAAAATTTCTACTATGAGAAGTATATTTTTATTTGTTTTATATTCCTACCTTTCTTCAAAAGAATAGTACTCATGTAGAATAAGAAGTAAATATAACAAATGCAACAAAAGAGATATGAAACACAGCAGTGCATCAGTAAAAAAGACAGCAGCAGCCACCCTGTTAAAAGTCTCTTCTACAGCAACCGAACAGTCATCAAAGGCTGATTGATACATTGGGCTACAAAAGTTAAATCATTCTGTTTGTTTTCTTTCCTAGAAACAAATATGCTTTCACTTTATAACAAACCAGGACAGTTTTCTCTAGTTCACTGTTAAGTGTCTAAAGCTTTAAACATGCAGCTAACTGAACACCAAGTAAGTATAATCCAGGCCCTGAGTCAAATTGACAGGGACAGGTTGGTCTGCAAAATAATCTCTTTAAATAGCTGCAGCCAATACTCAAAGTCATTCCTTTGTCCCATCTTGAGTGGGAGGACAACTTGCGGCAGCCTATTCACCAGGCAGGCACGTTTTGTGTAGTTCCCTGCCCTTCTTGGCAGTTTTTGGAAAGGCAAGTTTTGCCCACTGCCTGGGAATTCCACCATTTCAATTACCACCAGGGAATTGCTATGAATTTTGTTGCACAATTTCTCTACTCCAGGGCTTTAAAGAACCGAACTCCCAGGGAACGCATCAGAGAAGAGGAAGAATATGATCCTTTCTGGCAAAGGTTGGAGAATGTTGCCAATGTGACGTAGACCTAGAGTGTTGGTTTCTTCCCCTTAGGAATTATGGACAGCTCTAGATTTGTACCCGGGGCCAAGCCAGTGGCCATCATTTCCCCTGGATCTTTCCTGCCTCCATATGGTGTAGTAGTTGGAGTATTGCTTCACCTCTTTGTTTATTGCATTGCCATACTTTATAGGTAATAATAATAATAGTAATTCCGTGTTTCCTGCTTCTCTTTCTTTAGAATTTCAAGTCAGACTGTTTGTTTTCAGAATGTGGATAAAATTGATTCCTATCTGAATAAACAGAATTCATAAATTTATTTTATTATGCTACAGCTTAGAACAAGTAGATTTGTTTTCCCTTTCTGTGATTTGGATCTTTTTGTTTTCTTTTTTAACCTGCATCTACAAAGGCATTGCTGAAAGGTGCCAAGAAAATATAAAAAGATGGCAACTGTCTCATGGATTGTTTCCTATGTTTCTCTTGAAACAAACATGTTACACATATATTTTGACTGGTGATTGTGGGCTGTGCTTAAAGCTAATTGCATTAAAGAAGTGTCTGGGGTCATCAGTTGAGATTAAGGAGCCTTGTGGAAGGTTCAAGACACTTTCTCCCCCGCCCCCCATCTTGAATTAAAAGATCTGAGCCTGCAGAAGAAATGAGGACAATGTGTAGGCAATGCATAGGCATTTGCTCTTGTATAAAAACTATAGATTGCCATTAAATAATGCTGCTGAGGTACTGCTCTTCCCACAGTAGCTAGAAGTAGAATTAGAGCAGGGCATCCAGACAATCCATGTATCACTTCATATATAGGTCTTCCTCGTTTGTCAATGGTCCACTTTTCAACAATCCACTCTTTCGACCTTTTTCAATTACAACCAGAACCCATATGTTCAACGCATGGTCAGTTCTTTTGGCCCCACATCAGACATATGGGTTTTTGTTGTAACTGAAAGAGTTACAAAGAGTGGATTGTTGAAAAGTGACCACGCGCTGCTTTTTTTTCTCAATCAACTCAGCGCCGTCTTTTTGTTCAATCTCTGTACAGACTGAACAAAAAGATGGCGCCGAGTTGATTGTACACTGTTGATTATACACCACTGATTGTACACAGACTGAACTAAAACCATAGCACTGAGTAGATTTGTGGCATGTCTCTTAGAAATTCTGTGCAGTGCATCTTTTATATAGTATTTGTGTGTATAATACAGTCTACTTTTGTTCATTTTACTGTACAGTACTTTTGTATATTTAAGGTTAAGCTTTTGTTCATTTTACAATGCTTTTGCGTATAAATTTATACTGTAGCATGTTATTTAGCTTTCACATGCATTTACAAGTGATATATAATGGGTTTTTTACTGGTTTCCACTTTTCAATAATTTTTGATTTTCAGCAGTGCTCTGCTCCTTAATCTGTCAAATAAGCAAGGGAAACCTGTAATGCTACATTAAACAATAATACTGTTTTGTATGGTCCAGACTGAACAGTGTGTACCCACTAGTAACCTGCATTTACCAGGGCTCCCTGGCAACTTCATCTGATGTTTAGAGCTTGTAGGTTTAGCTGTTTTTGTTGCTTCCTATGGTTATACATGCATTCCACTCTTCTACTAGCAGGGTACTCAGAGCAGCCTGTATCAGTTAATTATGTACAGTACTACTATTAAGGATTATAACATTACCTGTGGGTTTAAAAATCAATATCATTTTTGAAGGGCAATTAGTAAAACATAGCTTTAAAATAGTGGCAGAAATTATTTCAGAAGGCTTGTTGAAATAGAATAAAGCATTGTTGATGACAATATGGTATGTTTTTTGAAAAAGAGGAGAATGTTAATTAAACAAAACACTGGAAAAGAAAGTGACATGTGGCAATTTTATTGCAGTAGTTCTTGAGTTTTTTAAAAATATATCCAAAGGATGTTCTTATTGTCCTGGACTTTTTTTTCTGTTTCTTCTTCCTCCCTCCCTCCCTCCCTCCCTCTCTCTCTCTCTCTCTTTCTTTCTTTCTTTCTTTCTTTCTTTCTTTCTTTCTTTCTTTCTTTTGGGGTGTGTGTGGTAATTTCAGGCAGCTGTTGCAACATTTTATTCCTACCTCAAGTGATTTCTTTTTAATTCCAACGTGTTTCAGAACAATATGTTTCCTTCTTTTCTGTTTTAACTGTTTTAGCATTATATTGCTATACTGCAACAGTGAAAGTGCACTTTTGCCCTCTCATTCTATGACTCTATTTTTTTTTAATTCAGAGAAAAGAAAAATTGCACTTCAAGCCACAGGACCTCTTGAGCAAACTACAAGCTGGTTTTAAAAAAAATTTTTGGAAAAGCTCTAGTGTAGATCCGAGAAATCACTGTACATCCGCCCCCCCTTCAAAAAAAGAAAAGAAAAAAGGAACAAATAGACATGGAGGAAACAACAACAACCAGCAAAGCTTAACAAAGGCCAAGGAAGTGTATCGCAAGAACTCACATATCTTTAGGCCAATTTGTAAGAGGCATCCGTTCCCACAGGAAGAAGAAAAAACAGAGAGAAAAAAAAAGTGATATGAAGTAGTCATTGACTCCCCTCCCCTCCCCTCCTCAAATCTGACTTTAAGAAAGAGTAATTAGGAGAAGTTATTCAATGGGCAATTGACAGGATACATATCAATAACAGAGTCAGTGTGGTATAGTGGTTTGAGCATTGGACTAGGACTCTGGAGAACGAGATTCAGATCCTGACTTGGCCATGGAAACCCCCGGGGTGGCCTTGGGCAAGCCATACTCTCTCAGCCTTTAAGGAGGGCAAAGGCAAACCCTCTCTGAACAAATCTTGCTAAGAAAAATCCATAAGGCAGGCAGCAGCAGCAACAACAAAAAATATCAGTAATCCTTCAGCTTCAATCATCGGGAAGATATAAAAATTTGCAGGAGTGATTTTACTTTCGAATACAGATCTTTCCTGAGACTTATTTATGAACATACATGATCGAAGGTCATTGGGCATGGAAACAAATATTGTTCAATAACATGTGTGGAATCTCCGTTTTTGTTCCACCTTCTGCTCATGACTAAAAAGAAAGAGTGTTAAAGGGTTGGGTTAAAGGGTTAAAGGGTTGAAGTGATTTGTCATGTCAAACCAAAAGATCCCTTATTGTATCTCCCTGTCCTCCCTCTAGGAAAAGAATTGAATGCTAATATATGCCTCTCAGGGAAGGGGAAAAAAAAATAGTGTCCTTGTTCTGTTCTACTCTTTTTGTTTGCCTTTATAATGTATCCATATGATTTTTCTGTATTTTTTTCTCCCCAGCCATGCAAAGAAGCTATTTGCAAAAAAGTAGGTTTTAAAAGCACATTGTATGTCTTACTAACTCCACTGAAGCTAAAATGGAGTACACAGACACTCACACACAATCATGTGTATCAAAACCTAAATATTTACCTCATGCAAATATTGAAAACATCTGCATGCAAATAAAAAGACCAGGACTTCTCACTGTATGCAGAAAACAATTCATTCTTGTGCATGATGGCTAGAATAAGCCTAACTGGACACAGTGGGGCTCACTTCTGAGCAGTGATGTAGACTTGAGCTGATAGACTCTGACTCAAGTCAGACTTAAGTCACTTCAGTGACTCGGCTCAGACTCAACTCGGCCATAAATGATGCACTGACTCGACTCAACTCGGCTCGAGATTTGTATATTTTTGATGAACGACTTGCTGTCCTTGGTTCAGTAACATAACGCATTCATCCAGGAACTTTATGACTATGAACAAAGCCTCCATCTCTTTTTGCCTACTGGTCACAAGACAATCTCTCTCAAGCCCAAAGTGTCTCATTTCTCAGAGGGGAACAGCAAATGGGTTAGGCAATGGGCTTGAGGTCTGCTCAGCAGCCTGTCCCTGCTGGATATTGGAGGAGCCCTCTAAAACGTTTCCTACGAGCGAAAGACAAGACTTGCCCCTAGAGTGCAAGGTGCATTTCTCAGAGGGCAACAGCAAATGTGTTAGGCAATGGGCTTGAGGAAAAAAGATCCTTCCTTCTAAAGCCTTTGAATCTTCAGTAATGGGGAGTAAGATAGGATCCTATTCCCCACTTCCAAAGCTGCAGATGGCAAAACTGCAAATGTGGAGAGTCCACTCTGCTTAAATTGTTAAAACTGAATTTATTTCTCTCTGTCCAATAATTCTGGAATTTTGGTTGGAATATAAAGTTGGCTTCCAGAGTTGAGACTGGACTCGAGACTTGCCTTGGAAGTATCTTCAAGGACTTGAGACTTGACTTGAGACTTGGAGTAAAAGACTTAAATACATCACTGCTTCTAAGTAAATACACATAGGATTGCACTTTGTTTTCACCTGCTCAAATAATGTGATAACTAAATGGGTTGATAAACCTAAGACATATCTAATCTTTTCCCTGATGATAAAATAACTGCAATTTATTCACAGTCTTTGGTCCTAACATAAAAAGGGTTGCTAGCAGTAACTTCAGTGATTCCTGCTGCTTCTGTGGGGCTAAAATGAAGAAAGGGTGATTTTCTACGCAGGTTGCTCCTGAGACAATTCAAAAGACATAAGAGCTGTAAACTATGACTATAATGAGCGTAGCTTCCATCTCTATTTTTGTTGTTAACTGATGTCAAGTCAACTTCAACTTACAGTAGTTCTATGAAATGAGAGACCTTCAACTCACCCTATCTTCAATAGCCCTGCTCAGGTCTTGCAGACTCAAAGCTGGGCTCCCTTGATTAAGTCTATCCATCTGTAATATGGTCTTTTTTTACTACCACTGCCTTCTACCTTACCAAGCATCATTGTCTTTTCTAGTGAGTCATTCCTTCTCATGATTCATCCAAAGAACGACAGTCTTAATTTAGTCTTTGGCTTCTAGGTAGAATTCAGGCTCAATTTGCCTTAGGACCCATTCAATTTGTCTTTTTAGCAGTCCAATGTATCTGTAGAACTCTTTTCCAGCACCACATTTCAGATGAGTTGATTTTCTTCCTATCAGCTTTCTTCATTGTCCAGCTTTCACAACCATACATAGAAATTGGGAATGACAGCATGGACAATGCTAACTTTAGTATTCAATGATATATCTTTACACTTCAGATCTCTTAATTGTCTGCTTTAAAGTTATGTAAATCATCTGTGGTTATTATTTTTGATTTCTTAATATTCAGTTGAAAACTTTTTTTATGCTTTTTTCCTTCACTTTCTTCAGTAATTGCTGCAAGTCTCTTCTCTCTTCTTGTAGTAGTGTGGTGTCTTAAAATATTGGTGTTCCTTCTTCCAGTTTCCTGCCTCCTTCCTCTGATTCTAATCCTGCTTTATTTATATATTCAGTGTACAAGTTAAACAGGTGATAAAATGCATTCTTCCCTGACCACCTTGCCAATTGGAAACCATTCTCTCTATATTCTGTCCTAATGCCAGCCTCTTGTCCTAAGTACAGGTTACTCATCTGGACAATCAAATGTCAGGCATACTCATTTATTTAAGTGTGATCCATAGTTTTTCCTGATCTACACAATCAAATGCCTTGCTATAATCTATAAAGCACAGCCTGATTTTCTTGTGAAATTATTTAGTGCACTCCATTATCCAGTGTACCTTTGCAATATGATCCTTTCCTGAACTCAGCTTGGACAGTGGGGATTTCTCAATCCATATATTGTAAAAGCTGTTGTTGTAGAATTTTGAGCATCTCTTTGCTTGCATGAGAAATTAATGCAGTGGTCCAATGGTTACCTGCAATCCTTGGTGTCCCCTTTCTTTGGGGACTGAAATGTATAGTGAGCATTTCCGATCTGTGGGCCATTGCTTTGTGTTCCATATTTGTTGGCAGATTTTAGTTAGAACTAGATTAAATTCTGTTTCTGTAGTTTGAATCAGCTGTATTGGTATGCCATTTGCTCCTAGTGATTTAGTTCTCCACAGTGATTGGAGCACACCTTCCAATTCACTTTCTAAAATTGTAGGTTCATCTTCAGAGGGTTCTTCCATGAATGAATTTGTCATTCTTTCATTTCTTTTATATAGTTGTTCAAGTGTATTGTTTCCTTGTTTTTTATTTCTACTTGCTCATGTAATGTTCCCCTGCAGGTTGTTGAGCATTCCCACTCTTGCTTTAAATTTCCCTTTGATTTCTTGGATCTTGTGGAAGAAGTTTTTTCTTTTTCTTTTGTGTCATCTTCTATTTCTCTACATTGATTATTATAGTAATTCTCCTTGCCCCTGTGCACAAGTCGCTGAATAGTTGCATTCAGTGTTCTGACCCTATTTTTGTCACATTCTACTCTTGCTTCTCGTCTGTCCTTAACTGGCTGAAGAGGGTCATGTTTCATCCATGGAGGCTTCTCTTTCTTTTTGGTTGCAACTGTTTCCCCCACCCTATTCCTCCCTGTAAACATCCCTGGCTTCAGACCAGAGTTCTTGTGGCTCCCAGTTAATAATCTTAATAGCGCAAATCTATTTTTCACATTATCTTTAAATTCTATGGGAATGTTCTTCAGGTTGTATTTTGGCATGATGATGGATTTAGTATCCTTCTTTAACTTTCCTCTAATTTTTGATATCAGCAGTTCATGGTCTGTGCCAGTATCTGCTCCTTTCTGTTTTTGGCGGAAAGAATGGAACTTTTCCATCTTCTGCTTCCAGTTATATAATCTATTTTATTTCTATATTTGCCACCAGGTGAAATCCATGAAATTTGGTTGTTTGATGAATGTATTTATGATTTGTGATGAATAAACTGTTGGCCTCACAAACTTTAATCAGTTGCTGTCTTGCTTCATTGCTTGATCCTTGGCCAGATTTTTCTACAATCTTTGATTCTGCTCTGTTTCCTATTTTTGCATTCTAATCACCAATGATTAACAAGTCCTGTTTTGTGTATAATCAATTTCCTCTTGGACTCCAGCACAGAATCTTTCAATTTCTTCTTATGCCTTTGTATTTGGAGCATAAACTTGGATTATGGTTATATTGATATGTTTTCTTTGAAGTCTTATTGATATAATTTGGTCAGACTTTGCATTATATGCTTTGACTGCTGTTGCCATATCTTTCCTCATTGTTAATGCCACCTCATTTCTTCATAGATTTTCATTTCCTCATTAAAACACTGTGTAATTATCTGACTCAAAATGTGCCATTCCTGCCCACTTTAGCTTTCTCACCCCAATGTTCACTGTGATGTTTATACATTCCATTTCTTGTTTTACCATGTCTCGCTTCCCCTGATTCATGCTTCTCACATTCTATGTTCCTATAACATGTGGTTTGTACCTTTGGACTTTTCTTTCACTTCTGAGCATGTCAACAGCCGAACAGCCTTTCAACTTGAGTACAGTTGTGTCCTTAGCCACAGCACTACTTGTAGTTGTCCTCTGCTCCTCCCTAGTAGCTTGTGGAGAACCTTCTGACCTGGGGGACTCATCTTCTGGCACTATCTCTTGTTTCATTTAATATTTTCTCATTATAGGGTTTTCCTAGTGAAAGTCATTCAAAAAGTGTTTACTATGCCTCCTTCTGCACAGTACTAATAAGTGTTAGCTATAGTGCCATTGCCGTTCTTTCTAGAAGATCCTCCGCCAATGTCACTCCCCCGCCTCGCCACTTCTGCTGCTGGCCAGTAGTTGTTTGGCACATTTAGTCTGGCTCCTCAGCAAAAGCCTGTTTAACGTGGGAGGCCCTATTAGCAACACTACTCCCATCAACATAGCCTCTTGCCTCACAGGAGCATGCCTTCCCACCACTGTCCAATCTCTATTTAGCCTGCTTGAATTAATTTTTATTCTGCACAGAATTATGTTGCGCCAAGGCAATCCTGAATTTTCTTGCCTTTTGATCTGGAGTGTTTAATTAATAAGCTCTCTATATGTGTATGTGTATGTATGTACATGAGTGCTGAATGTTGCTTTTGCTACAATAGATTAACATGGCTGCTTTCATGGATCCATTCTGCTTTGTAAAGTGGATGGACCATACCCACTCAAGCCTTTCTTTCAAAGCTTACAGCAACATGGGAAGGTTTGCCTGGACTTCTGACTGTGCTGGGAAGACCCGATGGGGTATATGGGAATCATTCTGGTGCCTTCCAGTTGTGGAAGTTGTTGTTGATGATGGCACTGGTGGTGTGTGACATAAAAACTTCTACGTAATGCTTTACATTTCATGGGGGTGCAGCTGATGTAACAGGAATGGCTGTACATGTCAAGCATGCTACCAAAGGTATCAAATCCTTGTCATGCTTTAATAATCTAACTGTGATGTAACATGAAGGGAGTAGCTCAGCTATCACTAATATCTATCATTTTTGTGGCCTGGCTAAATAAGCACAAGTCTCTCTCTCTCTACCTTCAAACTTGTAGCCTGAGCTTCCATGTATTTTTTTTGGGCTACAGATATCAGAATCCCCCAGCCAGTAGGAGCATGTGGATTGTGCTTCAAACAGCATCTTTTGTAAACTCTTTTCAAGCTCACAAGTATGTGAGGAATTGGATTTGGAATCTTACTCTGTCCACTTGCTCATGGGCATAATGGGACTCTCTTTCAATAATCACAAGGATAATATTCCCACCCTGTGTGTGCCTGATCCCAAGGACACTGTGGTAGACAAACTTCACACTTGTGGTAGCTTGCTTGTTCTTTAACAGAACTGTAAAGTTCAGCTGACCAGCACAGAAAACACTTAGGCCATTTCTTCCCTACACTGTTACAGTGCTATTATTCCACTTACAACATCCTATGGAATCCTGGGGTTTGCAGTTCAGGGAGGGGCCTTTAGCATTCTCAGCCAGAGAGATCTTTAGCTGCAGTAAACAACAAACCCCAGAATTCCACAGGATGTTGAAAGTAGAATAATACCAATGTAACAGTGTAGGGAAGAAATGTCCTTACTTTCTACCGGTGTTAGGAGTTAGAGGCCTGTGTTTCCTAAGCTGTCTGATGTAGGGGATTGCAGGGTCTGGTCCTGTATTTGTGCCCACTAGCTTTGACTGTTTCTTTTTCTCCTGGGAAAACTCATCAGGAATGGGCAGCCAAATGGCTCAGGAACCAGTACCATTCATGGATCACCACATTGAATACAGTCCTCCCTTTGCGAATTTGATTATTTGCAAGGCGTCCACTTACCTGCCCCACTATTCACCCTCTCTTGCTTTTTGCCCAGGCAAGGAGTGCCTTCCTTCTTTGCACCCAGGCAAAAGGCAAGTGAAGGGGAGGGGGAAGTGTCACACACTGAAAAGGAAGGTGTGTGCATGCCTCCCCCATTTTCCCCTTCCCATTTTCTCACCTTTTACACATGCATGGAGAAGGAAGGCAGCGCACCCAAGGCAAAAAGCAAGAGAATGGGAGGGAAGAATGGAAAGGAGGCATGCACATGCCTTTCCGTGCCCAGGGCCGCCTCCTCCCATTTTCTTGCTTTTTGCTCAGCCAAGGGGAAGGAAGTCAGCATGCCTGGGAAAAGGCAAGATAATGAGAGGTGGAAGGCACACACATGCTTTCACCATATGCTGGGCTGCCCTCTCCCGTTCACCTGCTCTTTGTCTAGGCACAGAGAAGGAAGGCAACTCACCTGGATAAAGGCAAGAGAATGGGAAGGAGAGAATGAGGAGGAGGCCATGGGGCTACCTCTTCCCATTTGGCCTGGGAATGGAGAAGGCATAAGCGCCCAAGCAAAAGACAAGGGAATGGGAAGAGGAAGCTCCAGGTGGAAATGGGAGGGGGAAAGCTCACTGGGTCAGTGTGGGGAAGAGTTATTCACAGTTTTTTATTTTCATGAGGGTTCTGCACTCCAAAACCTGCAGAAGTCAAGGGGCCACTGTAGCAGTATTCTAGGTCCCAATGGATGGGGCCCTAGAATACTGGAAGATCTGTGCTAGTACATTTGGAAAATATTGCAAAATAACAATTAACCCTTAAATATACCTCCGCTGGAAGGATTTACTTGCCGTGGCCATCCAAAGTGCATGAGTGTTGATATCTGTAACAGCAAAACAAAGCATGTTTTGACGCATGGATATTGCAAGTAAAATCTAGGCACTATGTGTATGTCCCCCTTTCCTTCACATACTAAGCTTTGGTTTGGTTAATGTTTCATAACATGGCTTTTTTATCTCTTTTTCTTTTCTTCTTAGGGATGAAAATAAAGTAAGAAAACTAGATGCCCCACCACACTGTGAACTTCATTGCTGTAAGGATGGGCCAGTCAGAAATGGCCACATTGGGCAACGACCACCTTCTATCAACCCGGAGAGGCTAAAAGATTTTGGCGAGGAAGATTACCTAAATGGGGGTGTGAAGACATGGGAAATGAAGATAATTGGCCATAATGAGGAACTGCTAAGGGACTCAGTCATCCCCCCAGATAGGATTAGTCAACTGGCCTTCAATAAATCTATTAGGTTTGAAGATATCAGTGCAGCAGCTTTCAAAATCCAGTGTGGAGTTCAGAAAACACCTTGTATGGTATGGTATTTATTCTTTCACAGTGTTAGTTCACAATGTGAAAACATCTGAGGTACTATTTGTTTGTGAGACACCTCACTGACTTCAGTGGAAAAACTGTTGTGGAAATGGTAGCCTTGTTTGAGTTTGCTTACAGATGGCAAGTGTGATTTCAGACAAGTTTCATGTTAATTATCCAGATAATGTCTTATAGGCTTTGTTTATGCTGGCTTTATGTCCCCTCTCTTCATCCACGTTGCTTGCCATATCAGATTGCTATTTGATTTGTGTGGCATGGTGTGAGCTACAGGGCCCTTTTACACCACACAACTGTTGCGCTAGGACTCCATTTCAGCTGCCATGGTTCTATTCCCTAGAATTCTGGTTTGCAGTTTGGGGAGGAATGTTTAGAATTATCAGCCAGAGAGCTCCTCCAGTGCCTCTGAACAAACTACAGACCCTAAGATTCTCTAGGATGCAGCCATGGCAGTTAAAGTAGAATCATAGTACTATAATTTTGTAGTGAGAAAAGGCCCACCTGTCTCTGGCTATCTAAGATGCTGACTGAGAAAATATTAATATTGTTTGCATCAGAGGTGAAAAGCTGCAGGCCACTGTAGGCCAAATCAGAACAAAGAAAGAAGAGGTGTGTAGAAGCCAGAGTCTCTGAAAACAGTTTAATGCTGATCTTTTAAAATTTTCTGAATATTTTTTGAAGTGTAGATAACTTGTAGGCCTGAGCGAACATGCCTCTTTCATATTTCATTATGTTCAAGAACATGAATGATTGACTGACTACCTATCTTCTGGATACCTATTATGGCCATGAAGAAAACTAAGCACATCGTGTTCATTTTTTGTGATATGCCAGGCTATAATAAGTAAATCATTTGATACTGCTTTTTCTTTGGTTTCTCTGAGCTATCTTTCAAATACAGTCAGCCCTTCACATTTGCGGGTTTCACATTTGCAGATTTGATTATTCACGGATTATTTGCTGTCAGCTTTGCTGCCTCCCTAGGCCATTTTTAATAAGGACTGCAAGCCCCATGAGGCTGAGTAACTGTAAAGAGGACTTGTAAGTCTCTATTAAAAATGATGTGGGGCAGCAGTGGAGGTGGCAGTGAGCCCCACTAGCAACCCACTTCTGTCTTGTAAAAGAACCCTGATGCCTCAAAGGAATCCACAATGGGTTGAATATGGTGATCATACTTTTGTGTGTGTGTTAACTATAGTTTGGGAGGGCCTAGTTATTCACATTTTTTTACTTTCAGGGGGTCCTCTGCCCCTAACCCTAGTGAATGTGGAGAGATGACTGTACATTACATTACTTTGTATTCAGTGCACTTATGAAAAAAATCTGGCATTGCATCAGGATTCTGAAGCAAGCATCTTTCTATCTCTCACTTGGTTTTAATAGTAACTCAGATGCACTGAGTGATTTTTGTGCCTTCAGGTTGCATGCCAACTCACAGCAACCTATGGATTTCATAGGGTTTTCTTTGGCAAGGAATACTCAAAAGAGGTTTTGCCAGTATCTTCTGAAATATAGCCTACAGAATCTGGTATTTGTTGGTTTCCCATCCAAGTACTAAAAAAGGCTGTCCCTGCTTAGTTTCCAAGATCAGACATAATCTGGTGCCTTGAGGATATCTGGAAATCTCAGAAAATGGTGCAAACAAATGTTGGTTAGGAAGACGAGAGTTAAACAGAAAGTATGTCCACAGCACAATTTATTTAGTGTTGCTAAGCTCTGTTCTGGATTGTGGTCTGCAGATTTAACAAGGATATAAATCTTCTAAGTTAAAGTATTAGCAATCACGGTAATATACCTTTCTGGAGATATTTTCTCTCCAGATCTTACCCAATCAGTTCACAAGTGATAATTTTTACCTGTGGCAGGTGTGAGGTACGTTTCCTTCCAGATGTTGTGGCTCCCCCAGCCCTAAAAACATAGCCAATAGTGAGGAATTATAGGAACTGTAGTCCAAACAACATCTGGCGAGCCACGTATTTCTTGTGAGTATAAGGTATGGCTGCAAAATATTCAGTTGGAACTTTGCCTGTTTTGTAGTGTCTGCTACCAGCCGTCTTTGTCCTATCCACATGTTTTGTGCCTCATTACCAAACAATCCTTTAGTTTCACATTGTTTGTGAGCATAGTTGGCTTTGTCTGTTTTGGCATTGGTATCCCTACAGAGGCCATACTGATGCTGATGTTTTATGTTAGAACCAATAGCAGATCAGTAGATCTACTGTAAATCAGTAACATCAGTAGAGTTCTCTGCTTCCCTGCATAAAAAGTGGAATTTGGTGTTGTTGTGCACCTTCAAGTTGTTTCCACCTTACAGCAACCCTAAGGAATACGTTATGGAAAAAGGTAGCCACCCTCACTGAAGTAGGCTTGATTTTATTGGCTTTATTTGCAATAAGGTATTTGGAATTTGTATGCTGGGTTGCTGCCACCTTAAAAAAAATCAGAAATGTGGGTTGTGCTTGGAGATGGAACTATGTGAGGATAGAGACTGTGCAAAAATGGGTTCAGTGTACAGAAATGTTATTATTCTAAATATTGTGCACCTATGTTTGGGGTGAGAATGGTGTGACTCTCCAATAATTGTTGGACTGCAAATCCGATCAGCCTTCACCAGCATAATCAACAGTAAAAAAAATTATGGGAGTTGCAGTTCAATGATATCTGGAGGGTCACATGACTTAGACTCATATTATCTATATGTGGTCCTGGTCTTCCACAGATTACCATGATCCTGACCACAGCCAAGTTTGTGCCATAATGATAAAGGAGGAAGTTGCCTACCTGAGGAGTAGATGACACAAGAAAGTGAAAGAAGCCATACCCTGGAGGCTAGGTTATACATATAGGATGGGGGGGGAGTATTGCTAGTGGTCCAGTTATGGCCCCCTGGGGATTTTTTAAATTTTTTTAAAAAAATTTTTGGGGTGCAGCCTTGTTCTGCACCCCAAAACTCTTGCATTCCTACCATCAAAAAGAAAATGAGAGAAAAAATACTGTTCATATTGTAGCTGGTTTTGTACATCCAAGACAAGATCCAGGCTCAGACTTTAATCTCATCTGGTTTTTGTACACACGCATGTACGCACAATGGGCCTCATAATCTGTGGCTGCTTTGGTTTTACACTTGCTGGCTTCAGTACATCCCTCCACTGCTATGTTGCCTCTCTGCTACGATATCACTCTTTGTACATCTTAGATGTAGCTGTAGATGAGCAGAGTTCCAGGCAGCTAAATACTGGATTGATGCTAGTAATGAGGTGTATTCAATATAGTATGCCAGGCAGCACGACTGATCCAACCATTTCCTCTTATTCCATTGTCATGAGACCATCACTTGCCAATATTCACACCAAAAAGCCAGACAGGCATCGTCATTAGATAAGAGAGTGTATGCTTTGCATACAGAAGGTCCAAAGTGTCAAGAACTTCCAGTTCAAAGGCGGGTTTATACTGAAATGCCCTTGTAGAGCAGTGGCCAGACAGATTATTATATATCTAACACAAAGTCTTAAACTAATGGAGGCTCATATGAAAGATCTTGCATGTTGCTGGACTTAACTGGAAAACAGTAGACTGAGCACAGTTCATAAGGAGAACTGGTCTAGTGAAATAGCCAAAATCAGGCATGTAAAGTGCGACTCTTCTGGTCATCTAGAGCAGTGCTACTCAAAGTGATTGACTGGAGCCAGTCTGCAAGCCAATGACAAACAAGTCTCCATGAAACTATGCAAATATAGTAATATTGCAAAAACATGGTACTGTTCCTGGCATGCTGGGAAAAAAACTGCTGGTTCACCACACGGATAGCTCAAGAAGCAGTGGTCCAGAGCAAGTAGAAGGCATCACTGGGTGATTAGAATGGAAAATCCTTTCAAACTGCAAGTGACTTGATTGCACAGATGCATTAGGATTTTGTTCGATCTTCATTTTTAAGTGAGCCAGTGTGATTTCCCAAATGAATTAGGGGATCAAAATGTTGTCATTCATTTTTTTCATATATCTGAAGTTTACAATACAATATCTTGATTTTTTTAAAAAGCATGCCGGAAGTTCTGTGTGAGCGTAAAATGTGTACAAGACTGTACATTTTACGCTATAAAATTCTACAAATTTGTTTTTAAAATGCTCTAAAATAATGCAAACTTTCCTGCAGTTTTAAAAGAAGTTGCAATTTGATGCAGAAATCAGGTAGAACAGATGGTGAATGAATACTGCAAAACTGACTGAGATCTGTCTGTCTTTTGGTCATTTCTCTTTTCTCTTCAGACTGAAAAGTATGTGTTTAATCTGGGTATGCGTGTTATGTGCTGAATAAGGTAACTCAGTAAAGTCCCTTTGTTTTCAGTATTCTAGGCTTTCAAAGCAGTATGGAATGGACATATATCTAAAGAAAGAGTACCTTCAATACACAGGATCTGTGAAGGAGCGAGGTGTGCTTTACCTTCTAATGTCTTTGCAACAGGTAGGAAAACTAGTGGAGCAAAATTTAAGCATCAGAGAGAACTGGCTGTTTGCTGAATTTTATAACAACTCTGTGAGGTAAAGTTCTGTTAGCCTGAAAGATGATCCGAAACACCTTCCCTAGCTTTGTCACTTTTCCATGAAATTGCCTAAAGTGAAAATAACTTAGCTAATACTTCCTAATAAATTTCACAGCTTAGTGAGCTTTTGAAGCAGGATTGCCATAAGTAAGTCCTACTGTACCACATATATCACAGGCCTGTGCTTGTTTCACCAATGCCTTTCAGTTGTCTGAGTCCTGATTTTCATCGTTTCAGCCTCTTATATTGATAGCATCTGCTCCTGAGCTTTTAACGACTGATTCACACGTTAAAGTAAAATTGGTAAAAGCATTTGGTGGCATGGAGAACAGAGGTGGAAAAAACTCTTCTTTTTTAAAACACTGATATGTCCACCTGCAGTGGCACAGGGACAATATTACTAAAAACAGCTATATTCACCTCCCAGTGCCTGCATTCTATCCTTTTACTTGCTTTCCCTCTCTTAAGTTGTTAAGCTCTCTAATTTGAAAACTATTTGATACTTTGATACAGTGTTTACTCTAATGGCTGAACCATTCAAGTAGACTCTTCAGGACTCAAAGAGGAACTGGAAGCTGGTATCCTGATGAAGGAGAAAGCCAAAGTGGCTTGAGTGTTGGAGTAAGACTCCAAGAGACCAGGGTCTGAATCCCTGCTGAGCTATGGAACCTTACTGGGTGACCTTGGGCAAGTCACACTCTCTCAGCCTTAGAGAAGGAAATCAATTGCAAATCTTATTCAAATAAACACTGCCAAGAAAACTCTAGGATAAGGTTGCCATGCATTGGATTTGACTTGAAGGCACATAACAAAACAACGATCCTGATGAAGAACTGTTAATTTGCCTATTTCATTTATCTATTTAGGGCTCTTGGTTCAGCAAGTGTGTTTGTGTACATGTGTACCTGCAAATCGCCTGTCAACTTATGGTGACCCCATGAATTTCACAAGGTTTTCTTTGGCAAAGAATACATAGTTTGCTAATTCTTTCCTCTGAAATATAGTTTACAGCACTTAGTATTCATTGACAGTTTCCCTTCCATGTACTAACCAGGTCTGACTCTGCTTAGCTTGCAAGATCAGACAGGATCTATTAAGCAGGACATATCCTGAAGGCACTTCTTTATAGTTATAGACTATACTGGCATCATGCAGAGCTTTTAAATATTATCCTATATACTATATAATTTTTGATATGCATGCATATCTCATATAGATCTGATCTCATTATGATACTAGAATTGATGAAGATTCAGAAAAAGCAGTTTTGTACAGAAAACATTGCTTTATGCAAAACTGTTTTCTAAGTAAAGCCAAACATTTTTTTCACAAAATGGTCCAAAACGGGAGGAAAAAATCCCAGGCCATTTCTGCACTAGACTGTTATAGCGCTATTATTCCACTTTCAACATCCTATGGAATCCTGGGGTTTTCAGTTTAGGGAGAGGCCAACTGGGCCCTCCTGAAACTGCAAACCCCAGGATTCCATAGGATGTTGAAAGTGGAATAATACGCTATAACAGTCTAATATGGAAATGGCTGCAGTGATTGACCAGGATCTCTTGATGTGTCATGATGAGAAAATTGCCAGTATTTTTTACAATTAGACACACATTTATGATTTTTTATTCAGGGAGTGTCTTTTTTTACTTCTGTATTTCTTTCTTTCTGATCTGTTCAACCATTATGATTCACTGACAGGAGTCAGCAGCTTACAGTCTTCAATGCAAATCTGTATTTTTAGGGGTAAGTTCTACCCCTCACTTGCCAACCCAGAGACAAAAAGCTTATGTGAAGGGAGTTGTAGCTGTGGCCCATTTTAAGAAGTACCTTTGTCCTCAAAGTAGCCTTCTGAAAAATCTAGTTGCTAACCACCTTCCTGTGTTTTGATCATTCATGTTTTGCAGGATCAGCAAAGAAAGGGTGTGATTGTTGCCTCAGACAGTAACTTTTCTATGGCAGTAGCGTACCATGCCTCAGAGCACCAAATTCCCGTGTTTGTCATTATGTCCACCAGCACGTTGCCAGCTCGAGTTAAGATGTGCCGCGAATATGGGGCCATGGTAATTTCCTACGGCTCTACAACAAGAGATTCCCAGCTGCATGCTAGGAGACTAGCGAAAGAAAATGGCTATCTGTATCTTGAAGAGTAAGTGAACATTTTACAAAATTAAGGTTTCTAATCCAAGTAGTTGTTGCACATCTCGTGCCTAGAAAGCTGAGATTCATGGATATTTGAAACAGCCTTTTCTATAAACAGCTGTGGGCCTCCCTCTCCAAGGAGTTTAGGTCAGTATCCTTTTTCTTGTCTTTTAGATGGCTGATGAAGAAAATATTTTCCAACAAACTTTAATTATTATTAAATTTAATTATTTAATGCTACTCTCTAATTTTACTATTAAAGCCTTCTCTTAATGAACAGCTTTTGTAGTTTTATGCGTTTTATTCTTTTATTTGTAGAATTCCTTTGATTTCTTATTGAGTAGAGAAGTAATACCAAACCTCTCTAAACAAATAAAACAAAACTTAAATTAGGCTCAGGATAACAGCTCATTGTTTTGCTGAGTTTGGGCTCGCTTGTGTTTAAAATTATGGCAGATAGTTTGGACCTCTCCAAAACCTGGTCAGAATTAGTCAGCTTCTGAGCTTTCATTTAGCATTGGACTCAGTGTAGTCAAATCAGTTCCTCAGTTGATTAATCTTCCTTTTTTCTCAGGTATTCTGTCTCTTAGTGTGTTGAAAGACAAACTGTATACTTGAACAGGACCTAAATGGGAACGTGATTCATTTGTGGGACAGCAGTTCTTAAAGTGGGATGTTCAGTTCTTTTAATTAAGAAATTATTCCCACAGAAGTAATAAGAAATATAATAATGGGGAAATACAGCAAAAGGAATGTACAGCAAAAGCTGCTGCTGCTTTCCAAATTTGCTTCATAGCTATCATTGTTAATCAAAGCTACTGGCCTAGTTCTTTAACCATAAATTAACACAAAAGTTTTTTTCCTCAGTTCAAGATGACAAAGAGGCTGAAGAGGGGTGGTGTGGCCCTAAAAGGAGGCTGCAGGCTCGGCCCCCTCTCCACCCCACCCCACCCCACGACCCTTGTCATGCGGTAATTGTGTGGTCTCCTTGTGGGAGGCCAGCAAAAGCGCCCCTCCACGCGTGATTACATGGGCGAGGGGAGACGAATTCTACCTGGATTGTCAGTTGTGTGAATCCAGGGTAATAGCTTTCCACAGCTAACATGTCTTTTAAAAGAAGCCAATGTCTGACAATAAGGTATCATTACATTTGGCTGCAGTCTGAAACAAATGTATATGGGACTTTGGAGCTATTGGAATTGTCATGCACAGAGAGCATCATCAGCTTGAGTTGTGCTTTCTGTTTCTACACATCATTACCATAACAAGAAAAGATCACAGAAGTCTTATAAAAGGCAAGATTCAGTGACATGTGAATTATCTTATGCAGTTTTTCCAAGTAGACAGAGGAAAGTCATTTTGGTTTTGGATTCTCCAAGTGGAAAATATAACACATGTTCTGGTCACCATAATGGTCACAGTATTTTATTTTATTTTATTTTATTTTATTTTATTTTATTTTATTGAGATGCCTTGGAATTGAATAACATTTTCCTTCCTGCAAGTCATGAGCCTTAAGTGATAGGTATCCTGACCTCAACTTGATTTATCTATTTGATGAAATAAATGGAACAAGCAGTTTCCAAATGCCATTTTGTATAATAATTCCACTGATTTGTTATTCTTCAAGTTAATAAACCAGAACTAAAGAAGTAACATTTTACAACCAGTTCTCTCCAAATTTTCCAGCTTGATATACCTATTCCCACTTTAAAAACTAATTTCCTTGTGTTTGCTCATGATCTGCTTACTGAAAATGTTTTACCAGTTAAGACTTAGGCTGCCTGAAATCCTCCTCACAATGCTCAGGAAGGTCTTCCAAATTAATGGTAAACATATCAGATTTTGTTTCTGGACAATGGAAGAAAAGCTTAAGCAGTTTTGCTCTGCTCTGGATTTGCACAACAGGCTAAATGGAAATTTGTAGTTTACTATATACTGTATTCCTTGCTATTGTAAATATTAACCTGAGTTTTCCCTCATGATGAAATAAGAGGTATATTTAAAACAATATAGTGTCTATTTCTTGCCTTTTGGCTAACAGTAGAAAACAACAAGGAGAGGGGGAGAGAAGGAGAGAGAGAGAGAGAGTCAAAAGGAATAGCAAGAGAACTCTGAGTCCCCTGCTGAACCCAGTCGCTTAGGGACAGGGGGGCGATGGGAGCGGTTTGCCCTGGGCGGCAACGGGGACATCCTGGCCCTTAGCCATGCCCGTGTGCCCTGTCCATGCCTCATGTGCCCTGGCCACGATCCCACACACTGTGGCCCTGCCCCCATGCACAGTGGTCTCGCCCCCCACGCCGTGGCCGTGCCCCCTCCCACCTCCCCTCCACACGCTCCAAGCTCCGCCACTGGCTGAAACCACAGCTGAAGGGTTTTTAGCTATATAGCCATATAGTTCATCTATAAAACATTAGAATGCCACCAGACTAAGCTTATAGGTCCTTGAGAATTAAACATAACACAGAGGGCATATTTTTGCCATATACCTCATTGGACTGCAATTGTTAAGACTGTTAGCAGGGGAGTTCCAATGGGAATGACAGACCAGGACATCAGACTTTAGGAAAATTCTCCCTGGAGACGGTGTGCATAAGGCAACAATATGGAATACTGAAACCAACAGAAATTGCCCCTTGGGGACAAGGGGCTCAGAAGACCTCACGCTAGCTCAGATTCCTGATCCAGCGCCCTGGCGGGGGGGGCAAAGTTTAAGCATGCAGAGGCAGTGGCAGAGCTTGGAGTGTGTGGAGAGTGGGGGTGGGGCTACAGCATGGGGGCGTGGCCACTGTGCATGGGGGCATGGTTGTGGTGCATGGAGGTGTGGCCAGGGCATGCGGGGGCATGGCTATGGGCTGGGATGCCACAAAAACATTGCCACCTGGGGCAAATCACTTCCATCACCCCCTCGTCCCTATGCGACTGTTCAGAGGGTCAGAGGGCACCTGAGGAAGACATTGACCCCATTGCCTGGCTGCCACTGCTGAAAAACAGCTATGATCCATCCATCCAATTTTTTAACTACCTTAAAAGAAGTTGCATTGATCAAGAAGATCCTTAGAGATGGAAAAGATTGAACTTTGACAACTAAGTTGTACAAAGGACATGAGCGTTTAATTATTATTCTAAGCTTAACACTTAAAATAACCTTGCTGGGACCACAGGGACAGTAGTGGCTAAATCAGAGATCCTGATTTAAAGAGACAGTATACTGACATACTTAATGGTACAAATAAGTGCAACTTTCTGGAAAAATAAGTTTTCAAAACCTTCCATGGGAAACTGATAAGATCCAAGGCCATGTTGGAAGATATAATAACAGGAAGTGAACTCTGATTGAACTTTAAAGGATTTGTGCCTAACCTTCCAGTAGAAAGAGAAAGCTAGAGAGAAAGCTTGTTGGAAGGTACTGACATCTAGTGGTGGAAGCAAGAATACTTATTGAAAATATACCGAACTAATCCGACAGCTCTCAAATTATTGAAATAGGCTTAAAATGCATAGAAAAGCTGCAGAGGTAGCTAAGGCAGCTGTGGCAGCAGAAAAAGTGTCACAAGAAGCTCAAACATTCAGTGGATCAATTTATAGAGATGGATTCAACTTAGATGATGCTGAAGGAGATGAGGAAAATGAGAGAGGAATTCTCTCAGTTGAGAACTGAGATAAGAGTTTCATTGGCCCAGATAAACATTGAGATGAAGCAGATGAATGATGGAATGGAAAAAAAAAGACTAAAAAAACTGGAGGAAACCACTGAGAAACTGAGTCTATCAAGAAAAAAATCTGGATGCAATAGCCCTGTTGGAAGTGAAAGAAAGAGGAAAAATGTTTGAGAATAAGGAGTATACTGGATAAGCAGAATGAGAATATTCATATGAGAATATGTCTAGTGCTGGCAGAGTTTTGAAAATGAAGAGGAAACAGCTTGATGGAGAACTGGATAAAGTGCACAGAACTGATTCACAATTGCTAAACAAATGAATTTGCCAAGAGATGTGATTATATATTTTCTGAGGAGCACAAGGGAGCAAGTGCTGCAATTGCACTTTACAAATAAATTGCAGAGTGAATGGGAAAGTGTAATAATGTTTAAAGATGTCAGTCAGAATTTTGAGGATTATTAGCAAGGAGTCATGGCCCTTAAAAGTATATAGAACCAGTCAATAGAGTGCAGAAAAGATAGCTGGCTGGAAGATTTTGGGAGTTGTAGTTCAAATGAAGAAACTTTCACAAGATCTTTCTGCAGTTTGGCAATAAAGATATACTCACCATTATCATTTGGATTGTTTTATTGAATGGATATCAGCAAGTCTCCGCTGAGTGTGTTACAACTGAAATGGCAAAGAGAGCTTTTATTTTAACAGGAACAATACAAGATTTGGAGGTGGTAATAACACCATGACTGACTGAACAGAAGATAGTGACAGGCTATATTCTGGTGCACCAGGATCTCAGTGTTTTGTCTTATTCTGAAACTGTTGAAGCCTTGAGTTTCATCTGTGGCCATTTCCGTGAGGGAATCGCTCTGTGACGCTACCCACTGGACTTTTGGTCTCCCCGGTCCAGTCCACACTTCTCTGTAGCAGTCTGTGGCCGCCGTTCCACACTGCTCCGGGGACGAAAATGGTGGCTTCCGGTTGGTCGAGGTTCTCAACCAACTGCTGAAGCTCACCAGCCTAAAGCCTGCCCCTTGCAGATTGCAGGCTCACACCAATGCGAGCCTGCAAATCTGCATAAGGGAGCAGGCTCGCAGTGGCGCAATCTGTGCTTTTGAAAGACCTGTTTTTAGTGGTCTTTCAAAAGCACTCTGGACGACCACTTGGGGTCATTCGGGAGCCAGCTGGACTGTGGATCTACATTCAGTAGGTCTGACCCAGTCCGGTTCCAGGTGCAGACATCCCCCCTGGAGGACGCTCTGCCCCATTTAAAAAACCCTGTGTGGAAATGGCCTGTGTTCCACATTTTTAGTCTTCTAGCTTTAAGTTCTGTCTTTCAGTTCAGTTATTTTTGGAACTGTGAGATGCTTTCACTGAAATCCATGCACTATATTTTAACAAACAAGTAGGTTTGTTCCTGATAATAACTGGAGTTCCAAAGAGCAACAGCTTTGATGAAAAGGAAACTGAAGGCACTTACTTGCTGTGACTGGTACTTGTTTAGGGGAGGGCCTGCTCAAACCTGTTCAGTTCAGGTATAGGCTTTGGTTTGCCCTAAGTGGTCTTCCTCACTTTATTTTAATGAAGAAGACAAAAAACATTTTGGTGATTTATACACTGAGCTGCTTAATACAGCCTATAACAGCATGTTCATATTATCGGATTTGTCCTAATTGGATTTATCTGAACAGACATAGGACCCAATGATTTGTTTGTGTTGAAGAGCTGGCAGCTACATGTTTACAGATTCTAAAAATTCCTTTTGTAATCATGTCCTAATTGTGAGCAAACCTGCATGGGAAAGAGATGTTTTGAAGGAAAAAATCCCCAAAAGATTTTATTATTTTACCTACTCAAAATCAGATTAGGTTTGAGAACTGCTTAATTCACAACTGAGACGAATTCAGCCAGACATAAAATGAGGGTTGAGTCTTCTTCCTTGAACATCACTTGAGCACAGGTCTGTACCCATCCAAAGGAGATGGACCAGGCTGTAATGAGTGTAGTTCAGTAAAAGCTGCTAAAATCTCCCAGTGGTAATGATCACATTTCCACTCCACTGCTGGACATTCAACTAGTTGATGCATCTCTCTTTGATCTATCTCCTAGTTCATTGTTTGGAAAATTGTCTGAATATGTGTTTGCGCTATTGAAAGAGATGCAGTGCTTTCTTTTAAAACTGGAAAAAAAGAGGTGAATAGACTTGTCAGGGTGGTGGTGTATCCAACTATGAATCAAAACCTAAATTCAAACCCAAATTGATTTTGAGAGGTGTCCTACTGAATATTTCCATAGTGCCTTATTAATGGTGGAAAATGCATTGCAAGGGAGGCCAGCAGTTACAACTGAATATTAATGCTCTAAAATTTCATGTTTTCTCCTTGCCAGCTAGATTTCTTCCAGTTTGACAATGTAAACTTTCAAAAATATTAGAAATGTTGTCAGATTGCTGAGCCTGGTCAATACGCCAAGGGTGATGGTTTATTCTCACAATAAAAGGATCATTAAGAGTATTGTAGTTTGACATGTAGGGAAATTCTATATAACCAATATATCTTATATGTTCTATATAAGAGTGTCTTTAGAACTCTGTGTTAAATTACTGTTTTCAAAAAGAGAGCTCATCAAATAAGAAAGAATGAAACCTGATCAAAGGAGGTTGACAAACTCATCAAATTACCATTCTTTAGGCAATTTACTGTCATGTAAGACTCAGTAGAAATGGAATATGAATCTGAAGAGAGAGACTCTGAGGGTTTTGAAGGACCCTCTGGAGGCTAACATGAACTTAAGAATGAGTTTAAAACAGCTGAAGTGGGAGAGTGGATTTTTTTTTCCTGACGCACAGCCATTCTCTGATGGGGAGGATGTTGGTTATTACATTTTTTTTAAGAATACCGTCTACTATACAGGATTACACTCTGAATAGCCTGAATAAATGATATGAAAAACTCGCAACAGTACGAAGGAAGCCAATGTCTGAGCAAAATCTCCAGTACAGTCCTATATTGACCAGAGAGTTATATCAGTGTAGATGTAGAGAACTGGATGAAGCAGAATGAGCTGGAGTCCTATGAACTCAATTCACCACAGAGGAATAAGAAGAGGGAAATCAAGGAATAAGCTTGATGCAATGCAAATGGAATTCTGTGTATAATAGCCACGTGTAATGTGTCACTGTACCATGGAGACATCATGATAGCATAATTACTACATCATTACATAATTATGAAACAGGACTGACCTCTAAGTAGTTTCCTTGAATTTCAGTGGTTTTGGCTCTATGATGAAATGAAACATAATATGAGCTGTGAGAGAACTAAACCCAGATACTGTATCTCTTCAGGAAATGGAGTCACATAACCATCAGTATGATGCTATCACAACCCAGAATAGAAAAGCAGTTCTCTGCAAGGTGTTCTCCTGAAGCTTGTAGAGAATTGCACTGGCAGAATAGGTAAGCCACAGTGTGAGATCTGAGGATGGCGAAAAAGGCAGAGATTAGAAACAAAGCATTCATCTTAATAAAGCTAAATCATGTTTTTTTTAAAAAAAAAACAGAATGTAAAGGCATTTATCCCCCCTTCAACAGCAGAAAACAATATGATATGTAGTCGTTTCATTCTGTATTTTGTCACCCTCTTCACTGACTCCCCCAGTGTCGCAGATGCGTAGAGAGCAGTGACAGCATACTACTATAAGCAGTAAGAGTCACATTTTTTAGAAAAATGGAGTACATTCTTAAGAATATTATAAAGGGAAATGGAATCAGTACCTATTTTCAAAGAAGGGTACCAGCAGTTTCAGTGTCTTCTAGGCATTTTTTAGCATAATAAAAATCATATCTTAGTGGTTCTTAACCTGGCATCTGGGGACCCCTGGGGGTCAGGAGAGCACTCACAGGGGGTCCACAAAGCCATGCTGCTGGACACCAGCAGCAGTGGCAGCAACAGGGACACAGCAGCAGTGGTGTGTGCAAGTGCGGAAGCTACTCCTTCATTTTCAAATGAAAATGCCTGCTGCCATGTCCCTCGGCACCCCTGCTGCTGCATCCCTCATGAAAGGGACACGGTGGTGGGTGTGTGCGCATGCGCAAACAATGACTCTGAAGACCAGGGTCTGAGTCTCCACTCAGCCATGGAAACTCACTGGGTGACCTCAGGCAAGCCACATCTTCTCAGCCTCAGAGAAAGGCAAAGGCAACCGATCTTACCAAAAAAAAACCATGATTGGTTTGCCTTAGAGTCATTCTAAATCAGTTTTCAAAGGGGAGAGATAAGATGGCTACAAAAAACTCCCCCTGTCAGTGGCAGTTTGTTATTGTGCCTTCAAGTCATTTCTGACTTATGATAGCCCTAAAATAAACCTGTCATAGGTGTTTTTGTTGTTGTTGTTTTTTTTTTTGCAAGATTTGTTCAGAGGGGGTTTGTCTTTGCCTTTCTCTGAGGCTGAGAAAATGTGAAGTGCCCAAGGACATCCAGTGTCTGAGCGGGGATTTGAATCCTACTTTTCATAAGCCTTTAATAAATAATAAATATTTTAATATTTTAATTTCAATTTAAATATTTAAATCTTGAATTAAATCTTGGGGGTCCTTGGCAATACATTATATTTACAGGGGATCCCAGTAAAGAAAAGTTTAAAAAACACTATTACATATCATTGTCTTGCTTTTGCAGTCACTAACAGCACATAGAAAAATGTTAGGAATACTGGTATCACCATGAGACAAAAAACTACATGAAATCTGTAAGTTTACTAGCACTCTAGACAGATTTGGAACTTCTTTAAGAACATGCACGTGGAGGTTAACTTTTGCTTTATGTTTTAGAAACAGATAGCTGAGCTATTGTGTCTTGTCAATGAGCATTTTTTTTTCTTTCTGCTTCCTTTTGCAGAGAGGACAGTGCTGTCTATTTGTCAGGCCTGGGGACCATGGGGCTGGAAATCTATGAGCAAGTGCCAAAACTGGATGCAGTGATATTCCCAGCAGGGGCTCACTGTGGATTGTTAGCAGGCTCAGCTGCTGCACTGAAACATTTGAACCCGCATATTTCTGTGATTGTAAGCATCTGTGTAACTTTAGTTCTCACATGTGTGCATTTTGGAAACTGTAGTTACTGCATTCTCCCCTCAAAAAAATAAAAATAAAAATTCTGGTAGTATTATATTGAGCTAATTAAAGAGAAAGGTAGAAGACCCAAACAGTTTCAACAGAAAAGCCAACCCAAACAGCTTCTTGATAAATGACATCAAGAACTGACCTTACATTCTGCTCTGTTTGTGCTTAGCACATATCCAAGTCCAGTTAAGATTTTGGGGGGAAATATTTTTGAAGGTGGATGAGCACTCACATTCAGATGTACATTTCACTAGAAGCTATATGCCTGTTGGGGCATGTTTTTAAATAATTCAATGAACTGTTGTTGGACACAATTAAGGATGAAAATATTGTAGACCCATCTTCATTGCAACAGAGAGCCCTTTGTATCTATGAAGGCTCTTGAGCAATGTCGAACCCTAAACTACTAAGATTTTTTGGAGGAAGGAGGTTCTCCATGTTTAGAAGAGGTTTCTCACTACAAATAGGCAATGTGTACAAGAAGGGAAATGAACATGAGCATGGAACTTGTTTGCTTGTTGTTGCTATCCTCTCCAATTGTTCACTGAACGTTTTAAAAGAATGTCTGAGCGAAACTACAGCGGCAAGGATCAGCAGGAACCAGAACTGGATACAAATCCAGTTTAAGCTTGTGATTCCTGGGACCCATTCACATGACAGGATTGTAGCATTATTATTCCAGTTTAACTGCCGTGGCTCCATCCTGTAGAATCTTGGGGTTTTTAGGTTGGTGAGGCACTGGAGCACTCTGGCTGAGAATTTTAAATGCCCCTCCCTAAACTAACAATCCCAGGAATCCACAGGATGAAACCATGCCAATTGAAGTGGAGTAATAATGCTATAATAGTATGAATGGACCCCAATCCCACATGTAGAAACCTCAGAGATTTCCCTAGGTGATAAAGGTTCAGACTTTGTTTTAAAGAAAAACCCTGAAGAAACCTGTAGTGCTGCAATCAAAATTTTTGTCCCAATTCCTTTTAAGGTTAAGCCAGGCAACTTGACCAGCTTAAAACAAAGAACACCATCAAGCCAAACAAGGTTAATCCCCCTCAGTCTCGAGAGAAAACACCTGAGGAATGCTTGAATGTCTCTCACTATTATTGCTTGCTATTTCCTTGCCCACCAGCAGAGGCTTCATGATTTTCAGAATGAAAACAAGAAGAGCAACAATAAAATCACAACAAATCCATGCAGTCTCCTAAATAAAATAAATAAAAGTAGTCCAGAACCCATAGACTTGAAAGTACTTGCCTTTGTTGACTTTTGTCCCAGATTCTAAAGGTTCAGGATCTGATTCTAAAATGGTTTGGTGTGAATATAAGTTAGATTTGGTTAGTTGAAGTCAAAGGCTGCCTCCTGATGGAAGTCCTAGGCCCTTTTCGTATGGACTTTCTCTCGCACGAGAGCCCCGTGAGCCTGGCGGGAGTGGAAGCGTCGCTCTGCACGATGCACTCCCACTTCTGCGGTGCTCATGGGGCTCAAGCGGCGTGAGCGCGGATTTTTTTATTTTCGGTTTGAAGCTGAAAATAAACTGCGCTCGTGCAAGGCTCCTGGCACCACCGCATACTTACCTCCCATGCGGTGTGTTGGCGAGCCGGCCGGGTCGCGCTTCCTCCCTGCTTCTTCCCCCAGCACCGCCTAAAGCTCCCAGGGAGCGCTGTGGAAGCTGGGGGTGTGGCTGAAGAGCAACCGACGCGACAGCAGAATCCACGTGCGGTAAGGAAGGCGCAGGGGGAGCAGCGGTGTTTGGGGAGAGGCTTCTCGCGTGAGCCACCCTCCCCCATTGCGCAAGCGCCGGCGCTGCAAAAAGGGCCCTAGATGTTGTTCATGTACAACCCAATTTCATTTTGGAAATCCATCTGATGTTCTCCTCATCTCAAAGTATATCCTGGGAGCTCTCAGCATTACCAAAGCTTTTTTATTTCTATTGTCTTGGACACAGTAAAAACGGCCATCAAGTAAATACAGCTATTGCTTCAATGACACAGAGGCCCTTTCTGCTGGTGAATCAGTTTGTGCCATTTCTTACCAGATTTTCTGGGTCCACAACAAGGCGGACTTTCCCTCATTTCCTTCCGCACAGCTACTGCGTATGTTCCATTCTGATTCGGAGGAGTGCGAGTTCATAAATCCACACTGCCTCTGCCGTGGCCACTCCTGCTACGCCCCTCACCCAGCCCTATCAGCTCTGATTGGCCTTTTTTTTTTTGGCATGGTTTAGTACGTCATTGTGTACTTGCGTACGTGCGTACGTGTGAAAGTCCATACTGCCCCCTGGCCCCTCCCCTGAGCCCTCCCCTGACCACCAATTTGCATTGGCGCGAAAGTACGTGTCTGCACCACTGTGAAAGTATGAATCGGATCAATCTGGAAAACTGAAAAACCGATTTCTTCCGGTTTTCAAATAGCACGCTTTACCACCACATGGGGGCACATTTAGTCGGAATTAGGTGCAGAAGGTAAACAAACTGAACCTAGCCCACTCCAATGTGCAGAAGACATCCGTGGCAAGACGCATTGGCCTGCCTTAATAACTGCGTACGGAAAGGGCCAGATTCAACAGAGACCAAGTGAGAAGAAAAGGAATGCTAGCATTAGAACAAAATGAACCTAATATTTGACATGTATATTATTGTTGAAGCACTTTAGCTCTGTGATTAAAACTCTTGAGTTTTAAAAAATACTCAGTGGAAATTAGTGAAAATCAATTACTAAAATGTTGCTGAAGATTGAATGTGACATGTGATCAGTGGGCATGAGAAGGGGAAAGACACAAAGGAGGGAGGAAAATCTTGTATGTTTGCACTAGAGGACTGGATGCAAACTAACGAATATGCAGGTACAACCAAAACCTATGAGGAGTTGCTTAGGGAGCTGGGTCTGTTTAGCATGGAGAACTGAAGGTTAAAAAGGGACATGATGTCATATTGAAACTGGAGCAAGCTTGTTTGCTACTGCTCCAGAAACTAGGACATGCAGCAATAGATTCAAACTACAGGAAGAAAAAAGATTTCACCTAAACATGAACTTGGGAATTGCTGTTTGACAGCAGAATACACTGCCTCGGATTGCAGTGGAGTCTCCTTGTTTGGAGGTTTTTAAACAGAGGCTGGATGGCCATCTGTCAGGAGTGCTTTGATTGTGAATTCCTGCATGGCAGGAGGTTGGATTGGATGGCCTTTGTGGTCGCTTCCACTCTATGATTTTATGAAAATGAACTGGAAACTCCTGGTACTTTGAAGATTCTGGGTTTGCCCAAAGATGTATCCATTCTGTCTTCTTCATTTATGTAATTTATCTGTCTGAAGCGATGCCCATCACTAAACAGTTTTTACCACCGCATAGATTGCCTAGTGAAGAACAAAAATCAACATGACAGCCCTTCCTCTATGGAAATAAGATAACTCCTGTTTCTGCTTTGTATATTACAAATGGCTTTAAAGAAGAGGAGGGAATTCATGAAGAAAAGATCTATTAAAGTAAAATAGCTCTGATGGCTGAATGGAATTTGGGTCTTCAGAGGAAAGATAATGTGTCTCACAATACCAGTTTATGAGGAACAATTGCTGTTATTGTGGATTTCCCAGAAACATCAGTTAGGCATTGCTAGAAAAAGATATTGATGGACCCTTAATCTAATCCAGCAGGGTTCTCATCTTGTATGTTCTTAATAGCCTGGAACAGTACTGGCTCTGTGAAATCTGTTTAGGAATCCAAACTATACAATTAGCACATTCTCATGATTCATCTGTTGTACTGCTGCAGAAGAGGTGGGCGAGTGGGAATTTGAATGCACTCCAAGATCTCTTGTCATCCCCCTCCCCGAAAGTGGTGCTGTCCAACAGAAATATGGTGAAAACTGAACATAATCTCAGTTCTTGTGTTAAGGATTGAAAGGCCTGAGAAAGAACAGAATGAGCTTCCCTCCAGTTGTAACTGCCCATTCCCATAAGGCTTGAAATGAAAGCTTGCTGTTCTACATTGGCAGGAGCCCTTGACAGAAACCTTTCTCTTGGATAGGAATACACTGCAACATTTTATGGCAAGCCTCACACAGTGGGGGGAGTGTTGATTGTTCTTGATTGTTGTGCCCTCAGTTCATGCATAGAGATAGGCAGGTCTATTCCGCTGTGCACTGTATATCCTAAAGCAGAGGATGGCATCCTGGTGTCTTCCAGATTTTTAAGGCTCCAGCTCCCATTAATGCCAGTCAGCACAGTCAATAATTATTAGAGTTGTAGTCTGGATGCAAGGTTCCTTAGTCTTATTATGTGCCCCATAGTTCTTGCCATCTTCAGAGTTCTATAGCAGAAATGTAGAATTTCCTTGACAAACTAGATGGCATGGGAGGGGTTCTCTACCTATTGAAAATCTGAAAATCAGTGAAGTAAGGGAAGAGTGGATTGCTGCAGATTCTCTGGGAGCCACACCAACCCCATATCCTACTCATGGGATCCCCGTGAGCTACAATTCCAGAAATGCTCCATTGTGACAAGTGAACTGTATGAACACCCATGTCATGTTTCAGCCAAGAATCACATTCCTTGAAGACTTCCAGACTTGCAGTTTTCCACAATGTAGTGATTAACTGAACTCAAAACACTAAACCATTGTGTTGTTTCCTCTTTTTTCAGGGTGTGGAATCAGAAGGTTTCCCTGTACTGCAGCAGTCCTTAAAGACTGGCCACTCTGTTGAAGACCAGACCCACAGTAATTGTCAGTTTTACAAAGGTAAGTATAGTCTGTGGTAGCTTTAATGATTTATTGCTATTTCCTGAAAGAAGAGTGGTTCAAATATCCTGTTTTGCTTCAGGAAATTCTCTATTTAGAAATGGTTTGTGGTTATGTGTCACCAAGTCAACTCAAACTTACAGTGACCCTATCAACAGGGTTATTTTAGTGAGATTTATTCACAGGAAGCTTGCTGTTGCCTCCCTTTAAGGCTAAGGAGTGTGCTTTGCCCAAGGCCACCCAGTAGGTTTCCATGCTGAGCAGAGATTTGAACTCTTGGCCATTTCCGCTCTAGATTGTTATAGCGTGGTTCCGCACTAGATTGTTATAGCGTGGTTCGGGAGGGGCCAGGCAGCCCCTCCCGAAACTGCAAACCCCAGGATTCCATAGGATGTTGAAAGTGGAATAATTGCGCTATAACAATGTAGTGCGGAAATGGCCCTTGTCTCCTAGAGTCCTCGTCCAACCCTCAGACCACCATACCACACAGGCTTTTGCCATTCAAATGTGTTTTCTGTCAAAGTCATATTCTGGGAGCTTGTCATTTGGAAAGATGTTGTTCCTCTGATGTTGCAGGAAAGCAGCATAAACATGAGATGAAAATAAAATATATAATTAATACTACAGGTATAATACTCCTGCATGTGCATTCTGAAAAAACCTGCTTAAATACTGCTAGTTAAATAATTTTTTAAAATGAGATTTATTTTGCAGTGACTCTAGTGTAATAAAACTAAGGTATAGAATTAAGTGCTGCGTGTTCAGGGGTGAAACTTGCTCTGCTTAAATAACACACCAGTATAAATTGGAAGAATTAGGTCACTATTATTATTAGTAGTAGTTGTTATTAGTATTGTTATTCTTATATTTATTTGTATCCTGCATTTTTCCTCAGAAGGACTCAAAGCAGCTTACAGTACTTTTAAAAATGAAAACATAGGGCCTTATCACATGACACTATTATAGTGCAATTATTCTACCTTAACTGCCATGGCAATATTGCATGGAATCATGGGATTTGCAGTTTAGAGAGAGGCATTTAGAATTCGCAACCGCGGAGGTTCGCTGCCTCACCAAACTATAAGCCCCAGAATTCCACAGGGCACAGCAAAGGCAGTTCAAGTGGAATAATAGCACTACAACAGTGTAGAGACTGTAGTTAAAGAAATCATAACATACAAAAGTTAAAACAGGTTAAACAATCACATAGTAATTAAAGCAGAATCAAAATACATATTTAAAAACACTCCGACACATTGCAGATACTACATAAATCATGAACTGCCAACACCTTTCGTCAGCCAAGCAATGATCATATATTGAATGCCTGACGAAATAAAAATGTTTTTGTTTGTCTATGGGAGGAAGAAAGGAAGGGTGCCAATCTGACCTCTGTGGGAAGGGACTTCCAGAGCCTGGGAGCAGCCACTGAGAAGGCCCTCTTCCATGTGACCACCAAATGCACCTGTGAAGGTGGTGGGACAGAGAGAAGGGCCTCTCCAGCAGATCTCATTGCCTGAGCTGGTTCATAGGGAAGGACCTGAGCTTTGTAGGACTTTAACCAGGACCTGAGCCATGTAGGACTTTAAAGGTCGTCACCAGCACTTTGAATTGTGCCCAGAAACAGACCGGCAGCCAGTGGAGCTGTTGGAACAGGGGGGTTGAGTTTATTAGAGAAAAGTTGTGTTTATTAGAGAAATTAAAGTACGATTATGCATGTGATGTATAGTACATGTAATAAAGTAAGTGATCTTTTGGGATGAGGTGAAAACATGCAGTGTTAGGGATGAGTGGTGATTGGCTGAATGTCTGAAAGGGAACTAGACTGGCAGTCAGTGAAATTTTCATAATAAGGAATTTGTATGCTTTGTGCAATCAGCCCTAGGCAAAAATTTGGTTGCAGCATTTCCAAACACTTTCCCAGGGCATCCCTAACATACAGCAATTCAAACTGGGTGTTACTGAAACATGCACCACTGCTATCAGAAAGCTCCAAGAACTAGTACAGCTGTTACTCTGGTTTTAAATGTGCAAACATCCTACAGGCTACCACAGAAACCTGGACGTCCAGGCTCACAGATGAATCCATGAGTATACCCAAACTACAAACTTGTGCTTCCAACTCCAGCAGAATTCTACTCCCCAATCTGCCCTTTAACTGCCTTAGGTTTTGTAATGTGATGACATTTTATCTACATGTTGCATTTTATTGTCATGTTCATCAACAATTAGGTGGAGACCTATGTGATGAAGAATTTTTTCAGCTTGTCACCATCCCCAGTCTGGTTTATTTTAGTGCAGATATAAATCAGAGATGAATAAGGCTGCATCCAGTATTGGCTTTCCACACTGCACTGTTATAGTGCTATTATTCCACTTTCAATATCCTGTGGAATTCTGGGGTTTGTAGTTTACTGAGGCAAATCTTAGGATTCCATAGGATGTTGAAAGTGGAAAAACAGCACTATAACAGTGTAGTACAGAAATGGCCCATACATGAGCATGCATGCATGCTCACATACAAAATCTTCCCCTATACACAAATCTGAGTGCACTAACAACCCTCAGCAACCTACACTCAGATTAATTGTGTACCCAGACTACTAGCAGATAGTACAGTAGGAGTCTGGAACAAAACATCCCCCCTAACTTATTAGCGGGGCTCTGAGGAAAAGTGAGTGTTGTCTTGCTGGCTTTGCTGACTGTACAGAGAAGAACTGAAAGCTGCAGGCTGTGCATCAATAACCAGTGAAGCTGTTGGAACAAGGAAGTTGTATGTCATAAATGGTACATTTCAAAGAGAATTAGTGTTATTACAGATACGTGTAAGAAATCTGTCTAGAATTACTAATTTACGTTAAAATTGAAACTAGAGGCCTGGAACTATTTCTGTTGCACCAAAGCATTCAGTGGCAGTTTCCAACACCAGCATTTTACATCGCAGCAGCAATAACAACACCAACAACAATACAATATTAATAATAAATCAATTCTTTAAAAAATCCCCAAAGACCTCGAATGCTTCAATACTTGCAGTCAGATCAGGTTTTTTGCCCAGCCCTTTCTCCTCTTGTCAGAAGTGAGAGGACACATGGCTTAACCTAGCACAATAAGATTTTTGAACACCATTCCTTTGAAAAGGAAAGCATGCCCATCCAGGTCTCCAGAGCCGATAGTGAGCAAAGACACTGAAAAGATCTAATGATTGGCCAATTGCTACATTGTTATATGAGAGCTCTTTCTTCTTTTTATTTATGCTGAGGAGCCCTTTAGTTTGTCTGCCCCTACCTCAAGCATTTCTTCTTCCAGTCCTCTTATCCTAAGACCTATTTCCCTTAGTCAGCTAATCATCATGACTGGGCATCTTCCTTTCCTAATTCTCTATTTCTTATAATCTCTTTTCATATGTCCTTCTGCAGTGTGAATAGATCAGTCAATGACAGCAGACTCCACCCCTATTCATTGCCCCAACTCTATAACAGAGCACTGCAGCCAATCACCATCACCATCTTCATTATTGCTATGGCCCTTTTCTCACGTGGGGGGGGCCGAAGCGGGGCAGTGCACGCAGGGGCGGAGCTTACCTGCTTGCATTTTGCTCCATCCCTGCAGGGAACGTTGTTCCACCGCTTCACACGCTGCCGAATTTCGGCAGCGTTTGGCGGCACCCAAAATGCCGGCCAGCGGCTTCCGGCGGCGCTCTGCCAATCAGGGCAGCGTGCCAGCCAGAAGCCCGCCCCCGGGCAGATCTGCAGAGATGCACTACCGCGTCTCTGCAGATTCTCACTGGGAGCTGCCACGAATTAGTGCGGGCGAGTTTGATAAAAACCACCTGGGAAGGTGGTTTTTAAAAAACGCGCAGCGCCACCCCACGGCTGGGCTAGAGCGGTTGGAGGTGTGGCGCCTCACCATTTGCAACCGCACTAGCTCATCCTGCAATGTGAACGACCTCCGTCTCCAGTCGTCGCACCGCGGGGTTTTACCCCCGTGTGAAAATGGCCTATATTAATCTTTTACTATATTACACTATAGACTGCAAAATGATGTATTACTGTATTTATTTTATTTTGTTTCTATTAACATGCAGTGGGAAAAAATAAATCACTACTTATTCTTTGATGTCTTTGTATTCATATTCATCCTACAGAAGTCAGTGGACCATGTTTTGGCACCAACTCTTTACAGTTGACTGGGAAATTTGTTGATAAGGTTGTCACAGTGAGGTAGGTATAGGATATGTATAATTTCATGAAAGCTGTTATCTTGTTTGGTCACTTCTTTGAGCGGTTTCAAGTGATTTTAAGAATCATGCCACAATTTAGTGTGTATGTGTGTATTTAATCAGAACATAAAAATGTAGAACAGGAGAATCCACATGTGACCTGTGCTGCCACATTCATAAACAGAAACACCCTACAAATGGCGACAGGAGCTAAGTATTTACTGGCTGGAACGCAGAAAGGAATCATAATGTTTCCTGCAATGAGACTCGCTTCCTCAGTCCTCATTTTGTATTCTGGCTCTGCACATGCACATTTAAATGTCCAGATTTTCCTATCTCACAACGCAAGAGGCTTCCTACTCTTTTTTAAGTTACCACTTCAGTGTAAACTGAAGAGGGAATCTGGTCATTTGAATATGGGGATGCCATTTACACCTGATTGAGTCACTTCCTGCAATTTATCTTAATATTCATTATGTTCTTGCATCTAAACATTAAGTGTATTCTTGATAGTGACTACAAGTCCTTTCCCCAGTATTTCTGATAATCACAAAATAAACCTTACAGGGCACTGCAGTAGAATTCCTGCCAGTCCACATGGATAGCTTTTTTTGCAATGAGTACTAGAGCTTCCTGAAAGAGAAAACAAAATGACAACTGTCTTTTTCTCTTACATTTTATATAGATCTGTTCATTGTTTTTGTGTGCCTTCAAGTCATTTCCAACTTAGGTGGCCCTAAGGCGAACCTATCATGGAGTTTTCTGAGGTTCTTTGTGTGTGTGTGTGTGTGTGTGTGTGTCTGTGTGTCTGTGTGATGCGCCCAAGGTCACTCAGTGGGTTTCTATGGCTGAGCAGGGAATCAAACGCTGGTCTCCAAGGTCATAGTCCAATAGTCAAACTACTACACCATACTGGCTCTCATGATCAGCTGTTCATGCTAGATGATATTCTGGGATATTAGGATATTCCTTGAATGTGCTTTGAGTATGTCATGACAGCCTGATCAAGCTGATTTGGCATTTTGAACACAGAGTACATTACTAGAATTGACAGCTGCATAGAAAAATGAACATAACTATCTCTCTCAATATATCTCATTATAGCTCAGGATTTTTCAAAGTACATTAGCACACAGTTGAATTATTTAATCTCCTTAAGATGAACACAAAAGAACTTATTTAATATTAAGCAAGTGTACTGGGGCTATTCTTTTTTTAATTTAAGGAATGTAGTTAAAGATAGTTAAATTTAAAGGTTGGAATCCTATTGGGTGTTAGCAGACCTCTTCATATTCTATTGATCACAGCAGCTTCTGACCAATAGTGAGCAAAGGCACTGAAGAGGGGAAGTGAAGTGGGGATGGGATGTGTGTGTTGGGCTGGAATGAACTACTACAGAGCAATGTAACTACCATGGTTACATAGCAGTGTAGTGGATAAAGAATTCCAGCCTTTTCAAATTAGATTTTTCCTACCAGGTTTTAGAATTCTTAACAATTCAATCCCATATATATCTGCTCAAAATTAAGCCACTTTACATTCAGTGGTGCTTAGTACAAATGAAATGGCTATATGACAACCACCTAACTGTTCATTTCTGGTCTAGTTCAGAACTTCATTTTAATCATTTGGTTATAGTGGCATAACAGGGTTGGCTCGGGGATTTTGCTGCCTGAGGCAGGACACCTTTCCCCATCCCTGGAAGTAAAAATGTGTAACAAATAACTAAAAAAATTGCTGCCCTTCAGGAACCCACAATCTGTTATCTAAGGTTATTGCCTTACTGTGCCCTGTGGTAGCATAAAGCAGCAGCCTATATATGTGAAAAGCTCACTTGAGAGCTAACACTCCTGAGAGCATTTCCACCGTACAAGACAGCACCAGAAATTGTTTCATCTTTGGAAGTAGAACATCCAACTGGCCATGGCAATCTACAGCATTTTATTTAAAATGGTCTGTGACATCAGCATATCAAGTATGGCACTATGACATCACAAAGTCATGTGGCTTTCCTCAGGTAACAGGATTTAGTGATAGCATTGGTCAAGAATTCTTATGCCAATGGAGGAAAAATGCCACTGAGATGCCCTGCGGCCATTTGAACTTGATCATAAGAATAACAAACAACAAAAATCCAGATGAATATAGTTGGCATTTTTGCGTCTTTTAAAAAGGGGCAAAAAGTACCTTGTTTTGATTCAGAAGTACTTTTCTGTCCCCTGCTGTCCACTGAATACTTATGTGAGAAATCAAGTGATGCTTCCCTACATTTGATATTTCTCTCACTGTTCAGAGAAGAGGACATCCTGATTTCCATGCTGAGGTTACTGGAGTGTGAGCGCGCTACTGTTGATGCTGAAGGGGCCATTGGACTTGCAGCACTGGTCTCTGGGAAGCTGCTGGAATTAAAGGGCAAAAGGTACAGAAACTTTGAAGTACTCACCAAAGGAAACAGAGAATGATAGTTTGTCTACATAGGTAGGATTGTTTGCTCACCTTCAGTCACTGCATGCATGTACAGAAGCAATCAGTTTCCCACCCGCCATTTTTACCTTAAATTCATACTTTTAAAATTTGATTAGGAAGCATGAATAAGGCAAAACACCAGTGATAGTAATGGAAGGTATGTCCCCTCATTTTTAGAGGAATACATGGTTGGGTTATATGGAATAAGAAAGAAACCAGAATTATAGTAGGTAGGTTTGATGAAAATGGCAAGCCCATGGGTGGCTGCTGTAAAAAAAAGGGGGGGGGGCATCCACCTTTGGTATAATTAGAAATCAATCCAGAAATAAAACTATCAGTATCGTTCTGCCCATACATATATCTTTGGAAAGCCTGGAATACTGTGTATAGTTCTGCTTGTTATGAAAAGGATCATTGTAAAACTGGATCAAGTGCAGAAAAGGGCAACTAACGTAATAGAGGACCTAGAGCAACCATCTTAATGGGGAAAAGTTATAACTATGGGACTTTTTAACATGAATAAAGAGGAAAATGAGAGAGGTTATAAAACGTGCACAATGTGATGAAAGTGATGTCTGCAGCCAAACTGTAAAATTCACTGCTACAAGGAACAGTGACAGCTGCTGACTTGGACAAAGAAGATAGGGCTCTCTGTCGCTGCTTATTCTGATAATAGCACTATAGCTCTCATATCATTTGTTATGGTACAAAACCAAGAGACTACTCTGACTTTCAGGTCCTTTTGGTGAGATTTCTGTGGATGGATTGTTTGGTCATAGTGTGAATAGAATGCTAGATTAAATAAATCTTTGCTCTGATCTGCCAAGGTGCTTCTAATTTTTTTAATGTTATTCTGAGGAAACGAACATTATTCGGCATATACTGTATGGATTTAGTTGATGAAAGCAGGTAGCAAAGGGAGGTGTTATATAAAGCGAAACACCAATGATAGTAATGGAAGGTATTTCCCCTCATTTTTAGAGGACTACATGGTTGGGTTATATGGAATATATGGAATATTTAACAGCTGATTATGCTAGTATTAAATCTGATGAAGAGTGTTCTTCTGAGTGTGGAGAAATCTGCTTATCTCATTCATTTCCTCCCATTTTCAGAGTGGCTGTTGCTGTATGCAGTGGTAACCTGGAGCTTCCTCTGATGCGGCAGTGCATAGATCGTGCCCTCACTCTTGATAACAGAGTATGCAAATTCTCCATTTTGATCTCTGACTGCCCAGGAGATATTTCCAAGCTGTTGGAGATTTTGGCCCGGGAGGAAACCAGGTAGTGTAGAATGATAATCATGTATAGTTGATAGAGGAGAAAGCTTTAGAAGTAAACCACTGAGCTGATGACAGTCATTTAGTATTTTGTGCATCTAGGAAATGTTGCATTCAAAGCTACAAGAAAAGATTTATTTATACTATTGGCTATCTGTTTCTGCCATCTGTCCAGCAAAGCTCAAGGAAACATACAAATACAACTTTATTTAAATTTTAAATTTAAATTTAAAAAAATAAAAATTTTATTTAAAAAAACTCTTTAGAAATGATAAACTGAAAAGCAGTGCCTTCTGGTGGGAAAAAGAGAACTGAATGACTCCTCTTTGGACATTTTTTCACAGCATGGTACCACAACAGAGAACATTTATCATGTGGACTCTTGTAGTCTCTAAGAGTACAGCACTCTTAGAATCCCTCCTTTAAAACAATCTTTGATTCTCAACAGCCTATCATAATAAAAAAAAAAGTCTTTGCTGACAGAAGATGGGGGCCATTCTAGCCTCCATAGCAAGGGAGTTCCAGAGCTTCCACCAGGAAGGCCCTAGCACATATTTCCATTAATCAGACCAGTAAAGATGGTGTGATTGAGAGAGCTTTTACGGTGGATCTCAAACCCAGGGAAGATCATATAGGGCAGTGGTTCTCAACCTGTGGGTCCCCAGATGTTTTCGGACTTCATCTCCCAGAAGCCCTGAGCATTGACCATAGTGGCTGGGGCTTCTGGGAGCTGAAGTCTAAAAACATCTGGGGACCCACAGGTTGAGAACCACTGATATAGGGAGATGTAATCTGTCAGCTGAAGAAACTGTCAGGAACCAGTCCCAACACAAGCTGTGTTACAATGGAAGAATATTTTACTGTACCATTTAGTACTAGAAAGGGATGGCGTGAGACTAATATGTTTTCAGGAGCAGGGACGGTGCTGACAAGAACCAGCTTAATCATCTCTGAGATGACCATTGAGGGCCCAAATGAAGTAAACAACAGAATACCGAGGGTCTGGAGGGACAGGCTCCTAAAATGCTTTCCAGGTTTCTACCATTCTGTCTTCTAACTGATGCTGCCTCACAAAAACATTGCCCTCCCTTGCTAAAGGCTATTCAGTCTCTGCAAACAGACCATGTGCAACTGTGACCCAGTCTCCTGTGATCTCACAAAAAGATCTCTTTTTCCAGAATCCTGGACATCAAACAGGAACACATGTACGTGACATCGGATTTATTCACCAGTGAGGTAAGGAAAAACCTGCAATTGAGTTTCATTTCTACAATTTCTGCATAAACTTGTTATGAAGCTGCCCTATCTAGGTGGCTGTCTAGTCTAGTGTTGCCTGCTACAGCTGTTGGCCGTGGAATTGTAGACAAACTTTTTGTGTAGACCTGACATCTGAGTTCCTTTTAACTAACCTGCCAAGGATTATACCCAATTTAACCATTAGAGGTGGTACAAAGAGAATACACCAGAACACTATATGTGTACTTGCCTTCAAGCTGTCTGTCAACTTACTGTGACACCATGAATTTCATAGATTTTTCTTAGGCAAGGAATCTTCAAAGTTGGTTTTGCCAGCTCCTTCCTCTGAAATATAGTCTATAGAACTTGGTATTCTTTGATGGTCTCCCATCCAAGTACTAACCAGATCTGACTCTGCTTAACTTCCAAGATCAGACAGGGTCTGGTGCCTTTATAGTATTTAGGCTCTCCAAAAGTATCAGCTGCCAAAAGGATCACTCATTAAAGAATCCAGACTGCTGTGGAGTCCTTGTATCCCCTTGCCTGTGGGAGTACTTTCAAGACTTTCATGTCTAAAGTTCTATAAAAACCTCGATGTCTGTTTTACATCTAGCTCTTGTGAAAAAAAAATTATCTATCTTTCTTGGATAAACAGACAAATCTAGGAAAAGTAATTTTCAAAAGTTGTTGCAGGAAATTACACATCCTCTTTCCATGACTGGTGTTATAACTCCAACATTTTGTTTTTCTTAGATTCATTAAGTTATTAAGGAAAGTTCAGTCTACTAATAATCTATCTTTCAACCGATTCATAGTGTTTTTTCAATTATATTATATAGATCTGCATGTAATTCTGGAGCAGATGCACCATTTTGTAACATTAAAAGATGTGGGAAATAATGTACAGTTGAATAAGAAAAAGTCCTATTCCATTGTTATAAGAAAAAGTCTTCACCATGACACAACAGAAATTCAGAGAAATGGTTCACAAACAGATATGAGATAAAAGAAAGAAAAAAATAAAGAGAACCAGTACCAGTTGAAAGGCCTACTCAATTTTTCAGGCATTTCTGGGGACTGTTTTTCTCCTCCTGGTTATCAACTGTCTTCTCTTTTCGTGATTTTAATAGGTTTACCATTGATATATCACATCAACATGAAATTTATGTATCCACATTGTGGTGATGGCCACTTGCTTAGATGGCTGGGCACAAAGTCATGACGAGACAGAGATCTGTCAGTGGCATCCCCATGTTTACAGACATTATAACTCTGAATAACAGTGGTGTTGTTTTGTGCCTTCAAGTCATTTCCAACTTATGGTGACCCTAAGATGAACCTATCACAGGGCTTTCTGGGGCTAAGAGTTGTGATGTACTCAAGGTCATCCAGTGGATTTCCAAGTGGGGAATCGACCCTGATCTCCAGGGTTGTAGTCCAATACTCAAACCACTACAGCATGTAGAAGGCAAACTCTGGGGGACAATACAGCCTTCATGACTGTTTCATAGGCTTTCTTGAAGTCATCTTGCTTACCAAGCTATGGTTCCCAGGATAATTTGGAAGAAATCATGGCTATTATGGTGGTGTGAAATGATAATATTCATGTACATATATAAAAAGATGGTAGCTCGTAATGGTGCTGTATTTCAAATATTGGCGATTGCCATGGGATGGGAGGGGCATTACCTCCCACAGGATTTTTGAAGGCTGCACCAGTTTTTGTTGTTGTTTACTTTTGTTGTTGTTTTCTACTATTTTGGAAATTTTCAAAACTTCTGGTTTACTTTGTGTTGGAAAAATGGTTTTTCCAAGGCCTGAAACAGCTAGGGTGACACAAAAACATAGCAAAAATGTTCCCACATATACGAGGAAGCGTTTCCTTTAGCAAAACTCCTTTAATTTCTTTCAAAGTGGAAGGGGGTACTAGGATGCTCAGAAACAGCCTTGGGGCTACATGGAGCCCAGTGGCCCACCTCACTCTTCCCTTGTCCCAAAGTTCCTAATTTTATTCACTAACAGTGATGCATATTCACACAGAAATTATGGTATTGTAGCTGAATTCCGTGAGATCTACTGCCAAATTACATACTACAACTTTGTACTTTACACCAGTAACTGTATTTTGCTCAGGGCATATCAGTATCTGTGCCACTGCTTCCTGCAGTAAACATGTGTTACCCTGTAGATTGGGGGTCCCGGGAGGGGTGCCCAAATAACCAAACCAAACCAAGCAAAGATGGGGAAATTAACTCGAGCACTCTCTTAAGCTAGCGAGAGGCAGGGTAACTTAGCGGGAATCTTTTACCCTATGTATACAGGTTCAGGTCAGTGAGCAGTCAGACAGTTTAAAATGGCAACAATGATATTTATTAACAAGCAGACAAATATTAAGAAAACACAACCACACAGCTAACTAGAAATAGGAGATGAGAGTTTTGGGGAAAATGGGTGATACGACACCTTTCTCGTAGTCCTGAAGAAGTCCAATTGAAGAGAAGGAAACTCGGCGTGGTGGCCAAGGGGAGCTCGCAGAACAAAGTGGTGGCAAGGTAGTCCAAACGGGCGGTCCAGTGAGAGATCCGAGGAGCTCTCGGAACTGGGGGTTTTTATCAGGGAAAGAATGACCATGGGCTAGTCTGGTCTGGGCTGAAAACAATGAGTTTTGGGCTTGAGACAATGTCTCCAAAAGGTCAGAATTTACATGATTGAGTTACAGTCCGAATTGACAATAGTATAGCCGGTATGCAGATGCAGCTAGCTTGGCAGTTGAGCGTCCAGCTCGCCAGAGTGCCTGCTTGGGGCAGGGGTCTCTTTGTGTTGATGCGCATCTGTAGTGAAGGTGTTTGTTTCAGGAGGTCTCCTAAAGCAGATCTGGCAGTTTCTGGCTTGCCTTGGTGTAAACAAGTACGAGTCAGCATATAATAGCCATGCCTAGCTTCGTACTTGTTCGGTGGCCTCGCAAACACTTGGCTGGTGGCAAAACAGGGCCGAATTGTGATATCAAAAATGATATCTAAAATTTACCAAAGGCCAGGCCAGTTCACGGTGGTAACACATGTAAAGTGAACGACAGTGAGGACCAGGTCAAGATTTTATTTCCTAAGGGATAGCAATACATATCTCCACCCTTGCCAGCCAAGATGCAGAAAGCCCAAAGCCAGACAAGTTATTTTAGGACCTAAGGTAAAAAAATCTCCTATAAGTGCCTCTACCCTCCTTGGCAGCAAAAATACAATCATAATGTCTTCTCATGACATGCAAAATATGAGGCAAGTGCCTCACTCAGTCTAATAGTAGGGTCAGCCCTGGGCAGCGACTCATTCTCAAATGGTCCATGCAGTATAAGTGTGATAGCTGTGGCCAAGCAGGTTTCCCCAGAGTGAGTTCTTAATTATTTAGGAATGTGTATCTGTTCATCATACTTGACAAAATCTATGTGGAATACACTGATGCAGACATAACAACTGAAGTACTCCATAAAGTACGACATTCTGAGAACGAGGGGTATCATCTGCCAAACACTGCTCTCTCTCCAGTGTAGTCATTTAAATAATAAATAAGCATCAGCAGTGATTTATATTAGTTCCAATCTTACTTTCCCTCTCACCATGCAACACAGTTAAAATTCATAAGCCAGTCTTTGCTTGAATGTTACACATCCATCCATGAAAAGCTGTGTATTTCCTGGCTCATGTGGGTGGTTGGCATAGTAACAATGAAGTGGTTTTCATTTCTTTTACACAGCATTTATTCAAGAGGCATTAAGGTATTTTGGCCAACTCTGTACAATTTTAACCATTCCCAATGGGCCAATTTTTATTTTGCTGGTAAAATGCCATACAAGAATATTTATAGCAGAAGTTCTCAATTGGTTCCAGATTTCTGGAGCTTTCATAGCCAGCAGGAATACACGCAATACATTAAAACGTATGTTGGAAATTCACTTAGCCTGCAACAATATAGGCATTTTTTAAAAAGAAAAGTACCCCATTTCAAGAAAAAAAAGATTTTTACATTCCATCTGTAACATGGTTTCTTTTCAAATTGTGTATTTTGTTGAAAAAAGGAAAAAAGTTTATATAATTAACACAAAACAGAGTGCTCCCTTTTTCTAAGATTTGTTGTTATTGCTGTGTTCATTTGAATCATTTCCAACTTACGGTGACCCTAAGGTGAAATGATCATGGGGTTTTCTGGGGTTGAGAATGTGTGATGTGCCCAAGGTCATCAAGTGAATTTCCATAGCCGAGTGGGGAATTCAACCCTTGGGGACTGAACCCTGGTCTCCAGCAGGGTCATAGTCAAACAGTCAAACCATTACGCCACACTAGCTACCTTTTCTAAGATAGTCTACTGTACAAAGTTTTTTTCAATATCCAGTTTCTAAGCGATCCTAACTAAATAAAGAGCTGAATCTTACACCTTATTTATAAAAACAGAGTAAATCTGCATAAATTCTCATTGACAGTTTATCTTTTTTCAAATAACTCATCCCAATTTGCCTAGAACAGAGACTGTTTTGGCTGCCCAAGGGAACTTGCAGCACTATACCCCCCTCACCAGCACCCACTGCCCAAAATGCCTCCAAGTCCTCTTTCTCCCCCTTATCTTCATGCTAACAACATACAGTTACTGCTGCTTCTGCTTCATATGGCAGGGTTTTCCTTTTCAGGTGGACTTTATATTTCCCTCACAGAATCTGCATTGTATTACTGACAATTCCCATTTAGTGTTTATGCCCCCAAAACCAAACCAATGCCTATATGGGAGCATAGGCAATATGCTGGAAACAGTTTTAGCCTAATAGATATTTGCACTGCAGACATGTTTATATAGGTTTTGGACTCCAACCCAACCAGTTTTTTCCACATACTAGATCTCACTTGGAATTAATGTAACAGTGCCAAAATATACTCAGTCTAAACTAAGTGTAAGTGAAAACAGTTTGTAAATTCAAAGGAATTATTATGCCTTTTTAGATAGGAATGTTTTACTTTTTTGGTTCTCATTTTGGGCTGCAGATCTTGATAGGTGAAAAAAATTAGAATATGCTTGATCTAATAAAAAGATAAGATGCCTTGCAACAGAAGTTAAATTATAAAAAATTATAACAACTCCTTTACAATTCTAGATGCAAAATAGCATGAGATGGAAAAGATGTGAATACAATTTCATGATGAATTTATATGGAATCAAAGATCTCAAAGTGCCAACAAGATCTGATGCAAGCGGTGTTTAATCTCACACTAAGCTATCAAGATGCCAGTCAAAAAATAGGGAGAAGTGTCTGAACACTACAGTGAGGCCTAGCTTGTTATTTTAACACACAGTCCTTGCCCAGGCATCCCTTACCACTTATTTTACATTCAAGTTGAGGGTGGAATTATACTTTGATTTAGCAAGCACCCTTTACAAACACATTTGCTAGTCAACGGTGCTGCTGGAGAAGCATTCATGGAGAGAATTAGAGAGCAAGGCTGGGGAAATTAAGTCTTTCCTGTATGCTGATTTCTCATGTCATGCCATCCCTTCTCTTGGGTCTTTTTCCTCCCAATCACACTTCTATCTTTGGGCTTCTTTGCTGTTGGAAGAAAAAATTGATAAACTGGTCAGAGAGAGGAGCTGTATTAAGGCTAGACAGGGATTCTGTAGTATGTGCTTTGAAATATACAGGGTCTTTCTAGAAAGTGTTGTTAAGCATTTTCAAAATGCAAACAAAACAGAAAAAGATATGACAAATAACAAGAAAAGAAAAACGAAAAAGAAAAATAGCGATAATAAAGAGCATTAAAAAAGAAATACGTGTTTGACTTCCAGCTTTCCTGACACAGATTATATAAAATAACTTCTCTACATGCAAATACCATTCAAATGCTTATTTTACTAATTATCAAAACCTACAGTCAGTATATTGTACTCTCTTTCTTGCAAAAAACCTATTAAAGGTTCCCAGTCATTCAAAAAAATCACCAGTGACATTTCTCTTATCAATATTGTTAAACAAAGTTCTGTTCTCAAATTCCATTTTATGAAGTTCTGTTAATCATTTCAGTCTCTCTGTTTCTTCCAATCATAATAATTTCTTAAAGTCTCTCAAGTCTTGTTTTTTGCTCTATATTGTGGCTACTTTTACAAAACCAAGAAGCCTCTAAACAAATGTTCCGTTTATTCAGAGAAGCTTGGTCACGAAGAGAAACACTTTTGCAAAAGTTAAGAGTTCTTATCTACGAAGTCAGAAAGCTTCTTTTAAACTTAATTGCTTAGCTTTAAGATCCTAGCTCCTAGAAAGAGGTTTTTGCAGTGCTTGGTGCTTCATTACAAGCAGGCAGTTCGTGTGTCAGGGCAAGATGTAAATTCCAATCCCTCACCTCTACAGCCATGGTCGCTTGCCGCCTATATGGTAATTAGATTGAACGGAAGGGATCCCAGGACGCTTCTCTGGCAATTCTCTGTACCTTCTTTGTCCAGGGGGCAATTTTAACTGATCTCTAAAGCCCAAGATCAGGAAACCCCAAGAGGACAACCCATACATTGCCATTTTCCTCCCTGAAGTCAAAACATACGGTATGTTGAGAGATGTGAAATAATGTGAGCTGGGCTGTGCACTTATCAAGACATGTGTTAGCATGTTTTGAATACTGTGTGAACTGGATTAAGTATGAGTATCTGAAATGCCAGCCTGAAACATGTTTAGCCTATAGGGAGCACACCTGTGGATGGCTCCTTCTTGCCAGATATCTGGGTGGGTTGTGATGTTCTGGATCTTGTGAAAAAAAGAAAAGTTCTGTTTATTGGACAAATTAAAGTATGGTTATGCATGCGGTGTATAGTATATGTAATAAAGGAAGTGATCCGTTGGGATGAGGGGGCAACATACAATGTTGGGGGTGACTGGTGATTGGCTGAATGTCTGCAAGGGAAGTAGACTGGCAGTCAGTGAAATTGCCATAATAAGGAATCTGTATGCTTTGCGCAATCAGTGCTAGGCAAAAATTTGTTTGGTTTCTAAACACTTTCCAAAGGCATCCCTATCATACAGCAATTCAAACTAGGTATTACTGAAATATGCACCATTGTTGCAACACACTCAGAAAGCTCCAAGAACTGGTACCGTTGTTACTCCAGTTTTACATGTGCAAACACCCAGCCTATCACAGAAACCTGGACATCCAGGCTATGGTTGAATCAATGAGTTCACCCAAACTACAAACCTGTGTCTTCAATGGGAGTGTAATGTTATTCAACTCCAGCAGAATCCCTATTGATTGCCTTAGATTTTGTAATGTGATGACATTTTATCAGCATGTTACATTTTATGTCATGTTCATCAACAAGTAGCTGGAGATTTAAATGATGGATAATTTTTCAGCTTGTCCCCATCCCCAATGCGCTGTGTTTTAATTGAATGCAGGGAATACAGTTTATCAGCCTGAAGGGCTCCATCTCATATTGGCTGGAGGCAATACAAGTTTGGGCATTAATGCACGAGCACACAAAATCTTCCCCTATATACAAATCCCAGTGCCTGTAACAACTAGTCATCAGTGAGCTTCAGCCTTGCCACCTTAAGTTCAATTTTTGGTACAGTCACCAGAGCTAAGGCAGACATCACTCCCTACTGCCTCACCAGTCTGTTCAGGTGATCAGTCACTGCAGGAGTCATCAGAGTCTGATGAGGATTCTGCTTCATCTGCTTCATCTGGCCTCCCACTGATGTGTTCTAGGAGAGGATGGCCTGGCTTCAATGATGTGAGGGCATTTGCAGACAAAATGCTAAGGATGGCAAGGCCTTGGGACCTGGATGTCAAACAGTCAGAGCCTGAGGTCTCTGACCAGGGGTACCACTGTATACAGAGCAGGCCCCAACTCCAGCATCCGTTTGAATTTGAACTCCTAGTACAGCAAAATAAATACGATTTGATAGGCATCACTGAGACCTGGTGGGATGAGTCTCACGATTGGAATGTAGGAATAGAGGGGTATAACCTATTTTGTAGAAATAGACCAAATAAGAAAGGAGGAGGAGTAGCCTTATATGTCAAGGATGGTTTCACCTGTGAAGAGATCCATGACTTGAACACCGGAAGCCAGGTCGAGAGCATCTGGGTAAGAATTAAGGGAGCGAGAAACAATAGGGATATTATAGTGGGGGTTTACTACAGACCTCCAAGCCAGACTGAGGACCTCGATGGCGCTTTCATAGACCAAATGACTGCACGTTCAAAAAGGAGAGATACAGTAATAATGGGAGATTTCAACTACCCGGATATATGTTGGCAGTCAAACTCTGCAAAGGCGGCAAGGTCCAGCAAGTTTCTTGCTTGTCTTGCAGACAATTTCATGGTCCAGAAGGTGGAAGAGGCGACAAGGGGATCAAATATTCTGGATCTGATCCTGACCAACAGGGAAGACCTTGTTAATGACGTAGAACTGGTTGGATCTTTAGGAGAGAGTGACCATGCCCTATTAGAATTTTGTATTCAGTGGGGAAGAGAAGGCAAGTGTAGCCAGGCATTCGTCTTAGATTTTAAAAAAGCAGACTTCTGTAAACTGAAGGAGCTGCTGGCTGAAATCCCGTGGTCAAGAATAGTCAATGAGAAAGGAGTTCAGGATGCATGGGAGTTCTTTAAAAGGGAGGTACTGAAGGCACAGGCTAAAACTGTGCCATTAAGGAGGAAAAATGGAAGGCATCCGAACAAACCGGAATGGTTGACTAAAGAGCTCTCAGCTGAGCTAAGTATTAAGAAAAACATGTACAGGAAATGGAAGAAGGGGGAAATCACCAAAGAAGATTATAAGCAAGTAGCCAGGAGATGTAGGGAGAAGGTCAGAAAGGCTAAAGCACAGATCGAACTTAGGCTGGCCAGAGACATTAAAAACAATAAAAAGGGCTTTTTTAAATACGTCCGCAGCAAAAGGAAAAAGAAGGAGACGATAGGGTCACTGCGCAAGGAAGATGGTGAATTAATAACAGGAGGAAGAAAAAAGGCAGAACTCCTCAACACCTTCTTCGCCTCAGTTTTTTCCCAAAAGGATAAAAACACGCAACCTGGCGGTTGGGGAGCAGGTGAGAAAGTGGGGGAAATGCAGCACAGAATAGATAGAGAGGTAGTACAGGAATACCTGGCCACACTGGATGAATTCAAGTCTCCAGGGCCAGATGAATTGCATCCTAGGATTTTAAAAGAACTAGCAGAGGTCATTGCAGAACCTCTTGCTATAATCTTTGAAAACTCTTGGTGGACTGGAGAAGCTCCGGCAGACTGGAGGAGGGCAAATGTTGTCCCCATCTTCAAGAAGGGAAAAAAAGAGGACCCAAATAATTATCGCCCAGTCAGCCTGACATCAGTACCTGGAAAGATCCTGGAGCGGATCATCAAACAGTCAGTTTCTAATTACTTAGAAAACAATGCCGTAATTACGAAAAGTCAACATGGATTTCTCAAAAATAGGTCATACCAGACTAATCTTATCTCTTTTTATGATAGAGTTACTTGCTTGATAGATGAAGGGAATGCTGTGGACATAGTATATCTTGATTTCAGTAAGGCCTTTGACAAAGTTCCCCATGATATTCTTGCAAAAAAGCTAGTAAGATGTGGGCTGGACAGGGCTACTGTCAGGTGGATTTGTAACTGGTTGACTGACCGTACCCAAAGGGTGGTCACCAATGGCAGATTCTCATCCTGGAGAGAAGTGACTAGTGGGGTGCCACAGGGTTCTGTCCTGGGCCCGGTGCTGTTCAATATCTTCATTAATGACTTGGATGAAGGAATAGAGAGCACGCTGATCAAATTTGCAGATGACACCAAATTGGGAGGGGTTGCTAATACGCCTGATGACAGGATCAAAATTCAAAAGGACCTGGACAGATTGGAGAGCTGGGCCAAGGCTAACAAAATGAACTTCAACAGAGAGAAATGTAAGGTCCTACACTTAGGCAGAAAAAATGGTATGCAGAAATATAGGATGGGGGACACGTGGCTGGCTAACAGTACATGTGAAAGGGATCTAGGAGTCTTCATAGACCACAAGCTGAACATGAGTCAGCAGTGTGATGCGGCAGCCAAGAAGGCCAACGCAATTCTTGGTTGCATCAATAGGAGTATGGTGTCTAGATCGAGGGAGGTATTGGTACCACTCTATTCTGCATTGGTTAGACCTCATCTTGAATACTGTGTCCAGTTCTGGGCACCCCAATTCAAGAAGGATATGGATAAGCTGGAGCAGGTCCAGAGGAGGGCAACCAAAATGGTGAGGGGCCTGGAAGCCATGCCCTATGAGGACAGACTTAGAGAGCTGGGTATGTTTAGTCTGCAGAAGAGAAGGTTGAGAGGGGACATGATAGCCATGTTTAAATATTTGAAGGGATGTCATGTCGAGGAGGGAGTGGGCTTGTTTTCTCCTGCTCTTGAGACCAGGACAAGGAGCAATGGATGCAAGCTGCAGGAGGGGAGATTCCGCCTGAATCTCAGGAGGAATTTCCTGACCGTCAGGGCTGTCCGGCAGTGGAATGTGCTGCCACAGAGTGTGGTGGAGTCTCCTTCTTTGGAGGTTTTTAAGCGGAGGCTGGATGGCCACTTGTCGGGAGTGCTTTGAGGGTTTTCCTGCATGGCAGGGGGTTGGACTGGATGGCCCTTGTGGTCTCTTCCAACTCTACATTTCTATGATTCTATGATTCTATGATTCTGCCCTCCTTTTAAGAGTTGCCAAAAAGTTTTGGGCCTCACTGTCCCTCATTCTGTTTACATCCAAGAAAACTGATGGACTGTGTTGCATTTACAAGGCAGGATGTGATTGGCTTCTAGACCATCCAAAGCTAAATTTGGTTATCATGGAGAGGGCCCAGTCCAAGTCCCTCCAGAAAAACATTAGACACCTGCAGACAGAGAGGGCAAAGAAGTTGACACCACATGTGCAAGTTTTACAGTTGCTCTTTTTTTCAGATATCGAATGATGAAGCTTGTATTGGGGCATACCATCAGCTCCTATGGGGAAAAATGCCCCCATTTATTGACAAGCTCCTGGAGGAGGACAGAAGGGTAGCTACCATTTGGCAATGGAAGCACACAACGTGATGGCTCAACAAATAAACACTGCAGTGGGAAGAAACTGGCAATTGCTTTGCATTGGCATATATGACTACATTCTTCAGGGCTTTCTCACTAGACTAGACTAGCTATTAAAGACCTTCCATTTGGTGAGGGTGGCAACTTTAATAATGAAAAAGATGACAAGCTTGAATTTACACATAGGATACACTCTACATTTCATAAGTCCCCTTCCAGTTGCCAGCTCAGTTATCACCTGATACTCACTATCCCTAGACATGACAGTCATCCCCGGACATAACAGGTCCTTTAGCACCCTCACCAGCCTTCAGCACCTCACCAGTCCAGGTTGGCTGCTCTTCCCTCTTTGTCATCCAGGAAGACCTTCATGTCTGTTCAGTACTGCTTGCAGTTGTATAAGAGGAAACATCTGGTCAAGGCAAGTGGTTCCTTTGACTTGTTTGCTGCCTGTCTTCCCATACCCACTCTAATCTTCCATGGCAGACCTCAGATATACCATTGCACCTGGGTGGCTATCAACTTGGCATTGTACGAAGGGAGCACATCATTCTAACATCCATCCAGCAGGAGTTCTTCTCCTGCTACTTCACTGTGTACAAGAAAGATGGTGGACTCTGCCCCATCTTGGATTCAGGATGTCAGTTTCTATATAACGACCAGACATTTGAGAATGGTTTCTCTCAGACCCATTCTTCCTCTGTTGCAGAAAGGGGTTGGTTTGCAACACTGGAGTTAAATAATGTGTACTTTCACATCACAATCCGGCTGTCACACAGCCATTTCCTTTGCTTTGCTGTGGGAAGAAGGGACTATCATTTTCACATACTTACATTCATACTTCCAAGTGCATGGCAAAGGTGATGGTGTGGCTCATGCAGCCATACATTGTCTGGCTCCTTGTTGCCCAATCCTGGGCCCATCTTGTCACCAATATTGATCTCACACTTCACCTTTTGGTTTCATTGGGACTCACTGTGTGTCTTGAGAAGTCTCACCTGGAATCATCTCAGTAGCTGGGGTTTATAGGCTCTGTACTGGACTTTCATGTTCCGTAGCCTTTGTGTCAGATGACAGGCACCAGGTACTCCAGACAGCCACTCTGAGGTTCTGGTGCAACTTTAAGTCACTGCAGCAGAAGTCTAGAACAATCTCTCTGCTTTTGTCTGGCCATCACTCTTAGAACCAACTGTGCCAAGACATATTGAAAAAACAACAACTCTTTATCTATCTTGGTTTTGACTGGCCCAGCAGGATGCTGCCTTTTCCAGCCTTATTCCCTTCAGGGTTCCTGATCTTTCCCACCATTATTCCACCTGGCAAGAATGTCACCACAGATGCTTGGGTACTCACCATCATCTGTCTAGGACACACCATAGAGTTTTCTCATACTCCTCCTATTGGTGCCTTCTGTTCCACTTCACTGAATCCAGCTCTCTTATTAGACAGCTGCTGAGATGCTCAAAGATGCTATAGAAAAGCTACCATCTCATTGCAAGACAACCGGTTTCTTTCCTTGTTATTTCATGGTTTTGAAATGAGACAGTGGTGCTTGTTCCATTTTGGATCTTCCCAACGTGAACTATTGTATTCATCCCCACAAGTTCAAGATAGCCACACTTGCTTCCATCCTCTGATTTCTCAGGAAAGGGACTGGTTTGCCTCGATAGATCTCTGGAATGCATACTTACACATTGCCATCTATTTGCAATACAAGAAGTACCTGCATTTCACAATCAGAGAAGACCTGTATCAGTACAGAGTCCTTCCATTTGGTTTCTCCACAACATCCAGGGTACTCATAAAGTTCATGGCAATTGTGATTTCCTACCTGAGAAGTGAAGGTAACATAGCCCACCCTTACCTAGACAACTGGCTTCTGGTGGCATCTTGCAGAAAAATGTCATACCAATATATACATCATACATTGTCTCTTCTACAAAGTTTGGGATTCAACATAAATCTGAAAAAGTCAATCTCAGAACCTGTTGGGCAGTTAGTTGTGCCTGCCACTGGTATGGGATTTAGAGTAGTAGTAATGGAAACAAATGTAGAAGATTCTAGGCTGGCACCAAGGTCTTGGAAACATCTGCAGAGAGATAAGGGAGAGTCAGCCCAGGAAGAATGCATAGGAAGGTCCAGGGCTAAACTGTCTTGCTCTATCTTGTTCTTTTAAAGCGAGCACTGAAGTTAGTGCAGTATACTACAGTTTCAATAAACTATGCATTCCTGCAAAAGATTGTGACTGTGGTTCATTCCTGACAGTGAACATATTTCGAGGCCAGCACCACCTTGAGTATGTCTCAAGTGGGACAAGGTGACAAAGATGCCAAAGCAGATGAAACTCTTTTGTCTCCAACCTGAACAGCAGACATCCATTCCTGGACGGAGGCAGCTGGGCCGCCCAAGTCCCTTCTGCAGTGGGGAGGACACAGCCTTGGTGCTGAGGCACTGGATGAGAAGCGCACCAGCAAGCCACCAGATGGAAATCCAAGGCAAGGAACACAATAGTCTGGGAGCTGCTATGGGACAAAGATGAAGAAGTGGAGAGCCTCAAGGAGGAAGTTGTCTTGTTGTGTGCTACCCTGAGTGAGCAGCTTGTCCTGATTCCAACACATGCAGTGGCTCCACTCCAAGTCGCAGTGGGTGCAGATGGGCCCAGGAGATGGAGCAGGCCCCCAGGATGGCATCCTGGGCCAACAGCTACCAATGTTCCCACCAGGGAGAGGCCCCACATGTGAGCAGCCAAGACAACGACCCTTCAGGGAGCTGAAGACAATCTATAGTAAAGATGAGGAGACCCTTTCTTACTTCATGAATGTAGTCTCCAACTTTATGGCAGATTTCAGGAACAGCTTCCCAGATGACCCAGCAAAAGTGAGATACATCAGCCAGCGACAGAGGCAGCTGAGTGAGTGACCACCCTTTATGACACAAGAGCCCCTGAAATAGCAGATCTTGATATGTTTATGATGAGTCTTTGTGAAAGTTTTGAAGACCCTTTTCTGTGTGAACACGCCCACAACCTCCTGCATAAGATTTGTCAGGGGAAAGGGACTGTGGCCAAGCACGCATGCAAGTTCCATCGACTTGCTGCCAAGATTCTTGACTAGCCAGAGGTGACCTGCATCAGATTTTTCAAAGAGAGGTTGCAGCCTGATATTTTGAATCAAAGCTGGACATAATTTGCCTGCAAGAAATTCGGATTTCACAGAAAGATGTGAAATATATAAGGAATCCTAAACTTGGAACCTGTTACATAGCACTTTACAGAAAGAAAAAAAGAGGAGTTGTTATATGTGTTAATCAGAAATATACAATTCAAGAATTATTTTCTAATCCAGATGGGCATTATTTTGGGCTAGAAGTCCAAATACCAGCTACAACTCTGCTAATTGTGGGAATCTACTCACCAGTTGAAAACAAAGAAAAAAGTTCAAAAGAGAGATCACAAAATACACCTCTGAAAGAAACCAAGAAAACATATTAATTATAGGGGACCTAAATGGTGTTTTAAACCCATTAGAAGCCAGAGCATCTACTATCAGACCAAATAAAGGAAAACTACCTCAGAACTTCTTCAACATGATAGATGAACTCTCTTTAATTGATGCATAGAGATTTGTACACGGCTCCAAAAAAAGATATACCTTTGACTCAGAATGACACCACACAATCTCAAGGATAGATCTCTTTCTAATATCTAAAATAATGTATCCCAGAGTGAAAAATGTAGAAATCCTTCCTAGAATAACCTCAGACCACAACCCAATTCACTCCATCTTACCCGTCTTGCAGAAAGGAGATTGGTTTGCAACTCTGGACCTGAGAGATGCCTACTTTCATATAGCCATCCAGCCCTATCCTTCCTGACATTCGTAATCAGCAAGAGAGCCTTTAGTTTCTGAGTCCTTCCTTTCAGCCTCACTACAGCCCCGAGGGTGTTCACCAAGTGTATAGCAGTGGTAGCAGCAACCCTTCAACAATGGGGAATTATCGTCTTCCTGTATATCAACAACTGGCTGATAGTTTCTCCTTCTCGAGATCAACTCCAGAACAATCTCAGTATCACTATCTGACTTCTTCAGAACCTTGGACTGACCATAAACTACAAGAAATCCCAACTGGCACTGTCCAAGGAGATCCGATTTATTGGAGCAGTTCTGAACTCCACGCAACAGCTCACTCTTCTTCCTCAACACTGAGCAAAAAGACTATTTGACATGGTCTCAAAGCTCCAGCGAAATCATTGAACAAAGGTTAAATTCATCCAGGTTCTATTTGGTCTTATGGTGTCAACAATGATGGTTACTCCAGTGTTGAAGCTGCATATGAGGCCTCTCCAATGATGGATCCTCTGTTGGGAAAATTTCAGCATTCTCTCCTCCCCCCATCTTGTTCTTAGAGCAAGTGGGCGTAGCTAGCATAGGGCTACCTTTCTCTTTTGCATGCCAAAGCTCCACCATTTGCCTTTCTGTCATTTAAATGCATGATCATAAATACCTTTGGTGTTCAGGTGATCAGATCATGTGACCCAGGACAGTTGCTTAGGTCATCGGTCCTATAAAAGAATGAGACCCCTCTCAGCTCTCTCTCTTCTCCTCCATTTTTGCTTCCTCTTCCTCCTCTCCGACCATGCTTTGCATCTCCATCAGAAGATGGTGAGTTAAGACCGAAGCTGCTACTATTCATTAGCTAGTTAGGTTGTAGGCTCTCCAATACATATGTAAATGTAGAAGCGATTAGTAAACTTTTCTAAGTTTGTAATCTGAAGCTGCCTGCATTTGTTTTATTTCTTCAGTCAGTTTGAGATCAGAAAAGCCATACACAAATTTAGACATGCTTCTTCTGCTACTCTGCTAAAAGGAGGCTGAATCCTGACAGTTTTCGCTTCCATAGAATTTCCCAATAGGGCTAACACCCTGGGAAACTCTCATTTCCAACATCCTCAACGTCTCCAACCTGCTTTTCAACAACCCAGCCAATACCTCTTGATACCCAAGCAGATCCTTTGATTCTATCCTGGTGGAAGATCAACCATGACATCCTTGTGGGAATGCCATTCCTCCCCTTGGTGCCATTGAGATCAATCACAACATATGCCTCCCTAGATGGCTGGAGTGCATACATAGGCAATCTGACAGTAAAGTGACATGAGCAGTCTCTTCACACCAATGCTCTAGAACAGTTGGCAGTCATAAAGGCCTTCAAAGCCTTCGGGGATGTGACAACCAGGAGAGTAGTACAAGTACTTACCGACAACATTATGACTGCTTATTATATAAACAAGCAGGGTGTTAAGAGATTGAGGATGCTTCTTTATCTAGTGATTGAGCTCTGGAACTGGTGCCTTACAAGAAACACCCTTCCTATAGCACTTCATCCACTAGGGTCACAAAACACGATAGCCAATTCTCTCAGCAGAACTCCACTCACATATCACAAGTGGCAGCTTGACAAGGAGGTCCTTGCCAAAGTCTTCGCCAATTATTGACCTTTTCACCTTACTGGTGAACAAGCAGTGTTGACTGTTCTGCTCAAGGGTCGCAGGCCACAAGGTTTCCTGGGCGACATGTCCACTGGAAGGTCCCGGCTGTATACATCTTCCCACCTTTTCTTCTGATCACAAGTGTGATAGCCAAGATCGGGACAGAGCATCTGCAATACTGATCACGCCTTGGTGGCCTTGTCAACTATGGTTTGTCCCACTGTTGATTATGTCGAACCATCGATACTGGAAGCTGCCACCCAAAGCGACCCTCCTCACGATGCACAAGGGCAAGGTTTGTCACTCAGACATCACCAGCCTGAAACTAATGGCCTGAAACTTACTCCTCTAGACTTCTTGCCACCTTTAATATGAACTGTTATTGAGACTGCACACAAACCCTTGACTGTGCAATTGTACCATTATAAGTACTTGAAATTTGTTGCCTTTCTTCAGCATTGACAGCTTGACATCGACAACTTTGATGTCATCAACTTCCTTCAGTTTTTGTCTTCTCTAGCCAACAAGGGCTTATCCTTAGCATCAGTTGGATGCTATGTCTCAGCTATCTCTGCATACTTTCAGTGTAGAGGCAAACCTTCCTGTTTTCTGAATCCTTTGATCCAGAACTTCCTAAAGGGTTAGAGCACCTACACCCTCCAGTATCCTTACAACCCCAGGTTGGAATTTGCCTTTGTTCCCTTCCCAGCTCTCAAAGAGACTCTTTGAACCGAAGGCAACATTTGACTTGAGACTTTTGTCATGGAAGACAGCTTTCCTTCTTTCAGTCACCTCAGTGAGGTGAGCAAGTGAGTTATGTGCCTTGAGAGTGGATCGACCATACCTAAGCTTTCACAAAGAAAATGTGTTCCTTAGGCCAGACATTACCTTTTTACCTGAGGTAGTGCCCACCTTTCATCTTAATCAGGACATTGTTCTTCCCACCTTTTTCCAAAACCCTACTTCAGATTTGGAACAGTCTTTGCATGCCTTGGATGTGAGGCGTGCACTCGTCTTTCATGTGCAATGAACTGCAGAATACAGACATTCTCAGAGACTTTGTCTCTGCTACTCCTCCAGCAAAAAAGGACTGTGTGTCTCATCTCAAAGACTTTCTAAGTGGGTGGCTTCTACAATAAGACTCTGTTATGAACTTGCTGGAAGGGAACCCCCTGCCCAGCTAAGAAGTCATGCCACCACAGCTTTGTCAGCATCAGCTGCCATTTGCAGGGCTGCCACATGGTTCCAGCCCACTGCTTTCATTTTCCACTATAAAGTTGGCCAAAGAGCATCTAATGATACAAATTTTCAAAGGGCTGTGTTGTTCTCTTGTGGTTCAATGATCTCGTAATGCTTATTTGCATTTCAGTAAAGTTCACATTTACACTTCTGTTCCAATTAATTCAAATAAATTCTTCTTGAATTGTATCACTTGGCCTAGCACTTCATTCACTGATTAGTGTTGCTTGGGTCTGGAAGATAAGGTTAGTGCTTCATACTGTATTGAGCATGACATTCACACCTCCAATGGGCGCAGCTCACTAATCTCCTATTTGTGTGAGTCACTGAAACCATGAGGAAAAGGACAGGTTGCTTACCTGTAACTGGAGTTCTTTGAGTAGTCATCTGTGGACTCCCACAGCCCCGCCCTACCTCCCCTCTTTTTGTCATGCTTGTCCTAGCTTCTACAGCTATCGCAGTGGCCAAAGAACTGGTGACAAGTTTGACAGGAGGTCTTATATAGCTTCAGGAGAAGAGGGCAGGGTTCCCACCAAAATGCTGGGCCTATTGCTTCTAGAAGGTCCTGAAGGCAGTATTGCACAAGCACAGACTACCCATTTGTGTGAGTTCAAAGATGACCACTCATCTGTTACAGGTAAGCAACCTGTCCATACTTTGAAAGAGAAAGAATCTGAGCTCTGTACAGATATATCCAATCACAATATAAAACTTGAAATTAGATGACTCCAAGATCAAATTGTGGCTGTAAACTCTGAACTAATTGAAAGGAAGATGAAATACTGCTGCTTGTGACATTTTGAACAGGCAAATAAACCGGGGAAATGGCTCTCATTTAGATTAAGGAAAGAAAGAGAAAAAAGACTCATCATGAAAATTCGAAAACGAATAGAATAAAAAGAGATCAGGATATCAAATAGTAAGAATAATAAAATATTTCAGAATAAATATAACAAATAAAAATCAAGAATTATTTGATAACAATTACATGAAGACATGGAAGGAGATTCAAAGCAAAATGGAAAAATGGACAAATATAAATTTACCTCTTTTAGGAAGAATAAATTCTTTTAAAATGTCTCTATTGCCTAAGCTATTGTTCCTGTTCCAAAATTTGCCAATAATAGGAGATGAAAAGATCTTTAAAGAATGAGAGAAAAGGCTAAGGAAATTTATCTGGCAAGGTAAAAAACCAAGAATAAGATTTAAAACATTACAAGATGCAAAGGAGAGAGGAGGTTTTGATGTGCCATCACTGAAAATATATTATGAAGCATGCTGCTTAGAAACAATTAAAGACTGGATTCAAGTGGAAAATACAACAATAAAAAAAAGGTGAAGGAATAGGAAACAGATTTGGTTGGCACGGATACTTATGTTATGACAAAGTTAAGGTGAATAAAGACTTTAACAGTCACTGTATCCGAAAGTCCTTATTGAAAGTGTGGATACAAATAAAATACAAATTTTATAGAACACTTCTGATGTGGACCTCACCCCGAGAAGCATTTAAATTGCTCCAACAAAACAGGGAAAATTATTGACGTATCAAGAGCTGTTGAAAAAAGATGGTACAAAGTTAAGAATGAGTACAGAAGAGGAATTAAAAGAGCAAGGCCATGAAATTAACTGGTTCCCATGGAGACAATTAAAATAGAGATTTAAAATGGATCAATTATATGGGTTTGAAAGAAATGAAAATGAATTGGATCTATTGATGAAAGGGGACCAGAAAAAGAGAATTTCTAGATTTTATAAAATATTGTTACAAAGAGAGATGGAACCAGAAATTGTTAAAAATAACATGGTTAGATGGGCTCAAAATATAGGACATCCAATTGGGTGAGGGCATGGAAGACAGATGTAAAATTTACACTAAGTTTGAATTTAAGAGAAAATCTTTATAAAATGTTATATAGATGGTGTATGACGCCTGTAAAACTGAAAAAAATAATAACAGGAAATGGGAATGGAAAATGCTGGAAATGTGATGAGAAAGAGGGATCTTTTTTTCATATGTGGTGGACCTGCAAAATAGTAAAAAAGTTTTGGAAAGAAATACATTATGAAATTCAAAGAATGTATGGCTTGAATTTTGAAATGAAGCCAGAACTTTACTTGTTGAATATGTTAGGGCAACAAAAAGAAATAAGATTTCATCAAAAGACATTGTTATATATAATAACTGCAGCAAGATTGGCTTATGCTCAACACTGGAAAGAAGGAAAATATATTGATATAAGAGAATGGAAATTCAAAGTCCTGGATACAGTAGTGACAGAAAAGCTAACTTTTTCACTTAAAAATAAGCCGATCCAGGGCTTTGAAAGAGAATGGCAAGAGGTACTGAACTGGATAAAAGAATGAAATAGGGGAAAAGAAAGAAGAAGGAAGATAAAATGAGGTGATAAAAGATAAAATGTAAATAGTAAAATATAAGCTAAAAGTAATAGTTTATGATTGTTGTAAAACAGAGACAATGTATGGAACTGAACGTTTACATGGAATGAAATGTTAAACTCAGATTCAACTGGGAAAATTGATGTCTGGAAGCGGGGAGGGGTTTTTTTTATTGAAAATTTTAATCATTTTTTTTTAAAAAAATACTGTCTAATTACAGTAGCAAGTCCAATTACAGTAGTCCAATTACAGAAACCATCAGAAGACTGAGGATAGACAAATCTCCTGGACCTGATGGTTTTACAGCAACTTTTTTATAAGACCTTTGAAAATGAATTGACCATTCCTCTACAAAAAAAATTTAAATAATATCCTTCTCAAAGGCTTTCCAAATTCTTGGTCTAACACTAATATTGTTTTGGTTCCAAAAGAAAGGAAGGACCATTCATTTCCTGAAAATTACAGACCAATTTCTCTTCTAAATAGTGATTATAATATTTTTACTTCTATTCTTGCCAAGAGACTCAAAAAAGTTCTGCAGAGAATTATTCATTCTGATCAAAATGGCTTTCCTCCAAATCACCAATTTCTAAACAATACAAGAACTATGCTGATCCTCATTGAATACTACAAAAAACATAACTAGAAAAAGCTAGCTATTCTTTTCCTCAGTGCAGAAAAAGCTTTTGATAAGGTCAGATGGCCATTCATGTTGGAGATGCTAGGAAGAATGAATTGTGGAAATAACTTTGTAAAAACGAAAGAAGAAATATACAAGAATCAAAAGGCGAAAATTATAGTCAATGAAGAGAGAACAGAATCCATAAATATCATGAAAGGAATGAGACAAGGCTGTCCTCTTTCACCACTTTTATTTATAACAGTTGTTGAAATTTTAAATAAAAGCATTCATCTGGATACAGATATAAAAGGAGTAAAAATCAAGGATTGAATATACAAACTTATGGTATTCGCTGATGACTTAGTTATCTTTTAAGAAGAGCCATTTTCAAGTACTGAAAAATTGCTAATACACTTCAAAACTTTTGGAGAAATGGCTAGAATGAAAATCAATCAACAAATATCTTGTATATTAACTAAAAACATAAGAAGAACAGAAGAACAAGAAATAACTAAAAAAACCCTGGATTTAAGATGGGGAAAAAAGATAAAATACCTTAGTATTTGGATAACTAGAAGCAACTGTGATCTATTTAACAATAACTATAATAAATTATGGAAAGAGATAACCAAAGATTTGAAGAAGTGGTCCAAACTACATCTATCTTTATTGGGCAGGATCGATGCAGTAAAGATGAGTATACGTCCAAAATTGAATTTTCTATTTCGAAACCTATTATTGTAAATGGTAAGTGATTTCAATTGTGGAAAAAGCTGTCTAAATTTATTTGGGCAGGGAAAAAAACTCAAATAAAATAGAAAAAAATTAATCGATCTGAAGACAAGAGGAGGAGTCAACCTTCCGCACCTATAGATTCACTACTGTACTAACAGACTTGTTTGGATCTGAGACTGGATCACATTAGAAGACAAAAGAATCCTGACTCTTGAAGGCTCTGATCTCAGATTAGGGTTTCATGAGTACCTGTGGTACAAGAAAGCAAAAGTTGATAAAGACTTTAATAATCACTTTATTAGGAAGGCCTTGCTTAAAATTTGGACCACTTTTAAAAACAAAACATATAATAAAATACCAAATTGGATGTTGCCTCAAGATGCCTTCCAGAGGAAATGGACTGGTGACCAAGAAACTGGATAAATTATAAACATCTAATAATTCAAGATCTAAAAGGAGAAACTCGAATCAGATCACGTGATGAGCAAATAGGATTCAAATGCAGTTGGTTCTTACATTTACAATTAAAAGGAAATTATAAGATGGACCTGAAATTAGAAGGATTTGGAAGACTTAAGGACTATAATGAATCTGAAGAAATAAATTTTCAGAAAAGAAAGCGTACAACCTCTTTTATATATAAATATTTGCTGAACAGTCATCTGGAAGATGAGACAATGATATGATTCAATGGACAAAAAAATTTTGAACATGAAATTTTACTAGAGAATTGGGAGAATGCTTAGAGAAATACCAATAAATTCACTCTATCCCAGGAGCTGAAAAAAAAAACACTTAAAGATGTTGTACAAGTATCACTTAACTCTGGCTAAGCTAGACAAAATTTATCATACTGGGACAAATCAATGTTGGAAATGTCAGCAAATTCTACCATCTGTAGTGGAAATCTATTTCTAAAAAATATTGGCTAAAGACACAGGAAACTATGTCAGAGATATTTCAGACTATGATTCCATTAAATCTGGAGTTTTTTCTTCTAAACATGACTCACATGTTTGAAAAATAGTTCCTTAAGAAATACTGGCGGACTTTTCTTTATATGGTCTCCATTGCAATTATCAAATTTGCTAAACTCTGGAAAACCAGAGACATTCCTAACCTTGGACAATGGTGATTAACCTTAAATGAAATGAAAGGATATGATATGTTACCTCATAATATAAATGGAAAGTCAACTGTCAACTTAGAAGAAGAATGGCTGCCAGTGATTAACTATATAAATCAGAAATGGTGTTTTCTCCACAAGAGAAGATAAACAAGAACAAAACTGGTTTCAATAAAGAGTTATTACCAGTGTTAGTAATACTCCTAGCGCTAGTGTTTATTTACCGAAATCCTCATGTATATAGATGAGCTACTTAAAGTAACAAATATATATCCCACTATATGGAAAACTGTGTACATAGTACTAGAATCCTATGTTGAGTGTGTGACGTTAACATTGACATTTCATTAAATTTACAAGTATGGTAGTGATAAACAATTTGATTGTAAATGAACAAGAAAATATAAATCATAGGGAACTGGGAAAGTTAGATAAAGGTGGTTTCTTTTAGGTATATGTCTATGGTAACAGGTAAGAGAAAGTTACAGCAGAATGACAGAGACAGAGAGGACTTGTGGGTACTATGCTATTTTACTACAAAAGCATTCCTGTTATTCTGTAATATTTTATATATTGATATATTGGTATATTGTAATATGTGTCTTTTATTTCTTTGTTTCCTTTCTCTATTTTAATTAAAAAAGCATTTTTTAAAAAAAGAAAAACTGGGCTGTGTGGGAAAAGGAAGCCACAGCCATTCTTTTTGCCTGAAGCACTTGGTGCCATTTCCTCAAGGGAGCACTCTCCCTCCAGGTATGGACTGATCATCATAATCTAGAGACTCTACAAAAGGCTAAGAAGCTCAGCCCTAAACAAGCGCACTGGACTGAATTTTTCTAGCATTTTAACTTTAAAATTATTTTTAATCCTGGTAAAGCCAACACTTTGGCTGATCCCCTTTCAAGACTCCCGCAATATGAGGTTCACAAAACTGCTCCCCACTCCACCACTAACACACTCTTTACACCTGAAGCATTGGGGCTTGGAGTCACAATACACAGCCAAGCTCATGCAGAAAAAACAATTAGCTGCACCCTGGATGCGTACTTCCAAGAGGCTATTAAAGCTCATTATCCAAAGGACCTCTGCTTACAAAATTCAAGCTCAAAGGTCTCTTGGACTGATGGAATAGCTACCACAGGGTGAAAAGTTTATGTTCCACCCCCTTGCAGAAACAACATCAAAGTTGGCTGGACACTTTCGATTTCTGAAAACTCTTCATGCAATACGGAAAGACTTATTTTGGCCTGGGCTCCAAAAAGATGCAGAAACCTATATAAAGAATTGCCCTATTTGCATCACAAACAAAACTCCCACTACCAAGTTGCAAGGCTTATTGCTTCTTCTGCTTACGCCCACCAAGCCTTGGGACTCTATTTCCTGGGATTTCATACTAGGACTACCTCTGAGCAGAGGCAATCAAGTCTTACGGGTAGTAACCAACCAGTTCTCAAAACAATGTCACTTCATACCCCTGAAAAAGTACCCACTCCAGAAAAAGTTGTGAAATTATTCATCACTCATGTTTGAAGACTACATGGCACCCCTTCATGTATAATTTCTAACCGGGAGTCTATCTTCACATCTAAGTTTTGGAGATGTTTCCTCAAAACTGTAGATATTGAACAAAAACTGAGCACCACTTTTCATCTGCAGACAGATGGGCAAACAAAAAGGGCGAATCAAACTCTTGAACAATACCTACGCGGTTTTGTAAATTTTCAACAAAATAACTGGACTTCCTTTATTCCTTTTGCAGAATTTGCCTATACTTCAGCTGTACACGCTTCCACTGGAAAAGCACCCTTTGAAATAGTCTATGGACTCTTGCTGAAACTTCTCCCTTCAATTCTGACTGCAGCTGATACCTTATTGCATTAAATGACTGGATATCCCATATTACTAGTGCTTGGGACCAATTTCAAGATTCCACTGAAATATGCAAATAAGCTCCTAAGACCCAAGCAGACAAAAAATGGGCTTCTGCCTCTACTCAGAGACCTTGTGTATTTTTCCAAAAAAAAACAAAAAACAAAACAAAACCCAAAAACAAAAAACTTAACTGTTTGTGAGCCTCTTGCAAACTTGCACCAAAATGCATTGGGCCATTCCCTGCTAAAGACTCATAAATGATGTGACTGTAGAGTTAGAATTACCTAATGAATACAAACAAATTAACCCTGTTTTTCATTGCAGTCTGATCAATTCCCTACTGTTGGTCCATGCTACTTTGAACAATGAATCAGCTGACAGCAACATCACAGGCATTCTAGATTCTCACATTCACAAAGGCAAACTTCAGTACCTGGTCCTCTAGAAAGATTTTCCATGACAGTTTGCTGAATGGACTTATGCCAATGATGTTTTTGTTCCTGATCTAATTGACAAATTTTATCTCACTAACTCTCACAAACCCTTCCACTAGCCACTTTTACTTGCTTCCTAATCATTTTTTTGCAAGTAGGGGCAGACTGTCAAGCAGCTAGGAGTGCCCGCCACTAATATGGGATTTAGAGTGGTAGTAGTGGAGACAAATGTAGAAGATTCTAAACTGGCACCAAGGTCTTGGAAACATCTGCAGAGAGATAAGGGAGAGTCAGCCCGGGAAGAATGTGTGGGATAGTCCAGGGCTAAACTGCCTTGCTCTATCATGTTCTTTTAGATTGAGCACTGAAGTTAGTGCAGTGTACTACAGCTTCAATAAACTATGCTTTCCTGCACAAGATTGTGACTGTGGTTTGTTCCTGATAGAACCTAGACTCTAGATTTTATAGGAGCCATTTGGGACTCAACCATAGCAAAGACTTTTCTCCCATGTCAAAGAGCTTGAATCCTTTGTGACACTATATTCTCTGTACTCAAGAGATCTCGCTGTTCCGCTTCCCAAATTCAGCAGTTACTGGGGCTCATGGCAGCTGCCATGTCCATCAGCTACCTTCAGCATTGGTTTCTCCACCACTTTGACCTCTTGAAGGATGACTAATACAAGCAATTCGTTATTCTTCGTCAGGTGAAGGTGTCTCTACTGTGGTGGACATCCAATCGTAATTTTCTTTCCAGGATGCTGTGCATTCCCTCACAATCCAAAGTGACAGTGACTACTAATGTCTCTCTCAGTGGATGAGGAGCTCACTGCAGTTCCACAATGGTTCAGTGGCATTGGTTTCATCACAAAAAGTCTCTTTATGTTAACACCTTTGAACTTCTTCTGGTCTTCAAGGTTTGTCATGTATTCAAGAGGTTACTCCTAAGAAAAATTGTCCAGATGATTTCAGAGAATACAACCACAGTCTGCTATATAAATCACCAAGGGGAAACACAGTGTTCCACTCTGCTAGAGCTGGCCATTCTCCTCTGGGATTGGTGCATACTTTGCAGCATTCATGCTGTTTCCATCCACCTAAGCAGGCTTAGACAGTGTTCCTGCAGACTCACTGTGCTGCAGCAGTTCTCTTCAGCATGAATGGTCCCTTTCCAACTGGATTGTTCGTCAGATTATGTTCCTTTGGGGTGCTCCCCATGTAGATCTCTTTGCATAACTTAGCAACAAGAGTGCAGCCAATACTGCTCCAAGATTGGCAGAGGAACAGGCTCTCTACGAGGTGTTTTCCTGTTCCAATGAATGGGTTGCCTATGCTACCTGTTTCCCCCCATCCCTCTTCTTGGGAATGTGATTGCCAAACTGGTAAGAGACAGGTCGAATGCTATCTTAATCATTCTGTTTTGGTCCAGGAAACACTGGTTTGGATCTCTTCTCAGGATGTCTCATGGCTGTCTGATCTACCTTTCCTGCCAGCCAGACCTCCTTTCTCACTCCAATAGCTGAATACTCCACTTGGACCTTCCTCTCCTCCACCTGACCGTTTGGAGAATAATTCATTAGATTGACCTAGGTTGAATGCAGTCTTGCAGGTATCTCGCAAAGACTCCATTATAAAGTCTTACTATTACAAATGGAGGCAATTCTGCACATTCACATCCTATAGGTCTGAATGCAATTCTCCAGCATCCCTATCCCAATCAACTTTCTCCTCTCCTTGAATGAGCAAGGCTTAGCTTTTTCTTCCATAAAAGTCTGTTTATCTGCTATTGTTGCATATCAACTGACTGCTCCTTCATCACAGAACTTTTTCATGAATACTGCAGTTTAAAAAGATTCCTTAAGAAACTGGTGCGCCTATATCCTCCTGTTTTGCCTCCCATTGCTCCCTGGTAACTTTCATTAGTATTATCACAGCTCATGAAGCACCTATTTGAGCCACTGGCTATCACAGATGAATGACTACTGACTTTGAAAATTGTTTTTCTGGTGGCTTTCACCTCTGCTTGTCACTCAGGAGAACTGACAGCCCTCAGATGTGATGAACTTTTCCTTATCTTCCGCAGTGACAAGGTGGTACCACAATCAGACATCACCTTTTTGCCCAAGGTTGTCTCTCAATTCCATCCTGGTCAGGATATTGTGTTGTCTACTTTTTATCCTGAACCACCTACTCCCTTGGAACAGTCATTGCATTCTCACAATATTCAAAGAACACTTCCCTTCAACACGCTGCCTCTTTTTGTCAGTCTACTAACTTCCTTGTCTGTTACAGTGATTGATGCAATATACACAAGTGTCAGCCCAGTGTCTTTCCAAGTGTGTTGTCAAAGTCATTTGCATCTCCTATGAACTTGAACACAAACTAATACCCCCATATCTATGTGCCCACTTTACAAAAGCAATGTCATCATCTGCTGCACTGCTTTGAGAGGTCTCACTTCCCAAACTTTGTAAAGCAGCTACTTGGTCTCAGCCCTCTACTTTCATCTGCCACTACAGATTGGACTGCACAGCCTGATGAGATGACCAATTTGATTGGGTTGTCTTGTTCTCTGTCTTTTAGGACTTGACTTATCCTTTGGGTAAGCTCTTTAATCACCCATTGTATGAGACACAGAGACTACGATGGTTCTTCAAGTGGTCATCCGTGCCCTTGCAAAATCCCACCCTGTCTTGCTCTTTCAGCTCCCTCCTGTTTGGCAGATTTTGAAACTGAGGAGATGGTAGTTTCATGGGCTGGATCATGAGTGGTGTGAGGGAGGAGGTCGGTTTCCCACCAAATCATTCAGTTTTGGAACATTCTGATAGGGCTCTGCACGGGTGTGAAGAACTCATTGTGTGAAGGCACAGATGATTACTCAAAGAACCACAGTTACAGATAAACAACCTGTTCTTACAGTTGGCACTGGTAGCAGGGTTATTAAAAAAAATTCACACAGGGGACAAAGGTGACACATAGGGGATGGCAAGAACTGGTTAACCTGGGTGCTCACAGCAGGTGCTAGCAGCTTGGATAATTGTAAGGGTGTCTTATAGGTGATGGCCAGAGGTAGGTTTCAGGTGAAGAGATACACAGAAGTCAGTTTACACAGAAGTCACAGAAAAGAAGTCATGGGCCAAGCAGAGGTCTGATATAGTGGTAGTAGAAGGTGGGATATGTGAAACCGCGTCTAAAAATGTGCATGTATCAGAGGGGATAAGGAAAGGACCACCCTCAAAAAGTGTTAGTTTCTTCATTACCTTTTCCTCTCTTTAGACCAAAGTTGTATCATTCTTTTTCTCTTCTCTGCCCATTCCTCCTTTTTTCAAACACCCCTCCCTCTTCATCCATGACTTCTGTGACCTTCACAGGAAAGGAGGCTCTTCCCACTGAAGTTAAGGGAGAAGTCTGTAAGTTGGCATGGCATGATGTGCTAACAGGAAAACAGAACAGGGTTGATTAACTGATCGACTGAGAAGAAGATAGAAGAAAGAACCATGAAAGGTTATTTCTTTCCCCTCTTCAGGAATATGGGTGAAGTGGAAAGTACGTACATGAGTGAGAGTGAAGTAGGTAGAAGGGACAGTGGCAGTTTACCTGCTGCAACTTATAAGTACTTTTTGTTTTTCAGAAAGGTGGTCCCATCCCTGCCACAGCTGCCCACTTCTGCCTTAGGGTAAGGCAAGCTTAATCAGCCTTAGTTTAGTCTCTGAATCCATAAGTGCTAATGACCATAATTTTTCCCCAGAAGTCAGGGATAAATTATATGTTCCTTCCCAGTTATGTGCAGTCACCAGTCTTGCTACTAAATATGTAAATGATAATGTTTTTTTAAAAAAATATAAATTTTTGTTATCTCCAACATATACTAAGCCCACAGGTAGCAAAAAAAATTGTTACTCTTTCCCTTTCAGTAATTTCTTTAAATCAGACATCTTTACCAACTGAACACAACTACCACATATGAAAAAATGTATCTTATTACAATTTCTCCAATATTTTGTTGATATCTGATCATTTATATAGATAAGCTTTAGTGTATTGTACCAACAAAACACATTTGAGGCCATATTCAAGTACCTTAGCAGAAATTGATTTAAATGGTGGGGAATTCCATAGAGAAGCTCAATATTTATCAGAAATTTCATGTTCCAGATCAGCTTCCTACACCTCTTTAACACCTAAGATATCCTCATACAATGTATTTAGTAAGATGGAGTACAATTTTGATGTCATTCCAGTGACAGAAAATTCAAGAAGAATTCAAATGGGGAAATAGAGCACAGGTTATAGTGGGTTTAACCTCAGAACAGGATGCAAAGTGTTTCATCTGAAGTATGTGAAATCATGAAAAATGCTTTTCCTCTGATTTTTTCTTTCAGTTGTTCTCCATATTTAGGGTTTGCTCAACATATAAATAACCTCTGTATACTATAACAGTCTTTAGATTTCTTGAGATAAATAGAGAATGAGAAGATTTAGCAAAATTCTGGATGTAATTGGTAGGTATTGTAGATTTCTGATCCAATTGGAACGGTGACCAGCTGTTTCCATCAAGAACCATGTATCTGTTACCACCGTTTGCTAGCCCAACTTTGGAAGATATTGGATATCATTTTGGTATCATAATTTGGCCCCATTTTGCCATTTTCAGAGGTTCTGGGCTGCTTTTGGTTATGTATGAGATCTATTACCACGTCTTGCCATGTTGATAACATGTTCAGTGAAAGCTAATGTGATTATCTGAAACAGAAAATAAAACTTACGCAATATAATCATATAGTATGTTGTTATTTTGCCTATTCAAGCCAAAAAAGTAATGTATTTCCCAGATTTTATTTATTTATTTGTACAGATTTAAACAAAGTTTTGTCGTTCTTTGAAATAGTTTTAGAAGAGAGCACTTTCAAACACATATGAAGGGGTTTTCATGTTACTGCTGAGGACCTGTAGCCTTCATGCCTCTTAGACAATTAGTGGAGTACCACCATCACCACCACTCAGAAAAGTATTTCTTGCCAGCAGTCTTAAGCCATATGGCCTCTGATTTTCAAAATGCAGCACTGGCTTGTAATTGGATACTCACACCTGCTGCTGCACATTTGTCTAGTACCTTTGCTTATGAAGATTTAGTCATCCATCCCTGTGTTCAGTACAGGTGAGTGAGCAACAGCCGCCTGGAGAAAAAAAAAAACAAGTTTCTGGTCAGGAGACTGGGTTCTCAGCGTAAATTCATCTGCTCTGCTCACATGACAGATTTATGACACAAAAGCTTTCCTTCTGCTTGTGAACATGGAGCTCAAAGGAGGTGGTGGAAAATGAGAGTGGAGTTTTAGAAGCAACACATTGCTTCTAAAGCACTCAGGAGGCCTCTTTAATGGTACTTTTAGTGACTAATTGTTGAATCTTTCTTTGTTAGAAATGCTCTACAGTAGTCTATGGTGATCTTTCTTTGTGTGGATCCTTCAGCTATGAGTGACGTTATCAAGCTCTGCCAATTTTATTATGATATTGCTAAGAAAACCCCCTGATAGGATCACCATAGTTCAGAAATGACTTGAAGGCACACAACAACTGCAAAGATTTTTTCTGAGCTAGAGCCCTGGGAATAGTGCTATCAGTTTCAATTAAATCCTTAACTTTTTTCTTCCAGGTCACCTGCATTGTGGAAACCAGAGACAAAATCCACACTACTCAGTTAAGAAATGCCCTCATAGATCGTTATCCCATGATGACATGGATGGAACGGTGATGAGAACAGCAAGATTGAAAACCTCCATGTTGTATCTATCTTTTTTTTTAAAGTTTACAGAACTAAAGATACTGTTATTATCATTACTACTTTCTGTTGTAGCACCATCTCTGTGTGTGGTGCTTTGCAATGAACAAGTTTGACAGGTTGCTAGCCTAAAGTGGTTACAAACTAAAATGGCATTACAATTAATCAGTGTGGAAATGTTGCTGAACCTTGCAAAAAAAGAGAAAAGAAAAAGAAAAAAAGAAGTTAGCAAACAGCTATAGGGTTTCTTTCTTTCTTCTCTGCATCCTGTCAGTCATAAAAATATGACGCACATGTCCTTTAATAAAGCCAAGTAAGCTTAATTTTAGATTAGTTTAGGAGTGCTGCATACCATCTTGCAGGATTTCAGTTGAACTTCTGCTGTGCATTGGCTTTGCATGTTCTTCTTCTTTATGACCCCAATCCTAAATTACTTTCAGTATAATATCAATGAAAGACAGCTGAAGTTTTGCTGCTGTGTATCCTAGGCTGTATCATGAATTCTAAGAAGCGACTTACTTCTGTGTTTCATACTAAAATCTTTCTTCTTCTGCATGTCCAGAACTATTGTAGGAAACTGTCATTGCTTCTGATGACAGGTTTTTTTTCTGAACTACTGTGCTTCTTCTGTCCATGCTTTTCAAGCCAAAAACACAACTTCCAGCCTTGCAGACAAGTCCACAGAACTGTGTACTGTCTTGCCCATACTCTTAGTTATTTGTTGTACACTGGCAACCTGAGAGGAAAAAAGAGAGAAAAAGAACACACGCTCTTCCAGTTTCATAGAGTTTTTTGGCTGTTCCCCTGGAGGTAATGCTCATTAGGCACATGGTTTTGTACCATCTTATATCTTGTCCTGATGGTTTTGTGTATCCAGGTAGGAACTACACAAGATCTCTGCACTGTCATGTAAAAAAACACCACTGAGTATTTTTAAGGGATAATTTTCTCCAAATTAGATTACAGCACACTTCAGAGCCTCCCAGTGTTAAGCAAAATATATTCAAGTCTCCCAAGCTGTGACAGCTATAAAGCAGATCTGATGATGTGTCTGTTCTGGATTTCACCTGTTACCCAGTGGAATTTAGTTCCAAAGAAAAGGAGGGGTCCATGCTATGCAGATCCATTGTGTGCTTCACAAAAGATCACAGAAAAGCATGACAACCAATGCGTATCCATTGGCTTTTAAATCTGTTCCCATGATAGACGTTTAACATAGAAATAGCTGTGTCTCATGAGCTCACATTTATGGCAGGTTTAGACAAGATTCTTGTTTGTTCATAATCATCTCCCCTCTTTTTTTCAGGGCTTTTTGAGTTTTTTTTTTCATATGCAGCATTTAAATGTTTTTTTGAAAAGGACAGAAAGATAGCATATTCTACAGAAGTGGTGACTTTGGTGCTAGTCTCTCTCTTTTAAAGAACTGTGATTTTTACACTGACACCAAGCAGCAAAAATTCAGAATAATTTTGTGTTATATAACACTTTATAATCATGTGAATTTTAATTGATCATTTAATTTCTGCTGGTATGCTTTTCGTTTTACTCTTAAAAGAGTCCTAACTGGACAGAAAGCATACCAACGCCACGAGTGTGGTAAATATTTTGGCGTTCAAATCATTTGAGACACCAAAGAATCCACACAGAAAAGAAGCCATTGTTTTTAGAAATTAAATTAGTGAAATAAGTTCTTTGTGGTCTCTGTGAGTCACACAATGGGGTATTTCACGCCTGCGCGATACAGCATTTGGAACCTTCTGGAAGCCTAAGATCAGGTGTTTTGGCAGTTAGCCCATCCCCCACATCTCCAAGGTATATAAGGCCCCTCCCCGAATAACAGTCAGTTCCTTTTCTTCTGCCACAGTAGCAGCAAGCAAGGAGTCTGTCTAAGCCTTACGTATAGTTCTAATTTTTTTTTATTCTTGTCTGTTATTGAATTTCGATTCTCTTCTTCGGCATTTTGGTGGTTGGTCGGAAACGGTACACGGTTTACTGGACAACGAGTAAGGATTGTGATTTGAATTTGTTCTTTGTATGGCAACCACATCATTTAAACGTTGCCTATCTTGTGGAGGAAAGATCCCAGATAAAGACGGTCATTCTGAGCGTCCTCTCTGTCTGGGTGAGGGCCATAACATGGCAGATTGTGAACATTGCCAGTTATTTACTTCTCAGACGAGGAGGAATAGAACGGCTTGCTTGAAAGTGCTTTTGTGGGAGCAGGTTTTGTCAGCCTCAGAATCCACAACTTCAAAAAAGCCCACTCAGTCTACAAAAATGGTCCAGACATCATCTACGTCCTCCACAGTTCGACACCGCACATCAGAGTCTTCTCGAGATTGAGAACACCCAGTACAACCATTGGTGTCTACAAAGAAAAAATCTGATGCTAAAAAGCAATCTTCCACCTCCTGAAGGCTGAAGGTGAGAAAGACAAGGAGAAGAGGAAGTTGAAGGACTCTTCTCGTGAGGAGCCACAAAGAAACCAAAAAGAATTGAGCAGCTGAGTCTTCCTGCTGCAATTCGATCCCCGTCTCCAACAGTACCAAGCACCTCTGTTGACAAAACGGCAGAGGACACACATCACTTGGTTGTGCAGGATGTGTATAAGGATATGGTACCATCTAGTGAGATCGAAGAGATGTGTATTGCTTCTGAGAGAGAAATTATGGATTCGTCACCATTCCTCTCGGTAGGATCAGTTACACGCTACCAGGAACCGAAATCTCCTGAGGTCAGACAGTCAAGATCGGTTCAATGTGAAGTTGGTGACACTTCTAGTCTGCCTCGGCAGTGACGAAGAACACCATCTTTGCCTCCAAGGTCTGTGAGTAGGTGCTCACATTCATGTGCTAGATCACCGCATCGATACCACCATGTGAGAGAAACACCTCCATACCATTATCAATGCTACCTTGAGGATGAGTTTTCAGTTGACTCCAGGGATTTTTCTCCCTGTTCTGATGACATCTACTGGGTGTGTAGACAATCTTGATACTGAGGGGAGGATTCAGCAAGTTGCCATTGGTATAGAGCTCTGGTGGCGCAGTGGTTAAATGCCAGTACTGCAACCCCAAGGTTGTGAGTTCGATCCTGCCAGGCTCCAAGGTTGACTCAGCCTTCCATCCTTTTGTAGGTCGGTAAAATGAGTACCCAGCTTGTTGGGGGCAATTAGCTAAAATACATTGTAAACCGCTTAGATAACACTTAGTTGATAGGCGGTATAGAAATAAATGCTATTGCTATTGCTATTGCTATTGCTATAGAGAAGAGGTGCAAAAACGTTCTCGTGCCCCGAGGTCGAGGTCTAGATCGCCAACTCCTTCTTGTCGCAGAGTGTTGCCTGCAATATCTAGACCTACACATGACAATGACATGGAGAGGGTTCACCAACATTCCGATAGCAGCCCAATCTCTCCTGAGGGAGTGACAAGCTCTTGGTACCAATATCCTAGATACTGAACCATGAGATCTCCTTCCATGTCTGAGTCGGATGTAGCTTATGTGTCTTACATGGCTGAGCAGTCAAAAACTAATTTTGTGTCAACGGCTGAATGCGTATCACCCACTGATGATGTCCGCTTATTTTCAGATCCAGTTCTAAGAATGTCCAGATCTTTGAACCTCCAGGCTGAGGTAGACAAAGAAGATCTTCAAGATCCTATGTTTCAGGAGTTGCAAGACAGAAGACCTGTTCTGCACCATTATTGCACCGTTGCCTTACCTGTTAGAGACGGTCAAGTAACCACTGTCTTCTATTCCTTCCACATCTAAGAAAGTAGAAACACTATACCATCTGATTGAGAGTGATCAAGAATGGTTGACTCAACATCCAAAGCCAAATTCAATAATTGTTGATGCAGCTCAATCCAGACAATCACAAAAACTACATGTGTGACCAACTGATAGAGAAGGAGGCAGTTAGACAATTTGGGGAAGAAGACATATTTGAATGTTGCTTTGTTGTTCAAAATTTTGAACTATGCAGTGTGTATGGGTGCTTATTAGCAATTTCTGTGGACTAGAATGAAAAGATTCATAGATATGCTGCTGGAGGAGGAAAGAAAGACTGCTACTTCATTGTATGGTGAGGCGTACCACATATCCTCACAGCAGATCATGACATCGAAGCACATTACAGACTGCAGCGGGAAAGCCATTGCTGAAGGAGTGGCCTTGAGACAACATGCTTGGTTGAGGTCATCAGGACTGTCTCAGCAGGCAAAGAGCATGATCGAAGATCTTCGTTTTGATTCTATCGGTTGGTTTAAAGAAAGCACAGACAACAAGTTGGAACACACACAGAAGATGCACACTACCACCAAAAAATACGGTTTTCCAGTACCGACGTACTCCTCAAGATACTAATACCATCATTACGAACATACAACAGAAGAACAAGAAGTCCAACTCCCACTCAGCAACAACGCCAAACAACAGTGCAGCAACAATTGTCCAGAAAATTTCCAACACCTAAGTTTAGACAACCCCAATACAAAAAGAGACACCAAGACCAGCAGAAACGACAAATTTGATAACCAACCGGATGATACCTCGGTCACGCACTGCTACCATTGACCTACTGTTACCATTGCCAAAAACCCAAAATTTCCTGTGCAAACTTCAACCATCTGTACTGCCGTTGATACCAATTACACCTATGGTATTGACATCAAAGGAGCACGAGGTACCGACACCTCTATTGACATCATTACTGTCACCAGTACCATCGCCGGTACCGACAAAACTGTTGGAAGCTACAAGACAGAAGGAAAGCCCTTTGGAGACAGACTGAAACACTTCATTCATACTTGGTCTTTGAAAACAACATACTCATGGGTGTTGGATATAGCGAGACTTGGCTATATGATAGAATGTCGCCATCGACCACAGGTAGGCTGAGTTCGTATCACACCTTTGTCTCTGGAACTAGAGAAAGAAATAACAACACTGTTGCAAAAAGGAGCAATAGAAAAGATTCCATATGCTCAGCTAAGAAGGAGTTTTTCTTCCAAATACTTCCTGGTACCGAAGAAGATGGTGGGCTTCGGCCCATTCTAGATCTAAGAGTTGTCAACCATTATATAAGAACAAAATGGTTTTGGATGGTAACATTACATTGATACTGCTGCTTCTGAAAAAAGGGGACTGGATCGTAACATTGGACTTAAAAAATGTGTATTTCCATATATCAAGAAGGAAAGAGCACAGAAGGTACCTAGCCTTTGTATTGAGAAAACAAGCTTATTGATTCAAAGTCCTCCCCTTCAGCATAAGTATGGCGCCAAGAATGTTCACAAAATGTATGTCTGTGGTGGCGGCATATCTGCGTCAGAGAGGTATTTCCATACATAGAGAACTGGCTGATAGTGGCATTATCACAGGAGAAGATGTTGCAACACCTCAAGACTACGATAAATCTACTGAATGCACTGGGGTTGATGATAAATTACAAGAAATCACACCTTGTATCACAAACAAAAATTAAGTTTATTGGAAGTATATTGGATTCAGACAAAGAGATGACCTTTTTTGCCAGACGACAGATGGCAAAGAATACAGAGCATTCTACCAGAGTTGATAAAGACTCAAAGAGTGAGAGCCAGATCCATACAGGTGGCTCTAGGATTAATGGCATCAACCACTATGGTGATTCCAAATGCAAGACGAAAAATGAGACCTCTACAACACTGGTTCATAAGGAACTTCAATCCGCTTTTGCATCATCAGAAGAAGTTCCTAACAATTCCAAGGGTGATTTGTCAATCCCTAATTTGGTGGTTGAAAGAAGAAAACATGCTAAAGGGCATGCCATTTCTACCAGATCCACCTCTTTTATTGGTGACGACAGATGCTTCCAAGAATGGTTGGGGAGCACACATGGGAAATGTAATGATAAAAGGACATTGGACAGTGTCAGAGAAAAACCAACACATAAATATTCTAGAGTTCCTCGCTGTAATCAAAACATTCAGAGCCTTCCAGGCACACCTGCACGGTCTCACAGTGCAGGTGAGAACAGACAATACAACTGTGATGTATTATATCAACAAGCAAGGAGGGACTCATTCTGCCGCACTTTTAAAACTAACAATCAAGTTTTGGAACTGGTGCCTCTCCAGAGGAATAACTCCATTGGCAATTCATTTGCCAGAGACAGACAATCTTCTGGCAGATACCCTAAGTCGAGCACCAATGTCCTGTCATGAGTGGAAACTGGACAATGTTGTAACCAACACTTTATTCAGTCAATGGCTGGTACTGTCAATAGACTTGTTTGCATCCAAAGACAACAAGAAATGCAAAATGTACTGCTCTTGACAAAAAACAGACAACAAAAGTCTGGGAGATGCCTTTCTGTACAGCTAGACGGGACTGCTCCTCTATGCATTTCCTTCGTTTCCTCTTATAACAAAAGTAATCTTGAAGATAAGGCAGGATCAAGCAAGGGTCATATTGATAACACCATGGTGGCCAAGACAGCTGTGGTTTTCGCCACTCCTGAGAATATTGAAACATTGGTACCAGAGATTACCATCGATACCAAACTTGTTGACGATATACAACGGTACCATGTTTCATCCAGATGTGGAGAAACCTTGACTGATTGCGTGGAAGATACTGTAGATTCTGCTTACCCGGAGGAGGTTAACTGCATATTGAGAGCAGCTCACAAACGATCCACAGTTAAGTCATATGCCTACAAATGCAACAAGTTTTGTAGGTATCTAGAAAATGTTGGTACCCAGCCTCGGAACTGCAGTACCGCTGATATACTTTCTTTCCCGGCACATCTCGGTACCAAGGGTCTGTCATTGTCTTCAGTCAAGTGCTATCTATCAGCAATTACTTGGTACCTAAAGAGTAGGGGAAAGCCTTCCTGTTTCTCGGACCTGACAGTTAAGTGATTTTTAAGAGGTTATAAACATATATAACCTCCAGCCCAATCTCTGGTACCGGGGTGGAACTTGACTTTTGTGTTGTTGCAACTCACACATAAGCCATTTGAACCAATGGCTACATGTGACATGAGATTATTATCTTGGAAAACACTTTTTCTAGTAGCTATAACTTCTGCAAGAAGGGCAAGTGAATTGGCAGCTCTAAGAGTGGATACGCCTTATTTGAGATTCCATAAGGGGACAGTGGTACTAAGACCAGATATTACCTTCTTACCAAAGTTGGTATCATTTTTCCATTTGAATCAGGACATTATTCTGCCAGCTTACATGCAGAATCCAGAAACTGACATGGGGAAAAACATTACATTGCCTTGATGTGAGAAGGGCTCTGGCTTTCTATGTTCAACAAATTGCTACTGTAAGAAAAAACTAGGCAGCTATTTGTCCGTTATTCAGGTCAGAGTCTACAATAAAGTTGTGTTATGAAATTGCTAAGAAAAATTTACCAGAAAATGTAACTGCATACTCCACCAGGTCACTGTCAGCTTCAGCTGCTTTCATGCATGGTGTACAATTAGAAGAAATATGTAGGACCTCTACTTGGTCACAGCCACTAACATTTATTTCACGTTACAGAATAGACACAAGAGAGAGGAGTGATGTGGCTTTTGGAAGAGCTGTTTTGTTTTCTTCTGTTGTATAATGCAAAAAAAAAAAAATGAGTTGAATGGAAGGGGGAAACAGGTTAAAGAAACACTACAGGAATGTTTTCTTTTTAATAAATGTTTATTGTTTGGCACATGAAAAACAGTTTTTTCCATATTTTTAATAATAATAATAATATATATGATAACATCAAATGGTAGTCATAAGGGATATTGTGATGCCAATTCTGTTATTAGTCAGGTATATTTATAGTTTTTGGATATTCGCCATGTGACATTTCCCACCTCCGTCTTTGACAGCTCGCTAATCTCCCCATTCTGTGAGTCACAGAGACCGCGAAGAAGGACAGGTTGCTTACCCGTAACTGTGGTTCTTCGAGTGGTCTTCTGTGAAGTCACACAAACCCACCCATCCTCCCCACATGATGTTCTATTTCTATTTGGTTCCTGCAGCTGCTACCATAGTAGCAATGGAACTGACCGTTATTCAGAGAGGGTCCTTATATACCCTGAGGATGTGGGGGATGGGCCAACTGCCAAAACACCTGATCTTAGGCTTCCAGAAGGTTCCGAATGCTGTATCGCACAGGCATGATATACTCCATTGTGTGACTTCACAGAAGACCACTCGAAGAACCACAGTTATAGGTAAGCAACCTGTCCTTCTGTGACACTGTAGTGCTAATTTTACACAATAAAGAATAAAAACATTATTGTCATCATGGCATCCATGCACTACCCCACTTCTTCAATCTGTGGTTCTAATCCCAAGCAGATATTCGACTCTCCAAAGTAATAATGGATGATCATGCAGAAGTAAGTATTTAGTGCTAAATAAATAAGTGGATTTTTAAAAAGCTCTCTCAGACCTTTGTTTTCTTTTTTCAAGTGGCCATTCAGGTGAACCTTCTCCACCCATAGCAGCTATGTCATAGTTGATTAGTGGGAGTGGAACATAATGGCGTGAACGTAGGCAAATGAGGGAATTGTCCCCAATAGTGCAGAAAGTAAGCTTCAGTTCATCTTGCCATAGTCAATGGAAAATTAATGATTTATTGGCTGCACAAGGAGCCATCTATATGGAAACCACTTAAGCCTGTAAATCAGCTCAGTTTACAGATAACCTCATAGCCTAAATTCCACCGCTGTAATTTTTACAGGCTATTTTGCCTCTGTCCAATAAAATTTTGGATATAAAAAAGTGAAACAGCATTTAGGAGGATCTTGCATTACATCCAATAAGTTGTTCATGATAACCATAGGAAGCACTCCACCTTGCTTTCTGAGATGTACACATGTACACAGTTAAAGCAATAATAAAAATAGCATTGATCTAGTTTAGTGATTCCCAACCTAGGGTACATGTACCCACAAGGGTACCCAGGAGAACATTTAGGATTACATGAAAAAGATTGAATAATGATAGGAAAAGGCACATATGTCAACAGGAAGACAGGATACGAGTCACAGACAAACATTCAGACATGCATAGCAGGAAGGGGGAATCCACCATGCTCCTTTTGCCTGAGTTTTCTTTCCTCTCTCTCCCCCACTTCTTCTCATCTTCTCTCTATTCTGTTTCCATTCCCTTCTTCTTTTCCTAAAACGAGGAGAGAAAAGAGGGAGGTCCTGTGAGACTCCTCCTCTCTACTTTCTCTTCACTTTCTTCCTTCTTGGAGGAGAGCTCACCTCAGCAGCCTTTGTGAGGGCTAAAAAATTGGAAAGCCTTTTTAAAAAAGAATACGATAAAGGTACAATTTCTTTCTTAACAGAGAACGGGGCCAGCCTTTGTGTTGAGAGACAGCTCTCTTGCTGTTTTTGCACACCACGGTGTGCCTTTCTCTCTCTGTGGCCCCTGGGCTTGTGGCAGGTGAATGTGGGGGAAGAACAGGCCTGGGGCTGCTGATCTTGGCTTGCTTGCTTCCTTCCTTCCTTGTGCCTCCCTGCCACTTGCCAGCCAGCCCTGAGCCAACATCTGTCCCCTCTGCCCCTCCCCACTTTCTCTCTCTCCTTCCCAATCCACTTCTTCCTGCCTCTCAGTGGCTTTCTGGCCTCATCCTCTCTTATCTTATCAGCTAATCTTAAAGGTACTCCTAGATTTATTTTTAATTCCTCCAATTTTCCTTCATAGTGGTAATAGTAGTAATTGTAGCAGTACTGGCAATAATAATAATATTCAGTACCTCTGAAGTAATGGATTGATTTGCCCAAAATCTCATGCTAAAATATACACCAGTTTAGTTGTAAAAGTGCTGCTAGATTTATTTTTTCTCCCTCTCTTTTACTGTCTTAAGAATAATAATAACAACTACTACTTGCTTTTTAATACCTTTATTAGGTTATTTATTTACAGTTACAACATATAAATTTGACATAACAGCGACTATATGAATTACAATCATTTTGCTAATATGAAGGGTACAATTTATGAAATTGGGCTGCCAAGGAGTATGCAGGTGAAAAAAGGTTGGGAGCCACTGATCTAATTGACAAATCATTTCTGTAGCATTTATAATCACTGACCTTTTGGTTGCTCAGTTGTACAACATATTCAAGTTGCAGATCAATATTATTTTGATTTTACTGAGGAAAACATGAAAGTGAGAAATGACACATATCTAGAAACGACAGTGTTTTAAAAACATGACTTGTCAGCTGGTCAAGGTTTTTTCTGTCTATATTAAGCACGTCTACATTCAAACTTTCTCAAATCACAGTTAGATAATAAAGTTTAGAGACGGCGTCAATATCTAGTGATAAAGAAAAAAAAACACCTACCATTGCAAATTAGGTGAAGGAGATACACATTTGCTCTCAGAGAAAAACAGACAAAGAGCCAGCCACTCTTTTGATTGCATCATACCAAGAGCCTTTCCGCACTACACTGTTATAGCACTATTATTATACTTTCAACATCCTATGGCCCCTCCTGTAACTGCAAACCCCAGGATTCCATAGGATGTTGAAAGTGGAATAATAGCGCTATAACAGTCCAATGTGGAAAGACTCCAAGTCTCAGAGCAAAAAGTGAATAAAAATAAAACTGATGAGCTAGCCACTTCCTAGTGAGTCTCTGATCAAAAGTCAGAGTCTGTATTGAAAAGGTTTCTATTCCTTCAAGCGACAATGAAACAGGGAGCTGGTGGCAAGAAAAAATAACTGAAATGAAAAAAAGACCAGATAAGGCAGAACCACCAGTAAATTGTAAGGAGAAAGCAGTGGCGGAGCTTGGAGTGTGTGGAGTGGGGCGAAGGGAGGGAGCGTGGCTACTGTCCACGGGGGGAGTGGCTGGGGGCCATGGAGGCATAGCCAGGTGTGGGGGTGTGGCCAGGGACACCCCAGAAACATTGCTGCTCAAGCCGAATTGTCCCCCACGTCCTTATGTGACTGGGAGAAAGAGGAGGAACTACTTAAGAAGACTAAAAAAAAATACAAACAAATGGAAGTTAGTAAATTTAAAGAGATATTGGGACCATTTAATGAGGTTGGATCAACAGTGAAATCACTAGCAGCCACTTCAATCAACCCTGGTGGAAAGGCTGGTTCTAAACAGGAAGGAGGCATTTTTGACTGGGCAGAGAAAGGCAGAGAAATGCTGAAATGATAACACTCAGGTAACCAAACCTCATGGAACAAACTAGTCTTTCAGATAGGGAGGTTTCTCATTAAGTATTAATTTCCACCTTTTAAATGCTCAAATAGAATTCCTTTCCTATGTACAAGAGCTCATAGCAGATGCTCTGCTTGCTTTTCCTTCAGACGCAGTGGCAACAGCAGCAACACTGAGAGACACAGCAGGAACAATAATCACTGAGACCTGCAATGGAAAAAATAACAAAACAACGGCAACTTACAGTACAGCAGTCACAGAAAGCAGGCAGATGAAGTAGACAGAATAATTCAGGAGATGGTGGACAGGCAAATAAGAGAAAGTTTTTCCAGCATTCAAGTTTTTTTGAGGTTCTTAAATGAACTAAATATATCTGCATTAGACATGAATGTAAGAACTAATTTAAACACAAATTAAAGTCAAGTGAGTCCAAATTTAATGAATTTTTGAATAAGTTTTCACAGCAGAAAGCAAAAGAACATTTAATGAATTCTGCACAATTACAGAATTTAATTACATAGACTTTGGCAATGGATTTAAAGAGAGGTGGACACCACAGAAAGGATCAGTTGGAAAGAAGAAGAAAGTGCAAAAAGGGGAAGATTTTTTGTTTGTTTTTTGTTGCAGAGAACAAAGAGATATAGAGGAGTAAAACAACAAACAAGAAAGACATCTTATCAGATGAGGAAGGAAATCTGCTCAACAATGAACACCTGAAATAAAAGCATCTCTACCAGTAGATAGTGAAAGAAACTGAGGGGACAGTAGCTTTGTGGGGAAGTGAGAATACATTGGGGGGAAGGGCAGTGATTCTCACCAAACTACTCAGCTTTAGAACATTCTGAATAGGGCATCTGTGTAGGCACAAAACCCATCTGTGTAAGGCACTGAGGCCATTTCCGCACTAGCCTGTTATAGCGCGATGATTTCACTTTTAACATCCTCTGGAATCCTGGGTTTTGCAGTTTCAGGAGGGGCCAGCCCGAAGCGCTGCCACTTCCCCACTCCTCCTTATCGCACCTGGGTTTCTTCTAGCACGACTGTCGCTCTTCAGCCCTGCCCCCAGCTTCCGCAGCGCAGTCTGGGAGCTGTAGGTTGCGCTGGGGGAGGAAGCGCGACCGGCTCGTCTGCGACAACGCACTGCACTCAGGTAAGTGCGCACCACCGCCACGAGCATTGCACAAGCACCGTTTATTTTTGGCTTAAAGCTGAAAATAAAAAAATACGCGCTCGCCCCACTTGAGCCTCATGAGCGCCGCACAAGTGGGAGTGCGTCGTATGGAGCGACGCTCCCACTCCTGCGAGGCTCAAGGGGCTCTTGCGCGAAAGAAAGGCCATGCAAAAAGAGCCTATAACAGGCTAGCACAGAAATGGCCTGAGACTACACAGAAGGAATCATTACAGCAAGGTAATAATGAGAATGGTGGCAAGCATACGAAATGTCTGAATAAATCTGTACATCTATCCAGTTCTAAGAACAGATCAAATCCAAACAGCACTATGGCCAGAAGGAATTAGGTGTTTCCTGCTCTACCAAATTTGCAGAAAGTAATAAAGAAATACAGTTAAGGGCAAGCACAGGTAGTGTTGATTGTATCCTACTGGCCATGCCATTCATGGTTTCCTTTGCTATTACATGGTTGAACATTCTCTTCATTTACCACAGAGAGAGGATCTGCTGTTACAGCAACCAGTATTACTCAGACCCAAACAGCTGAAGCTGACCATGTGGCTATTGAGTGGCAGTGTTTAAAAGATCAGGGGCACTCTGATTCAGTTGTGAATATCAGCCTGGCATCAAGGAGACAATCTACTCAAAGGATATATGAGATGATTTGGACATCTTTCTAGAACTGGTGCAAAGAGAAGTTGGTATCCATTGATCAGAGTCTAATATGAGATATTTTGGACTGTGCTTCAGGATGGCATAGAAAAAGATACCATTTTGAAGAGGCAAGTGGCAGCACTGTGAACAATTTTGACACCTCAGAGTTAAACCCTTTCCTGCCATCTTCATGTAAAAAAAGTTTTTTGGAAGGGTGGTTACTTTGAAAACTCTTCTGATGGTTCACAGGTTCCCATAATGAGATTTGAATTTAGTATTAAATGCGTTGACAAATCCTCCATCTGAGCTGCTGCATGAGTCATCATCTCTGAGGATTTTGTCATTAAAGGTAGCATTTTTTGTTGCAATTCAGCAAGAAGCATCAGAGCTGGTTTCTCTGTTAATCCAACCTCATGTGGGTTTGAAGAGGACAAAGTGATGTTGACTTTACATCCAACATTCATTCCAAAAAGCCTGTATATGAAGGGTCCAAACAGAACTATCCGCTTGCCAAACTTTTGTCCAAAACTAATGCATCAGTTGGAGAAGAAGTGGCATACCTTAAAAAAACCATTTATGCAACTTCCAATTGCATGAATGGTGACAGGGCTACTTTGGATCTTAAGCAATATGCAATACATTCTGGGATATTCATGTCCTAAGGATGTGATATACTTGGCCTTGCCCTAGTGACTCCTTATCCTTATCCGTATTTGTGTTAAAGCAAAGCTAAGGGGCCCCAGTCCTTTCCAGTGTGTTTTATCTGTTGCAGAAAGAGATCTGACAAAAGATGGTTTGGAGGAGAGAATTACTCCTTTTGAAGAGGAAGATGGTTCCAAAGAAAAGAGAAAGTAGAGGATCTAAGCCACAATGGGGTAGAAGTAGATTCCACTATAAACAACAGGGACAGGAGCAATCGAAGCAAGGGGTAGCCCAGTCAATAAAGCAGACAAACAACAGTTCTGACTCAGTGAACATTCCAGTGGTGGGGGGAGATTGATTCATTTTGGTCATCTCTGGCAGGATATAACCTCAGACAAATGAGTGTTAAGAACAATTCAAGAGGGGTATTGGATAGAGTTTTCAAGACAGTCAAAGGAAAGATATCTACTTTTACCGGTTCCAAGAGACAAGAAGAAGAAGTTAGTAGTGCTCAACGAAATTCAACATTTATTACAAATAGAGGCAATAGAACCAGTTCCAGTGGAAAGAAGGTTTCAAGGTATATATTCAGTCTTCTTCACGGTATTCAAACGCAGTGGGGGTTACCACCTGGTTTTGGACTTAAAATTCTTGAATGGATTTGTGCAATACAAAAGATTCAAAATGGAGACATTACAATCAATTCTTCAGAATCTACAGTTGAACAACTACTTTCTATCTATGGATTTAAAAGAGGCCTACTTGCATGTTCCAATGACTTTCAGTTGCAGGAAATACTTAAGATCTCAATTCAACAGCAGACATTTCCAATTCAAAGCACTGCCATTTGGTCTAGCTTCGTCAGCCAGAGTATTTACAAAAGTGTTAATTCCAGTAATTGTTCATTTGAGACAGCAGGGGATTCACCTCTATCCATATTTGGATGATATTCTGCTCAGGGCGAGCAGCATGGAGAAAATCAAATTAGATATCTCAATTACTTTGAAGACTTTGGAGAAATTAGGCTTTCTAGTAAACCTCAAAAAAAGACAACTGATTTTGGTGCAGAGAATTCTGCATCTGGGAGCAGAAATAGACTCCAGGCTGGGATGTGCATTTATTTGAAAGAAAGGATTGTGAAAATAAATCAAGAACTTCTAGATGTCTTGAGACAGAGGAGAGTGGAACTGTTGAAGATGGCCAAGTTATTGGAAGTCCTGGTGTCATCCATACATTTAATTCCATGGACCAGGTTTCATATGAGGCCACTACAACTTTTTCTGAGACCTTATCAGGGATACATCTTCAAAAGAAAGTTTATGAAATTGAGAACAACAAGATTGTTAAGGAAGAAATTAAGATGGTGGCTGTGTCCAGAAAAGCTGGAAAAGGGAATATTATACATTCCACAGGAAAGGATTTCAGTTACAACAGATGCAAGTCTTTCAGGTTGGAGTGCTCACTGTCTGCACAGAACAGCCCAAGGGAAATGGTCTCAAGAGGAGAGATCTCTAAGCATAAATCTTCTCGAAATGAGAGCAGTGAAACTAGCTTTGCTAGAATTTGCTGAGTTAGTAAAGGGCAGGAATCTGCTCGTTTACATGGACAATGTGACTGTAAAAGCATACCTGGACAATCAGGGAGGTAAGAGATCAAATCAGCTTATGAGGGAAGCCAAAAAGTTGTTGACCTGGTGTGATAATGGGGCTTCCCATTATCTAGACTTGGCTGAAGGGGGATACTTCCCTCTTCAGGTAAACCAAGGGTTAATGAGGTGTTGGGGTTAGGTTACATTTTTACTGTGGGTCAGCCTCACAGGTCACGGGGGGGGAGAATTGCCTAATCAAAGGGAATGAGGTGAGCATCTTCGAGATGCTTCAAGATGCTTCCAAGGAGAAGTTATAAAAATCCTTGAGAGACCAGGTGGTGGAGAGACAACAAAGGAACCTCCTGGAGATGGGATCTGTGCCTGTAGTAGGCTGCAGGCCTAGGCCTCACCTCATAGAATCACAGAATCATAGAAATGTAGAGTTGGAAGAGACCACACGGGCCATCCAGTCCAACCCCCTGCTATGCAGGAACACCCTCAAAGCACCTCCTGGTCCCATTCCTCTCTTAGACCATTTAAGCCTGTGAACCCAAATGTGAGTAACTAGAATAAGGTAGTTAGTCGCGTTAGGGCTTTTTATTATTTTGGAGGTTGGCTGATCTAAAGAATGTATCTATGTTTTTTATAACTACTTGTAACTTAAGTGTACCTGGGAGGGGGGAGCCTCTCATGTGTAGTATTCTCTTGTTTACTTGCATGCCTTGAAATAAATGCTTTTCTGTAAAACCTCTGTTTCCTCTCCATTCCCACACCATTCTTCGGCACATGCTAGATAGGACTTCTCTCACTCAGAAGGGGGCAGTTGAGGGAAAGGAAAGGTCTTTAAACATAGGGATTGGCAATCCACTGAGCAGAGTCCCACTGTACTGCTCAGGTAATTCAGAATTCAGTGGGTGGTGGCAGCCTGAGAATTAGTGAACGCTGGGGAATTTCCTGCTCCTTTTCAAGGGTGGAAGTCAGGCTTGGGGGAGCTGGAAGTAAACTCAGTATGACACCTGGCAGAACAGAACATGGGACCCATTGCAGCAATTCATCTGAAAGGAGCTTTGAATATAAGAGCAGATTACTTGAGCAGAAATGAAATTTCTCCTGGAGAATGTAGCTTAAATCAGGAAGTGTTCCTGTTGCTACAGCAAAAATATGGTAGTTTTTCTGTGGATTTATTCACAAACTTTCAAGATATTTTTTGATAGATGGAAGTGCAGGTGCCGAAAAGCAGGATGCTTTAAGATCAGATTGGCCAGACAGCCTACTGTATCTGTTTCTACCTCTATCAATCTCACAAAAAGGTTAGACAGCAGATAAGACTGAAAAAAGCTCAAGTGGTCTTGATAGCTTCACATTGGCCGCATTGGCCTTGGTTCCCTCAGTTGATAAGTATGTCAATGTGTCAAACATGGCAACTACCAATCAGACTGGCTCAGGGACCAATTTTTCATACAGATTGACAATGGCTAAATTTAAACACCTGGAGGTTGAGCAGCTCCATTTAGAGGACAAAGGCTTGGGGCAAGCAGTGATTTTGTTAGCTTCACATAGAGCCTTCACTCAAAAGATTTATGAATCAACTTGGGAAGTATTCAAGAAATGGTGTGGTGTTAATTCAGTATATATTGAGAACGTTACCATGGTTGAAGTTCTGCAATTTCTTCAAGATGGTCTCGCAAAAAGGATTACATCCAAATACGTCAAAATATCAAGTGGCAGCTTTATCTTCCATTATTTCAAGTGCCAGAATACCTTTGGCTGCAGACAAACATGTAAAGTGCTTCCTCAGAGGCACTACTTTACAAGCACCTCCTACGATACATAGATTCCTTTCTCGGGATTTGAATTTAGTATTACAAGGTTTAACTAGACCACCATTTGAGCCATTAAAGGAAGTGTCTTTAAGGCTATTCTTTTAAAGTGGTTTTCTAGTGGTTGTAACTACAGCTCAAAGAGTGTTGGAAATTGGAGCTCTTTCAGTGAATCCCAATATGTGCAAAATTTGAGGAAGATGCACTAATATTAACTGTGGATCCTTCCTTCATACTAAAGACTATGACTTCAAATCCTGTGTTGCCATCAGTATCCTCACCAACTTTCTATCCTCACCCAGTACTGCCATTAGAGAAAAAATAGCACTCACTAGATGTCAGGTGAGTTATCAAAGTGGGGACAAAGACAGTAAAGAAAACAGAGGTACTGTTTGTGTTTTCAGTCCTAGCAAATTAGGGAGTAAGGTGTCTAGTTCTACAATTTCAAAATGGATAAAAAAACTATCTTCTTCCATTATGACAACTCAAGTGTTCCAAGACCAAAAAAATGTGTGGGCTCACTCACTCTACAAAATCCATGGCTTCTACTATGGCCTTTAGATCATTGGTGTCTTTAGAGGCTGTTTGTAGAACAGCAGGTTGAAAGGAACCTGCAACATTTATCAGACACTATAACTTGGATCAAAGTTTGCATCAAAGCAGGCATTGTTTGGAGCATCTGTATTTCAAGTGGAGACTAAGGAAGGTGGCAGCCATTCCCACCCACAGTAGATTCAGCTTTGGTATCTCCCAATCAGTCGTGGATTACTCCTTCTGCCTTCCAGAGAATGAGAGGTTGACACTTACTGAGAAGGATCTTGGAATGTTTTGGCTCCCACCTTGCTCAGCTGGTGCATGGAGGTAACCCAATCAGTTGTGGATTGCTCCTTCAGCCTTCCAAGAATGATCCTTCTTGTGTCTACCTCTCAATCTTTCCTTACCAGTTTTGAGAGAGTGTGTGAGGAACTGGGAGTAAAACTTGAAGAAAGAATGAACTACATTAAGTACCAAATGTGTGGCAGGCTATCAGAGATATGTAGACAGATGGTGGCAGAGGAGGCTCAAAATTATAATTTATCTAAGGGAAGAGTTAAACAAAGGTTTGCCTTGACTGCTGGACACCACAGAAAGGAATTTCATAGTATGAGGAAAAAGCTTGAAGAGACTTATGCTCAGCTGGGGTGTAATGTACTTGATGGATGGATTTCTGGGGCTAAGGTGAAAATTGCAATTGCAAGAGCTGAAGGCCTTGAACAATTCTATAATATTCTACCTCATTACTACAGATGGTTAGTGCAACATAAAAGCCCTAATACAGTACAATGTGCTGCTGAAATTATGGATCACTTAGGCCATTTCTGCACGGGGTGAGGGAATCTCCCTGTGCCGCTACTTACTGGATCTTCTGGCGGTCTGGTCCGGTCTGGGGTAAGAGGAGCAGTATGTGGTCGTCGCTCCACACTGCTCTGGTGTCCAAAATGGCGGCTTCCAGTTGGTCGTGGGTCCCAACCAACTGGTGAAGGAGTAAAGAAGGTTCCTACACCAAAAGAAAAGGCAGGAAATAAATTATAAGTGTAGGAAAGTAGGACATTTCCACTTTCATTGCCCAGAAAAGCTTGAGAATGTGAAAACTGAAAAGCCCAAGCAATCTTTCTGCATATCTGGAGTTCAGTTGAATTACCCTTTACAGGTTGAATTGGCTAGGCTGGCTGGCACAGAGATGAGGCCTAACAGCAAAGAGGAAGACAGTGTATTTCCTCAGAAACCCGACCTCTGTATGTTGTAACTTTGAAATATTTGGGTATATTGGGAAAATTGGACTGGGAAATATGGGGAAAAACTACAAGTTCTGGACAAGACTGTTTGGGGACCTAGAGGCACAGGATCTCAAATCTGTGTATTCCAACTGCATCTAATTCCTCCAGAGAACTTTGTTCCCCAAGAACAAGTACTTCTGAGGGGTCTAGGAGGGCCTGCATTTTACACTCTGACTGCTGTGTTGCCTATTAGGTATAAACACTGGACAGGGAACTGGGAAGTGGCTATGTGTTCAGATATTCAGCTCCATGCTTGATTGGGAATGATCAAGCAAAGCATGTCAACCCAGTCTGTGTAACCACCCACCACAAGGCCCAGCAGCAACAATTGGCTCAAGCAGTATTAACCAGGAAGGAAGAGCTTAGTGAAGAAACTTCTTCCTAAGAGGTCAACAACAGTGAACCTAATGCACTCAGCATTAGAAGAAGATTTACTGCAGATGAGTGCTTTGGCTGAAATACCATCTTCAGAGTTTGTAAAGGAGCAAAGGCTGGATGAAAGTCGGAAGCCTCTGCTCAGAATGGCAAACGGGAAAGCAGAAGAAGCACCCTCACCAGATGGGTAAAATCCGTATATCACTGTAGGGATGCAGAGGCAGAGCCAGAATAGAAAAAGATATTAACAGTTCAGAGCTGAGATATGGCAGAAAAAGAACCACTAAATTGGCAGGAGTGATTTCTAGAAAATAATCACATTTTCCCCAAGTATATCTAATTATATTTTAATTTCATTCTGTTTATATTCTGATGTAAAGATGTTATACACCTCCATTTTTACCCTCAGAATAATCTTGTGATTTAGGTTATGCTGAGGCGCAGTGACAAGAGGTGCATGGAATGTGAACCTGTGGTCTTACGTTCTTTGGGCACCATGCAGAGGGATAGAGTTTCTATGCGCCCTGAAGAAAAAACTGTAAATTTTGGCAGCATCTGATAAAGATATATTAATTTTTAGCTTCAAAAATGCATGTTCAGGTACAACCATTAGTAGGCTAACCAAATGGCACCAAAATGTGAGCAGAATTTTGATCAAGGTAGTTTGGGAGTAAAAACTGTATAACTTGTGGCAGGTTTTGTTTTGTTTTTAATTGCATGAAGGTCCATATGAAGCTATGGCTCCCACTGTTGGGGAGAGAAAGGTGTAAGAGTTGCATAATACCTTTGACGCTGTGAGGCACTGTCTGTACAACAACACCTGATGTACAGTGGGAAATGTGGAACATAGGATACATCCCAGTCACCAACTCTGCCGTGGTTTAGATTAGAATCTGCAAAGTCTGTGCATGATGTTACTGCAAAGAGAAATAAAATCTCCACTGGAAGAAGTTCAGTAAACAACATGGACCCCTACCCAAAGAAATTTTTAACATCATGACCTAATGTTATTAGATTCCATTGTGGGAGCAGTAGCCATACACATTACGTCATTTGTCTTGTGGAGTATTGGAGGAAAAAGTCAGACTATGTATTTTGCTGTTGGAAAAATTCTAAACTAAATTAATTCCAGTCTCTTGGAATCCTGAAGGAATTGAGTTCCTGGCATTTTTCTGTTGCCGAAGGATCCAGAGATTCAGAATGTGCCCTCTGTTTCTCTCTTCTACTGCTGCTGCTGCTCTCTCTTAGCGTAGCTTGCTTCTTCACTTAGCCACCCACCAACTTCTATGCTCCTCTCTCTCTCTCTCTCCAGTCCTTCAACTCAATCTCGAGACAAAACTTACAGCATTTTAACAAAGTGCCTCATCTACCATCTCTGATAGGGAATGTACCTCATATTTTTGCCCCAGTGTTGGGCGGGCTGGCCCTCCCGAAACTGCAAACCCCAGGATTCCATAGGATGTTGAAAGTGGAATCACAGCGCTATAACAGTCTAGTGCGGAAATTGCCTTATTTAGAACGTAAGCCTGAGGGCAAGGAACTGTCAGATTAACCATGAGTAAGCCACTCTGGGAGCCTTTGGGTGAAGGACTGCATATAAATATTCTAAATATATACATACCATTTTTTCTGCTTTAGAAAGACTACCTGGCATTGGGACTGAAAAGGAAAAATGTGTGCATGTTGCTTGTGTGGACAGAGGAAATGGAAATGCAGGGAAAAACCAATAAACATTGACCAGAGGGAATTATCAATTTGCTAAACAACTTTAACAATGTGCAGCTCTCAAAAATATTCTGCTTATGGGTCCTTTAGCATGTTTGGCAGCTGGCAAATTTGGAAGACCTCAGTTTCTTTCTCTGTGACATATATAGAGTATGGATCTGTGTAGAAGAGAGTTTTTCACACATATTGTTTAACACATGTACCATCATCTCTGTATTGGTACAGGTACTCACGTGTAATGGAATGTAGATGTGTTCGTGCAGACGTTTCTGTAGTTACACTACTGCTTAAAATCTAAGCTTCCTGATTAACAAACATAGAGATTTAAGGGTTTTATGTAAATTGCTTTTCACTAAATTTAAGCCATTGTTCAGAAATTTATTCCTGCTACTCTATACAAAAACAAGTACTGCTGTGTCCAGTGAAACTTGCATAGCATTGTGCTTTTTGGAAAAGTTACTAGTTCTGTCTACACCATCATAAAACTGAGTAGTTCAATTGTTACAGTGCTTTTAACTTTTTTTATATATTTGCTAAAATACTATTACCAAATTTTGTAAATGTGTATAGAAGTGCAAATGGAAGTTTTAAAAAATTGCTGAGAAAAAGTTATTTCACAACAGGAAGTGAACATTCTTGTACCTGAGTACCAATCATGAACGAACACAGAGAGATCCTCACAAACATGTTTATATACTATATGGATACCTGTGCAATGCAATGTGTGAACTGCATTCATCCTATGTGCTTAGTCACTGTTACTTCAAGCTTACATCAGAGAAAGCCAGAAATGATAAACATAAGGAGGGACTGGCATTCTTAATAGGTAAATAATTTTGAAAATAAGCTGGGGTTTAACAAAAATTCATTGAAGTTTCCGCAAAGAAAAAAATTACCAAGATCCTACACACCAAAACAGGTTGTACTGTTACTGCAAGAGAGCACTGATCACTTGTGCCTTCAACATTTCCAGGACACACTGGCAAAGGGATGGCATGCCCTTTCTGCTAAACATAGGGCTGGAAAGCTTTGTTGAATGACTTAAGAGATTAAACACTTGAAACCCCTGATCCCCAACAAATGAAATGGGGAGATCAACTGAACCATTCATCTGCTCAAAGCAGCATGCTATCCCAGAAGCTGCTGATTCTATGTCTTTTTATTGGATCACCCAACATCTTAGTATTGTTTGATCTTTATGTTATTGAAATGCCTGTACTGTCTTACTGCTAGACAAACCAGAGCCTCTGGGAGCAGATTTGAAGATACTGATCTGTTTATTTTTCCCATATGATTCCCTAATTAGACAAGATCCCTTAAACTTACTACACTTAAAACAATCTGAAACACTCTGCAAATTTTCAGATATTGTTTGTAAAAGGTTAACATTAGTCCTTTTGCATTTGAAGATCTTAGTGGCCCTTTCTGCACGTGGATGTTACAACAGACCAAGGCATCCTGGCATGGAGGTCGTCCACACCTTGGATCAGACTAGGTGCAGACTATTTAACTTAGTTCTGCACCTTAGTCCAATCCAAACCGCCCCCAAGTGGTCTTCCAGCATGTTAAGGAAAGACTGGAAAAATCCGGTCTTTAAATTTTCTAGAATCTGTCATTGCATTCCTGCTTACCTGTGCAGAATCGCAGGCTCGCACCAATGCGAGCCTGTGATCAGCCGAGGGTGGCTTGTGGGCGTGGCCAGCATCCACACCGACGAAGTGGCCATTTTCATCCGGAAGCCACAGGAAGCTGTTACCCTGTTTACTGGGGGTCCTGTGAGGGACACCAAAATGTGCTCAACTATAGGTGGGGAAAATTAGCTCAGAGCGCTGCTTTAGCATTACGAGAAGTAGAATAACTTAGCAGGATCTTGAACCCAATGTCTATGGGGTCAGGCCAGTCAAGAAGCAAACCGTTTTGAAAGGATAAATAAGATCTTTATTAAAATACAGCCAAACAGTGTATGCAACTCACTCACTCAGATAACTATAGAAAATAAAGGTGGAAGTGGGACAGAGGGATTTTTCAGAGGGATAGTTGATTTGGGTGATACGAAACCTGTCCTGAAGTCCGGAAGAATAGAACGATGCTGGGGTTCGATGTGGCTCAGCATACGGAGCTGAGGGGAGGCTTGCCAAGCAAAGAGGCAGCAAGGCAGTCTGGAACTCGGGAGCGATTTGAGGAGGGTCTCGGAATCAGGGATTTATATAGGGAGAAATGTGACTGCAGGCTATGCCGTACTTGGTGAGAACAATGGATTTTGAGTGCGAGACAAAGCCTTGGAAAGGTCAAACTTTAACACGATTGAGTTAGATCCGAACTGACAAAGGAGCAGCCAGTATGCAAATGTGTGATGCTGGACAGATTATAGTTCAGCTAGTCAAGTTACCTGCTCAAAGGGCAGGGAGTCCTTTGTAGGTGGTGCACATACATAATAGGGTGTTTGCCGGGAGGTCTCCTGAAGCTGCGATCTGGCTATTTCTGGCTTGCCTGTATTGTTTAGGAATATTGCAGCAATCAGCCGCCAAGCCTAGTTTCGTGCTTGTCTGGGGGCCTCACAAACACATGGAGAGAGGTGGTGGAAGAAAGCCGAATTATTGATATCAAAATGATATCTTTATGCTATCGCCAAGGCGACCTAGAAGCTGAAGTAACAAAGCTGCCATTTTCAGCCAGAGCAGTGCAGATCTAAAGACCTCGCACTGCTCCGGTTCGCCCTGGAGCTCTGCGGAAGGGCTCCAGGGAAAATCTGTGTTACTTCGGACCCAAGAAGAACCGGTAAGTAATGCCATGGAGCGATTCACTTACCTCGTGCGGAAAGGGCCAGTATTACCCTTTAATCTAATGGAGAAATGTTCTATATTGCACTTTTGATTTGTTACATTCTCTAGGAAATTTACTCCTTTTCCTCCAAGTTCATTCCTTCATTTTATAGACCTGAGTTTATCCACTCCGATTTAAGCTGATCTTTAAAATTCCTTGCCTCTGACAACACCTCACAAGGCCACATTCTATTCCATACTGAAGAAATAGATAACTACATGAAGCACTTAAGCCAGAAAATTCCTTTTTCATTGTGCACACACAAAATCACATACACATACTACATAATAGTACCCCGCACTAGGTGAAGGTCTGTTTGGAACAATTAAACAGCTGCTACTGGGAGTGGAAGTAGAAAGAGTAAATGAAGAGTTTGCCAACAAAGGCAAGGTGCACCCCTTCAACAATGATTGGAGAGGAGAAACAGCTAAAGAGGTGGCATGACAGTAGCACAAATTAAAGCACCAATAAAAAATATCTAGAGTCTGGCAAGAACAGAGAAAAATGGGTTAGCTGAAATGATTGGACAAGATGCAGGATGAAACTCCAGCTTAATAGTGGCTACATCGTCTCAATTTGTCAATTGTCAAAGACTCTTCTACTGAAGAAATTTTACAAAATTAATAGAAAAAACTGTAAGACCATTTTTGTTATCACTTTTGGATCTGTCTTATTAAGTGAAAAAATCCAACTGTGGGTATTTCCATGTGTTATTGGGTTTTCTTATTATTATTTTTAAAAGAATCTTCAGTAGTAAAATTTACATATTTTAAGAAGAAAAAAAGGGAAGGTAGAAAGGAGGGAAAAAAGAAAAAAAATCAAGATCCATAATTGTAATTATATACAAATACATCAAGAAAGAATAAATAATAGAGTAAAACTTCCCCCTGAGTATCATTGGTTATTCCTTTAGTTATATGTATAAAAACCTTAATCATATACCTCTTTCTTATCTAATTCCATCATAAATTTGCTCTTTATATATGAAATATCAAGATTAGTTAGTTTTTAATCTGAGAAGCCTGCTACTGTTATTGCAGAATAATTGTATCTGAGAAAATTAATCAACGGGTCCCAAGTTTTTAAATTATCTATAGGACCTTCTTTTATCAAAATTGTTTGTTTGTCCATAATTGCCATGCCCAATATTTTTAGTAGCCATTCATCTACTGATGGCAATATTTCTGATTTCTAATTTTTTGTGAATAACAGCCTGACTGTTGCAGTCTTATTAAAAAAAAGTCTTCTAAACTTTTTCTCTAAATTATCATTTATTTATTATAGCGAGGAGATACATTTCTGGGTTCATTTGAAATGTAATACCTAGAATCTTTTCAGTAATTAAATGAATGGACTTCCAAAACATTTTACATTTGTTACAAAATGACCAGGTGTGATAAAAGGTACCTTTCTCTTCTTTGCATTTCCAGTAGGTATTTTTGCAATTTTTATACATTCTGGATAATTTTTCTGGAGAGAGGTACCACCTATAATGCATCTTGTAAATGTTTTCTCTTATATTTTGATTGGTAATATATTTTAGTCTTTGAATCCATGCATGTGTTATTGTTTTGCTTCGATTTCAAATGCTCAAACCTAGCAAGTTCAAGTCCACTGTGTTGCCTGAGGAGGAGAAGACAAGCTCCTATGCCACTTTAGCACATGTGTGTGCCACCTGCTAGATACCAAGTCAATTTCCTTCAACAGCAACATCTGGAATCTGTAGCGCTGGGGAAGAAAAGAATGGAGAAGCTAGGGGATCCACACCAAGCTGACTGTTGAGATACTTGAACGACGATGGGGCTCAAATGTAATAAATAAAAATCTTTTTAAAAAATAGAAACAACTTCGGGAACTCTACCTGATTCATCAGTTGCCAGCTATTTGTCCTAGTCCAATCACTAACTACATGGCTAAATTCTTTGCAGCTCAATTTTTACCAGCTCTCAGTCAGCTACTGTTGTTAGAGGGAACTTCTAGATGGTGGACCTCTGTACCTAGGCTGCCTTCCTCTTTGTGGTTTTTCTGGCAATAGGCAAAGATAGGGGTTTTTTTTAGGTACGCTTGTGCCAGTTGACTAGGTGTTGAGGAAGAGTTCTGTTAAAAGTTGGGTACTGTATTTTCCTTAACAAGCTATTTTTAAATCATGTTTTAATTTTGACTTTAAGTCCATTAATGCCTCATCTGGGGGGGGGAGAAAAAAATGATGCCTGGGAGCAAGAGAAAGGCAAAGTTTGGATCAAAAGCAGGCAGTGCTATTGACTTGCAAGGTTGTCAATAATAGAGATTTTATATCCTCTGTGAAAATGCTATCAGAAAAAGGCGCTGTTGCTTCTACCTTTCCATGGCAGAGACATATGTAATGTGTGGGGAGAAGCAACCTGTGCAGGCCTGTAGGAATTTAAAGTAGGAATGTTAAACCATCATATCCCTTTTTAATATCTGTTTTATAACAGAGGCCTCTGCTCATAAGTGACACCTGGTGTGTGGATGACATTTCAAGTTTTGCCTGTCAAACCGAGATCTGTGTAGTTACCAGATGGCCTGTTGTTCGTAACTCTGAAAATTAGGTATATCTTGTTTTTTTTGCCATGTGCCAAAGAGAATAAAGTTGTGAAATTATATGCAATTACACGGAAAACTTTTGTGGGTGTGTGTGTAAATTTCTAAGATGCCACCTCAGGAAGGGCAAGAAAGAGTGTTAATATGCTTAGATTAGTGTTTAAACCAAGATCCACTAAAGGTAAGTTTACCTGAAAGAGAAAGAACAAACCATTTAAGAAGTAAACTTAAAGCTGTGTATCCACGATAAGTTGCGATTACAGTTTATTAGATCTTAGGATGATCAACCACCTGGAAACTCTGAGAAAATACAATACTTTGTTTCAGGAAAACTAGAATAGAGATTACTATTCTTGCAATTAAATTCAGAACACTTCCAAGGTTACATTTCTTATAGTATCTTATAGTATCTTCCTGATAACAGAGGTACACACCAATATGTTGTTGGTTGAGCAAACAATCAAGCTGGTCTATGCAACTGTTATCTCAGTGAAAACTTTCCAGTTTCCATTTCTTAAAATATTTTCAGTCAGTTCTTCTGTTTTTATTTCTACTATTTCTAGACATCAATTGAGACATTCATGAATCATGTGAAGTTGGCAAGCCCCATTTTCTAGTCCATATTGTTTCAGCAAATATTTATAACTGAATTACTAACATGTTACATTAGTAATATCTGGGTCTTACTGGCTGCAGGGGGAACCCAAAGTGGGCTTTGCATAGTTAGAGCAGAACCGGTAGTTCTAGGATTCAGGCCCTAATGGGCTTTGGACTAGTTATTCATTCATCAGTTCTTCTGCTTCCTGCTCTCCTGCCTCCTACTGGAGGGGTTCCTTGCCTGAGAACAGAGGGAGTCATGTTCAGAATCTCTCCACATCCTCCTCCTCCGCAAAGCCTCTGGCACCATCTATTGATTGTGGACAAACAATTAAAGCTCAGAGTTTGGGCATGATAGAATTTTCTCACCATATGCTAACTACTGGCACACTTTAAATATTTCAAGGATTGTCACAGGCCATTTCCTCACTACGTTGTTATAGTGCTATTATTACACTTTCAACAGACGTGGAATTCTGAGGTTTGTATTTTACTGAGGTCAAAGAGCTCTCTAGGTGAAAATGCTAAATGCCCCTTCATAAACTGCAAACCCTGGGATTCCATGGGATGTTGAAAGTGGAATAATAGCACTATAACAGTATAGTGCAGAAATGGTCACTGTGAGGAAGGGGCAGACCTGTTTGTTCTCTGCTGCCTCAGAGGGGTAGGACCAGGTTTAAGGAATTTAAGTCACTGTACAGTAGATTTCAATTGAACTTTAAAAGGAACTTCTTAACAGTAAGAGTGGTTTGGCAACAGAATGAATTATATCCACAGATATTAAAAGAACTGGCAGAAGTCATTTCAGAACCACTCGCAATAATCTTTGAGAACTCTTGGGGAACAGGAGAAGTCCCAGCAGACTGGAGGAGGGCAAATGTTGTCCCCAGCTTCAAAAAGGGAAAAAGAAGAAGATCTAAATAATTACCACTTGGTCAGCCTGACATCAATACCCAGAAAGATCCTAAAGCAGATCATTAAACAGTCAGTTTGTAATTGCTTAGAAAACAATGCCGTAATCACTAAAAGTCAACATGGGTTTCTTAAAAACAAGTCATGCCAGACTAATCTTATCTCTTTTTATGACAGAGTTACAAGCTTGATAGATGAAGGGAATGCTGTGGATGTAGCATATCTTGATTTCAGTAAGGTCTTTGACAAAGGTCCCCCTTGACATCCTTGCAAAGAAGTTAGTAAAATGCAGGCTGGACAATGCTACTGTTAGGTGGATTTGTAATTGGTTGACTGACCAAACCCAAGTGGTTCTCATCAGTGGCTTCTCTTCTTCCTGGAGAGAGGTGACAAGTGGGCCTAGCACTATTCAACATCTTCATCAATGACTTGAATGAAGGAATAGAGGGCATGCTGATCAAATTTGCAGATGACATCAAATTGCTAATATGCCAGAGGACAGGATCAAAATTCAAAGTGACCTTAATAGATTAGACAGCTGGGCCAAAGCTAACAAAATGAATTTCAACAGAGAGAAATGTAAGGTCCTACACTTAGGCAGAAAAAATGGAATGCACAAATATATGATGGGGGACACGTGGCTGGATAACAGTACGTGTGAAAGGGATCTAGGAGTCTTGGTGGACCACAAGCTGAACATGAGACAGCAGTGTGATGTGGCAGCCAAGAAAGCCAATGCAATTCTTGGTTGCATCAATAGGAGTGTGGTGTCTAGATCAAGGGAGGTAATGGTACCACTCTATTCTGCTTTGGCTGGACCTCATCTGGAATATTGTGTCCAGTTCTGGGCACCTCATTTCAAGAAGGATATTGTCAAGCTAGTGCGTGTCCAGAGGAGGATGACTAAAGTGGTGAAGGGTCTGGAAGTCATGCCCTATGAGGAACAGCTTAGGGAGCTGGGTATGTTTAGTTTGCATGAGAGAAGGTTAAGAGGGGATATGATAGCCATGTTCCAATATTTGAGAGGATGTCATGTCCAGGAGGGAGGAGACTTGTTTTCTGCTGCTCTAGTGACTGTGGCTTTTCCACACCGGATAAATAAAATGAGGTAGCACGAGCTCTGACGGACATCGCCCACACGTTCGAGTGCACTACCTCGTACATAATTGGCAAGCTCCACCCGGTTAAGTCGCCAACAGTCAGCGCGCGGGCTTTTTAAAAAAGGGGAAAAAGGTGTTTTTTCCCCAAGAAATGTGCTGATTCGTGCATGATGTAATCAGAGGGCGGGCTGTGGGCATGGACAGCTTCAGCAGTTGGTCCGCCCCACAGAGAGCAGGATGGTCTCGAAAGCAGCTTTCTGCAGCCAGAAAAGGGGAAAGCTTTCTGGTATGTGCTATTGATCTGAAGAATGGGGTTTTTCCTTGATTTTAAGATTACTGTATGTGAGCATTGGGCTTCTACCACCACATCCTGCGTGTCTGCTCCCGGCCTCACCATCTTCTCGGGCGTGGGACGAGGAGCCTCCAAGCAGCGGTACATAAAAGCTTAACTCCTCCGCAGCATTACCAATAGAGGCCAATCGCCGGCGCCTCCTCACGCAGTCTGTAGCCCATAGACGTCCCAGTTCAGCCAGCACAAGTCCAAGAAGCCAGAATACAGCTAAAATGGACTGTTCAGCTTCAGGAAACACCTCTTCCTCCATCGCTCACAGGGAAAGATAAAAGCAGAAAACGGGTGCGGAAACCCACCAGAGATAGGGAGCAAAAATGCACTCCACCCAGCTATGGTACGGAAAACCATTCCCCCGAGATAGGGCACAAAAATAAAAAATCATCACAGTTTATTTCAAGGCTAGCAGGAGGAATGGGAGGAGGAAGTCATTGTGGGAGGAACTGCGGGGCATGACCTGAGCACGCACGTCATGACGCACGGGGCCATTTTTTTAAAAAAGAGCTGCCAATCACATCCGCTGTGCAAATTCCACGGAACATGTGGAAATGGCAATAGACCGTTGTACAATATGTCCGCAGAAGCAAGGACAAAAAAAAAAAAACACCACCCGGAAACGTCGCACGCGAATTCCACAGAACATGTGGAAAGGGCCTGTGACAAGGGGCAATGGATTCAAATTGGAGGAAAAGAGACTTCCTGACAGTCAGAGCTGTTTGGCAGTGGAATATACTACCTTGGAGTGTGATAGAGTCTCCTTCTTTGGAGGTTTTTAAGCAGAGGCTGGATGGTCATCTGCCTGGAGTGATTTGATGTGGGTTCCTGTATGGCAGGAGGTTGGACTGGATGATCCCTGTGGTCTCCTCCAACTCTATGATTCTATGACTCTATGAGAACCAATTACCAAGAGAGGCAGTGGGATCTCCTTCTCTGGACATTTTCCAAAAGAAGCTAGATAGCTACCTGCTCTAGCTGGAGATCCTGCACTGAGCTGGGGGTTGGACTCAATGGCCCATGATGCCTCTTCTTATTCTATTCTTAGAATTTCCTTCTTGGTGTGAGAAAAAGTGACAGACAAAAAAACCCCTCAAGAACCAGGAAATTTATTTAAAGCAACAGCACACCAATGGTAAAAAGATAGCTAACCCTGAGTATCAAACAAGCAAAGATTTTATACGTTTGATTGGCTTAGAAATGCCGTACAGCTGGAGGATAAGGCAGTGAGGCAACTGCCTTGCTATCCCATCCCCTTACTGGTGTTTTTCTGGTTAAGCTCAAGGCGTTTGTTCAGTCTGTAACTGCTTGATCACTTTTCCACTGAACACACCCATGGCAATGGCCATCACCTGAGGCATGGTGAACCCCTCAAAACTCCTCTTTCCCACTCAAGACCCATCTAATGTCTTTATATGCTCTGTCCTTATATAAAGCACGTCTTACAGACACCTGATTTAATGAAACAGTATTTCACCACTTCCTTATAACATCTATCAGCCTGTAGTACTGTCTCTGGTAATTGTGATTTGTTATTTGTTTTTGATATGTTTTCTAATTTGTTTTACAGTCCTCCCTTCATGTTTGTGGGTTTGACCTTCACAAATTTGATTATTTGAGCGGGACATGCTTGCCTCCTCCTGCCCAATTTTCCTCCTCCCATCCCTTGCATTCCTCACCCCAGGCTTGGGAGGCTTCTGTTTAAAATGCATGTGTTTTTTCATTTGGGGTGAGTAAAGACCCCTCCCAATGCTGAAGGTATGGCCTCTCTGCCATTTTGTTGCACATTCTGCTGTGTATTGGTTGCAGATTGATCAAGTGCTCCTTTCTTAAGATGGCCTCCGGAAGTAATTAGAACTCCAGAACTCCCCTCTTCTCTGTCTGAGGGAAAGGTACCAGTAAGCTTTTTAGCTTGTTTTTTTTCTCTCCCCTCTGGGGCCAAAGGCAATGGAATGGGAGGAGGACCATAGGGAGTGGGAATTATTCACAGTTTGTCCACTTTTACGAGAGTTCTGTGCCCCGAACCCTTGTGAATGTGGAGGGGCTACTACAACTATTACTTGTTTGTTTAATTTGTGTTTTAACTTTTCTATGGCCATTTCCACATGACAACACTCTTCTGTGTCATTGTGCTGCAATTCAGGCCCAGAAAGGAGAGTGTCCGCAACACTCCCCTCCACACCTGCTTGCTGCCTGAGGAAGGCTATGCCTCTTCCTTCTGCAGCACAGCCAGGCACTTGTTGTTGCTGTGCTGGGGCAGGAAGCATCGCAACCACACTTCCATGGCTTCTGCACTATTGTAAAGTATGAGAGTGCCGTGGGATTAGAAGTGCAAAATGTTTTTTGTTTTTTTTTCCGTTTTGCAAATGACATGTGAATGTGACGCTTCACAACAGGATGGCAGCAGGATGGTGACAATGTCATGTGGAAGCATGACCTGCTGACAGCTGCCATCCTGTGGCAGAAGCGGGACAGTGACATTGTGTGGAAAGGGCCTATGTTATGGTTTTTTAACTATGTTTTCTTTTTTAAAGCACTGTAAGCTGCTTTGAGTCCTTTGGAGGAGAAAAGTGGAATATAAATAAAGGTTATAGGTTGTCGTGGGTTTTCCGGGCTTTGAGGCTGTGTTCTATCAGTATTTTCTCCTGAAGATCCTATGAAGATGCCAGCCACAGATGCAGACCCCACAACAACCTATGGATTCCAGCCGTGAAAGCCTTTGATTTTACATTAAATAAAGATTAATAATAATAATGATGATGATGATGATGATGATAATGATATCCTGAGGGATGTCAATATTCTCAACCTCAGTTATCTTATTATGATTAAATTATATGTTGGCCAGTCCTTTGAATCTCTTGTAAGATCAACTCCTTTATTTTGTTAATGTTATACTGCCCCTGAGGTCTGTTGTAACTGCATTCAACACTCTGCAACCAGTAGTATAGTGTTCACCTGTCCGTTATTATAAATAACTGGATGCAAAATAAGGGTTCAGCACAGAAACTTGAAACTTCAACAGTATCCAGTGCTGTACTTTTGCAACTCTATAAGTTTGGTTAGCAGGATAAGTGCAGTATTCTTGGGCCACCAGCTCAGCACAGGACTAGACCCCCTTTATTTCCAGCAGCAAAACAGATTTACTCTATTTGCCAGCGTATAAGACGCACCAGTGTATAAGACACACCTCATTTATACATCAGAAAATACTATTTGTCAGTGTGTAAGACACACTGACATATAAGATGCAACCCATTTTCAAACAGTATTTTTCAGGGAAAAAAGTCTTGTACGCCAGCAAATAGGGTAATTGCCTTCTTTCTTTTTCGATCAGATACAGCCACTTGCTTTTTAACTTACCTCCTTCTTTTCTATCTATAAATCTGATGCTATATCTCATTTTCTCCAACAGGTGGTGTTTGTAATCCATAAATGCAGTGCCGGATGAGCTAAATAATCTATGCGCTGTTTATTTTCCCCTGACAGCCTCTGGTAAAATTGTGGGATTCTCTCCCCCGGCTTTCTGAAGCCTGGTGTGACTGGCCTCTGGAGATGCACCTAGAAATTTGTTTGTATATTCCTTGTCAAGAAAATAGTGTTTGAGATCCCAGCTGGATGGGGGTAGGGGCTCCAGCAGAGCCTTGTGGCCTGTGTCAGGTTGAGTGGAGCAACCTGTTAACTAATATGATTGGGAGAGGGAAGCTTAAGGTGGGAGTTGGGGTGGCACTAGGAGTCCCCTTCAAAGAGAATCGCAATGACTCTAAGTGCCTCTCCCTCTTTTCCCTTTCAGCTGGGAAGAGGGTTCCCCCCTCCCATATCAGAGAAAGGCATCCCCTCTCTCTCTTCTAGTAGAAGGCAGCTTCACCCCCCCACCGCCCCAACAAAACACCATAAAAAGACAACAAAGGAAACACACACCCACGCCTTTCCTTAGCAGCAAGCCAGAAAGAACAGAAGAGAAAATAAGAGTTGGCAAAGACTCATTAGCAGCTAAGCTATCCTGCACACGAAGAAAGCTCCCCATTCACCACACAAGGAAAACAACCTGCTACAGATTCCCTTTTTGCATGGACATACACACACAGTGTCCAGTCGTGACTCAGAAATACAGACCCCCTCTCCTGTAAACCCTTCATTCTCCTAACCTGTCCCAAATCTACACAGAAGTAGGAACAAGGAGACAAAAGAAGCTTGAAAGAAATGACACACTCTGTTCTGCACAAATTCACAGTTCTCAAAATTCTCCTCCTACTCTTGAGCGAGAGGGAGAGAGCGACTCCAAAAATTCTGTCAGATTATCTCATAGTGAAGGAACTTCTTGACGGTAAGAGCAGTTTAGCAAAGGAACCAATTGCCTAGAGAGGCAGTGGGTTTCCCTTCTCTGGATATCTTCAAAAAGAGTCTGGACAAGCTACCTGCTGAGGACACTTTAGCTGGAGATCCTGCACTGAGCTGGAGTTGAGTCATGGACCACTGAGCCCATGAGGCCTGTTCTGAGTCTATGGGAGGGCTGTGTGTCAGCTGGTTGATAAAATGATGTGGGGTGGGCCTAAGCCTTGAGAATTCTGGCCACCAAACCCCCTTTGGTTGAGAATGAAAAGTAATCTGCTACCTAGCAATAGGCATGGCCTCTCTTGGAGGTGGGGGCTTCCATACACACTTCTAGGACACTGGAATGCAGTCAGCCACTGTTCAGCAGATGCTGGGTTTGGAAGTTTGGCAACAGAAGACATATGCCTGTGCACTCACTTGCAGTTGGCATTGTCTAGCTCTTCACCTTGGTCTCTGGTGGTTCCACATGCTCTAGAGAAAAGATACAGCTCAATCATGTCCAGGATGTGTACCACCCCTGCAAATTGTATCTGCTGAGTCATTTGTAACTCTTCAAGTACTTCCCTCTCCCATGCCCCTCCAAGTACCTCCAACTCATTCTCAGGGTGACAACTAAACTAAGTGGGTGTCCCAGAATCCACCCACAATTAAAGCATTTGGAAGAAGTAGCATGGCTGAGTTAGGGTTGGCAGGATGAACACTGGCAATAGATCCTGTAACTTTAATGTTTTTGTACCATAGAGAATTTTAGTAGTGTTACTTGTCACGCAACCAGGTAACAACATCTGCTTAAATTCTTTCTTCTACACAAACATAAAAGGTACAGGAAGCCTCTCCAGTTTTCACTGTGATGATGACACAGATGTGGTCCTACACATTTCACTCAGAAGTAAGTCCCAATTTCAGGGCTTACTCTTACTCTGGATGAAGTGAACTCAGTGCTGTCTATGTGAATATTTATATCTCCAAACGGCTAGTGGTTCCTGATAACATCTTTCTCTCATTTTCCCACCCTTTAAAAAAAACTTCAGTGATTGTAGCAGGAACACCCCCACTCTCTCATGTTTTCCCAACTTATTCCTGTGCTGGAAATCTTAGCAGCGGGGCCTTAGAGAGTTCTCTACTATTTTCTAGCTGAATTGTAGGCAGTGCAACCTGAGTCTGTACCATATGCTTTCCTCCAATAGAGTTCATGGGTCTCCTGTTCCCTCCTTCTTTTCGTCTCATGATAAATAAATCTCATGGAATCTTAACCAGCAATATTTAAGAGCCATATCCAGTTTTTTCATGCTTTTTCAAACCTCAGGGATCTTAGAAGGCAGTCTCTATCTCTCTTCTGTTTTCTCCCTTCTTCCTATCTGAGGAATCTTAGTAGCAGTGCCTTAGACAGCCTTCTCCTGTTTTTCCAGTTGAATTGTAGGTAAGTCTAATATAATGTTTTGTCCAACACTTTTAGAAGAAGTCCATAAAATGGTAACTTGCTGCTTCTGTTCAGTGCCAAAATAGAGATGTTTTTAAAAGCTTATGTGTGTATTTATTTTTCCCCCTGCTGAAAGAAATAAGTGGCATTTACAAACCAAGGGTGGACAACTGGGAAATACTGGGGGGCTGCACTTGCTCCTGCAATGAATATATTTTTTTATCCCCAAGTACCCCATATGGAACATGGAGGCATGTTTTGGTGCCTTCCTGGCCCCCTATAGAGCGTTCTGGAACATTTTCAGGCAAGCATTTTTTAAAAAATCACAAAATTTTGTTTTGACAATGGTGGGGAAGTCCACTGAGACAGTAAACATGTAGATATAACCTATAAACCCTCTAGGGGTCATTTTGGGGAATTTTGATGCAAGTAAAATTAGGACAAAATAGAAAATTGGGGCAGAATTTGGAAAAAAAAATTGCAAAAAAAAATATTTCAATCCCACAGAAATTGACCCCGGAGGCCACATGTGACCTGCAGGATGCACTTTGCCAACCCCTGGCATATATGGTAATACAGTGAGGAGGTGGATGGGACTAATGGACATTCTGTCACCAAACCTCTCAAGGTTCAGATGGCTCTGGTCCCTATTACTCCATTGCACTTTATGAGAAACCCAGAAGTCAACAGTAAGTCATTGAGACAATTGTGTATCTCTTTCATCTCCACCCCATGCATCTCCTTCTCAGGCAGCTTGGGTCACCATGACCCGTTCCACACTGGACTGCTATAGTGCTATTATTCCACTTGCAACATCCTACGGAATCCTGGGGTTTGCAGTTTTGGAAGGGGCTGGGTGGCCCCTCCCGAAACTGCAAACCCTAGGATTCCATAGGATGTTGCAAGTGGAATAATAGGGCTATAGCAGTCTAGTGCAGCAATGGCCCATGAGGTATCAAGAATGATTCCAGCTTATTGGGATAAGTGCTTTAGGCAGAGAAAAAGATTCACGGCTAAAGAAATGTTTGAAATCTACTTGATGTAAATACTGTGACATGCCCATGGGAGGCAGGCCAATTTTCTAGGTTTGCTGTGTGTAGGATTTGGGCTCTTTCCAAACCTGTAGCACCTGCAGGCACTCATAATTAAAATGGTATAATAGAAGAGTGAACAAAAATTTGCAAGTGTTTTGCCTTTGAGTTCCTGAGAACTTTCCTTTTGTTTCTGCTCTCATATCTAAAACCACAGGAAATGTTTGCATTCTAGAAAAACAAAGGAACAGCAAAATCTGAGGGAAGCCAGCAATGCTTATGGCAATGTTTCTGTGAGGTGAGTTTTTAGGTAATTTCCATAGTTAAAAACAGACAGCTTGCTGCAGTATGGACGAACTGCTCCCGCTTGGAGTTCAAGGCATGGGGTTCCCTTTTCCAGGGAACATTTTCCTTCCCAGCTCAACTTTAGATTACTTCCTCCAACAATCAGCCAGCATACCCGTCGCTGTCTACAAAGCACCCTCGGACCTTCTTGGGCTGTCTTTGAGGTGCCCTTGTAGGATTCTTGGCAAGTAAGACCTTCCTAATAGGAATGAGCATAAGACTGCGGTATAAGAAAGCAGTGTATTTTACTGTGTGTAAATTCATTTCTGTTTCTTCTTTTCCTTTTTTCCCCAGAGTGAAAGTTTTGGGACCAGCCTCCCATACAAAGAGAGATGCATCTAACTAGATCACGAAGGAAGCTGTAAAAGCCAGTGGAAACCACATGCCTATTCTTGCATGACAGAACAAAGTATAATGGCACATAGCTCTTCCAAACTGAGGTGAGATATTATCTTTCAATTACACTGATTATACTATATTGCATCAGAACTTAGACTTTGAAAATTAGAAAACAGAGAATTTGGTAGTCAGATTAGTTATAGGGCTCTTCCAGATTGATCCAAAGAAATGTGAGTTCTTATGATATCCAGTTGGCTCACCACATTTTGGGGTTCAGCATTCATGGATTTGATTATTCATGGGTTATTTATTTTATTTTTAAAAAAGCTTACCTTGTTTGCCCCTGCCATGGGGAAAAAAATATATCTTATCTCTAGGAATCTCTAGGTCTTCTGGAAGTGGACCATAGAGTCATGCTGGAGGACTTAGAGATTCCTAGCAACAATGCTTCTCTAGGCATTGGTTCTGCCAGAAGTGGATCATAAAATTATTGGAAAATGAGAGAGATTTGATGGATTTCTCTACATAGCAGAGCAATGAGGATGCAAACAGAAGTTTGAACAATTATATGGTTTCATTGGAGTTTCTCCACTGGAATGCTCGTGACCAAAGGCTTGAAGGAAGGCAGGCAGAAGAAGATGGAAACAGACAAAAATCCCAAGAACAAAGGATGCTTATGTCCCAGAGGAAGAGAGTGGGTGTGAACAAACAGGAAATTATCTTGGGTTTTGTCCCCAAATTTACCCAGTGATCATGCAACCTAAATAGCAGTGAATTCAGAGCATGCAAAGGTTGCTATTCCCAACAAGAATTGCACTAGAGGACCTAGAAATTCCTAGTGAAGTGTTCTCAGGCAAGAAAAATAGCATTTGTGATTTTTATTTTATATTTATGTTTTTCCACTTTTGCAGGGGGCTTGCATCCCTAACTCCTGCAAAAGTGGAGGGCTCAGTATAGTTCCTTGGGTTTTCTCAGTTGTTGCTTCCACTTGTTCTGTTACTGTGGGAGGGGTTGTTTTAGCAATTTCTTGGATCTGCACTAGGGTTTTTCAGAGGTTTTTGAAAACCTGGACATGATTTCAGGGTGGTTTGAAGGGTAAATTTTCTCCTCAATTTTCTCTGATTTTTTTTTTAAACCTGCAGTTACAGTGCAAGATTGCCACTTCACTGGTGCACTGCAACTCTTAATTTAAAAAAGAGAGAGAGAGAGAGAGAGAAAGGACTGAATGAAACTTTGGTCTGATACGTCTCAAAATTAAAAAGAGCCCCCTCGCAAGGATGGGAATAAATGCTTCAGCTGGTTCCAGGAATTGCCAGAAAATAGTCTAGGACAAGGAAACACCCATTAGATATTATTTAAAAACCAAAGAACTACAGCAACAAATACCACAACTTGCTGGCACATTTGTCCCGTTTGGAGGAGCCCATAGGTGGTTCCATTGTCAATGGTTCCACCCTTTGGCCTACCATCCCCAAGATGTGCTGTCTGTCACAACTCACTCTTCCCTATCTTACAGTGAGAATGGGTGTGCTCATTATATCCACCTATGTTGTCTCTTATGTTTGTTATTATTCAATAGTATTGATGTAACTGTTTTGAATAATCACGTTGGCTGTCTTAAGAATGGTGTTATAAAAATAGGATGCAGGTTAGTGTTCCCAACACCTCCTACAAATGGGCAAACATACAAACCCTACAGCAAAGAGGGAAGGGCATTGGGGAGACTTCGCTGCTCCCCTTCTTTAGGAGTTGTTTCCTCTTTAAGCCCAGATAGAGTAAGTCATGCGGTTTGTATCAGCACAGCTGCCACTGGCACTGGCACTCTGTGAAGAAGAAAAAGTAGATACTTCATTCCTAACAAGTTTTCTTCCATTCTCCTGGTAGCATATTACAAACAATGGGCTGACGTCCTGTTTAGTACAATTCTCCCTTCACATTCATGAGTTTCACTTCTGCAAATTTGATCATTCGCAAGGTGCCCACTTCTCCCCTCCCATTGTCCCCTTCCCATTCTCTGGCCTGGGCAGGGGGGCTGGAGGGTTCAGGGATGACAATTGCCTGTTCCTTTTGTTCCTTCCGCTGCTGCCGGTGCAGGCACATCCTGGGCTGGCAGCAGAAGGTGTGGGGTGAGAGATCGCTCATTCCCCACGCTCCTTCCACCACCACTGCCTGTGTGATGGCGGCAGAAGATGCAAGGTGGGCGATCTCTCGTTCCCTGCCCTACTTCCGCCATTGCCACTCATGCAGGCGCCCTGGGCAGGCAGCAGAAGTCGTGGGGTGGGTGACAACCCATTCTCTGGCCTCCTTCTGCTGCTGCCGCCCGTGAGGCCGCACTGCTGGGGAGTTCGGGACAGAACAGGCAGGGAAAGAGCTTCCCTGTTTGGCTTTCTCCTTGCCCCCACTAAGGTCATCCATCTTAGTGCACTTTGCCCATGTTAGTGCTCCCTGCAACGAGGAGAGCACAGCAGTCATCATTTCCTTGTGCCTCAATCTGCAACACCTTAGAAACTCTTTGGTTGGTATTCTGCTTGGCTTAAGAGGTAGAATATTGGGGAGGGGGTAGCTTTGGCAGAAATCATTATGATGATAGAACTGTGTCATCATAATTATGTCTGGTGATGCATGATTTCAGCCAACAGCATTTAAAAACACATGGGCTGCCTATGAAGCACTCACAAGATTGAATTATGGTCATCTTTGATTAAAAGATTGTCTCCTCTTTTAATGGTCAGATGAACATTAATTATATCCAATTAATTATATCCAAAATCACATGTGCCCTTAGTGTTACTCTATTATCTATTCCAAGTAGTGTGGTTTTCACAGGAGCAGTGGCATTTTAGAAGCTTGAACCTATCATTTCACCTGACCAGGTCTCTTTTTACCAAGCCCTTGCTGGTTCATGTTCTCATTCCTGTCCTGGATTTTGAATGCAATGTACTGACCGGCTAATGTCATTGATGAGGAGGAAGCTGGATAAACAAAAAGTCCTCTTTCCTCATGCTTTCCTCAACTCCCTTTAATGTTCTACCATTTCTGTCCTGTACAAAACAAGACTTTGTACTAGAGGATCATGATGACATCTAATACTCCTGACCTAAATCCTATTGCTACTCCCAGCTAGAATAGACCAACTGAATGAACAGAACTTAACCTTTGTGCTGGCTTACTAAGTTGCCATTGATTTAATGGGTCTACCTCAGTAACAGATGTTACTAACAGATGTAAATCCATGTCTCCTTTGCCATTATTGAACCCAACAAATTTGTTTCTAGGCAGTAGTCAAGCAAACTTCAACATAGGCCCTTTCCACACAGGGTAAAAAAACGGCTTAGGGCGACCTCATCCGGAGGTCGTCCACACCGTGGGGCGCGCTAGAGCGGTTTGAAAAGTGGAGGTTCCACACCTCAAACCGTGCTAGCGCTGCCGCAAGGGTTGGCGTGGCGCGTTTTTTAAAAACCACATTTTATGTGGTTTTTAAAAAACGCGAGCGCGCTAACCCGTTGCAGCGCCCCGTTTGAAACTGCAGGGACGCGCTAGCGCGTCCCTGCAGAGCTGCCTGGGGGCGGGCTTCCAGCTGGCGCGCTGCCCTGATTGGCGGAGCGCCGCCGGAAGTCGCCGGCCGCCATTTTGGGTGCCACCGAACGCCGCCAAACGCCGCCGAAATTCGCCAGCGTGTGGAGCGGCGAACGCGCGCTCCCCGCAGGGACGGAGCAACCCGTTTTCAGGTAAGATCCGTCCCTGCGTGCGCTGCTCCGTTTCCCCGTCCCCCGTGTGGAGAGGGCCATAGCCTCCAAGGAACGCCCAACCATGGTTCAGATCCCTCCAAGTGAAGTTACATAAAACCTCATTCAAACAGGTTTTACCAGAAAAAAGCTTTTGCTGAGTTAACTTAGGATACAGAATCATCAACTTGAGGAAGAACCCTCACTGATTGTCTGTTAACTGGATTTTACCTGCTTCAGAATGCTATAGAGCAGTTGTTGTCATGACACCCATCCAGGTTTTGTTTCAGGCCAGTAGGAAATCTAAAAGTTCTTGAAAAGTCCTTTAAGAACAATAGGCTTCTTTAGCAAAGCATCAGCCTGCTTACCTTGTGTCACATTCCCAGAAAAAATCGGCCACTTAGACCATTCTTTCCCAAGCCAATGCTTCCCAGAACTGAGCTGCAGCTACCATTAGTCACCAAGCCAATGCTCTAATAGCCTTGCTAAGTGGAGATAATAGGAGCCATAGGTCATCAGGTTGGAGTGCACCAAGTTGGGTAGGTCTGGCTTTGATTCCAGCAGCTCTCACGGTTGTTTCTCATTCTCAGCTGTTTGTCCTATCTCTTTCCCTTTTCCCAAGATTGGACTGCCTTTTATCTGTGAGGGCTGTAAGCTTGTGCACACTTGGGTGGTGGGGTAAGTCTGTCTGAACTCTGCTATTGAGTAGACAAGTACAGCATTGTTGTTTCAGTTGACATTTCACATCTGAATACAGTAGTGTAAGACTTTGTCAGACCAAAACTGCACCAACTGGTTAATACACAGTAATTGTGACAACCATGCTTATAATAATCCTTCCATGTTTGTTAGCATACAATAACAGTGGTATGTGTAGCCGTACATAGTTATTAGAATGTAGAATCATGTGTTTGTCTTGAGCTCGGTCATGGCAAAATATAGATCTAAAGATAACTAGACAATGGACTCCCACATCAACAGGGCTGGACTTTGTTCTAGCAACACTAAGTAGAGAGATGTCACTATTTTAATTGTACCTGAAGGATGTGCATGGGAAGAATCTGTGAAGGGTATTAGGAGGCCTTGTGACATATGTGGAGGTAGACTTAAGCTCTTTCTAGCCCAAGGCAGGAAGCAAAAAAACCACCCTTTTATTATGTGATGGAAACACCAGCATATGCAACCTTGCAGAAATGCAGTAGGCAGTGGCACCCAGTAGGCAGTGCATTCTCAACCCACCAGACAGCCAAGGAGAGATGCTGCCCACACGCACACACACACACCTTAATTCTCTGCCACAGATAAACAGAAGAAGCAGGATATGGCAGCAGCTGTAGCTTCTGCAACCTCTTGAGGCCTACTCTGGTCATTCCTTTCATAGGATCTGATTCTGAGAACCTCCCAAGGTCAGACAGTGAAGAAGCAGCCTGTCTGGAGAGCTGCATAGAAGAGTGATAATTCTCCATAGCCGCTGGGACACTGCCAGGGTGTCCCAAAGACTTTCTCCAAGCATGAGAACTACTTGCAAAGTCTAGTTCCTAGAAGACTTGAGGATGCTAGCCTAATTATATTTTGTACCTGAAAAGCTTCTTTTGATTTAGTTAAGGTCATAATCATACTTGTTGGACATATGAGAATATGGAGTCACAAAGGGGATTTATACAGTTTGGAGGAAGCTATGCTTGCTAATGCTTTAGTTGGCTTGTGCTAAAAACCTGAAACAGGGTTATACTATAGACTATACTATAGACTATAGACTTTGGGCCTTATAACTTCTCACCTCAATACAGACATAAAGCTTGCTGCTGAGCTCAGAAGAATATGCCTGAAAACATAGAATGTGACTTTGAAAACATACAGGATAAATCTAACTTTGTGGTTTTGACACAAGAAGAAATACCAATAAAATCTGACCGACATATCTATTTTTATATGATTTTTGCAGAATATGCACAGACAAGAGTCACAAGTGTTTGTCCAAATGATAATATGAAACTTGTTGTAAATACAGGCCATTTCCACACAGGGTTTTTAAAACGGGACAGAGCGTCCTCCAGGGAGGACGTCTGCACCTGGGAGTGGACTGGGTCAGACCTACTTAACATAGATCCACACCTCAGCCCACTCTGGAATGACCCAAAGTGGTCGTCCAGCGTGCTTTTGAAAGACCGCTAAAAACAGGTCTTTCAAAAGCATGGAGCGCGCCAGTGCGAGCCCGTTCCCTTATGCAGATTCGCAGGCTCACCCCAATGCAAGCTTGCGATCTGCCGTGGGCGGGCTTTAGGCTGGTGAGCTTCAGCGGTTGGTTGAGACCCTCGACAACCGGAAGCCACCATTTGGGACGCCGGAGCAGTGCGTATCGATGAGCACACACTGCTCCAGAGCAGCATGGATCGGACCGGGGAGCCAAGAAGTCCGGTAAGTAGCGTCACAGGGTGATTCCCTCGCCCCATGCGGAAACGGCCATAGAATATTGAAAATTGCTGAGATCAGCTTGAAGTGGTCTTGAGGAGAGGAAGGTATAAAACTGTTACAAGTTTCAATGTCAGTCTGCTCTTCCCCTAGCATAGACTTCACTTTGTGCAGAGGAGGGAACTGTGTGCATGTAACAAAGCCTTGGAGGAATTGCCTGTCTTAGAAGCCTCCAGCTGCAACATTTCCCCTTTTACATAACTTTCAATGTCTCTTTGTGATGTTTAACATAAAAATAGCAATTTTTCAACATCAGAAGTAGGTTTTTTTCCCCTGGCTTTTTTTTGTAGTCGATACAGCCACAAGATTGGAATAGAAAACTGGCTCTTGTACCAATCACGGGTGCTCGCCACTGATTTAGATAACAAATGTGAATATTGTGGCTAAGATTTGCTGGCTTGGTGTCCTTGACAACCTGATCTTTCTATTCCAGGGGACAGGAACCAGCAGAGATTGAGTCTGCTCTTTAAGGTGAGCTGCTTCCTCAGTGCCTGACTATGAAGATTCTCTAAAGCCAGGCCTTATGAAAACAATGACAAGAAAGATCATCTGTGTCTTGTTCCTAGTTTCTCTTCTTATAGGTCTGATTCTGAGGATCCCTTAGAGCAGTGGTTCTCAACCTGTGGGTCCCCAGATGTTTTTGGACTTCAGCTCCCAGAAGCCCTGAGCATTGACCATAGTGGCTGGGGCTTCTGGGAGCTGAAGTCCACAAGCATCTGGGGACCCACAGGTTGAGAACCACTGCCTTAGAGCCAGACTGTGAGGAAACAACCACTCTAGAGAGCTGTACAGAGTGCACTTCCACTTATGAGGCCAACACCTTGCTGAGGCTAATGGTGGGGCCGGCCATGTGCAGTAGAAATCTAAGGGATAGAATTTATGAAGCAGTGTCTTTGTGCACACGACTAACAACCTTCAGTTCTTATACTTGCCTCAGTGGAAGATGTTGTGCCTAAATAGCAGGAGAGAATGTAATTGGGCTGTGCGGACCCAATTTAATATGGTTTAATTGGCAAAATATATTAATTGGCAGATATATTTAATTGGCATAAAATATAAATTATGACTGGAAGCCATGTGGAAGAAGGAATCCTGGCTGAAAAGTAGGTCAAAAAGGTTATTCCACCATGGCCAGGTTGTAAAGTTAATTGTTTCAATGAGAACAATAGCTGAGCTTGGACTAGAGCAAAACCCACTGCTAGGTACATTTCCTGTAGAACTCCTGTATTAAGGAAGGGTCCTTAGGAAACAATTCTGCCCCCCTTTTTTTTTCCTGTACTAAAACACAGACAAAGCAGAGCAAAACTCCCTGCTGTGTGTATTTACTAGCAAAGCCTGCAAAAGTCCTCCTTGATCACACAAACCTCTTCCATAATCCTGTCTTCAAACACAGTCCTCAAAACCTTTGCCACCTAAATGTTAAAATCATCAACATATTTCCTTTACACATTAAAACCATAAGCCCATCCTGCCATCTTTTGTCCACCTGCAAACTTTTTGTTTGTCCAAGCAGAGAGTCATCAACCTCTCATGTCTCCAGGGCAGGTTTTTGGGTATAAGAGATCCTCATTTTGGGTTACTCCTCACAGCATTTCGATTTCAGGGATCCACTTTGTCACTTTGACTTTTGATCAGTGCTGTCTTTGGGCACAAGTCTATGCCGCCTTTCTGGATGGTAATTATCACCCAATCCTTGCTATCCCTGCTATCCATTTTCCTCTCTTTCTTTTCAGTTAGCCTTGTATGATTGCTTGTGTGTGTGATGATTTTGTGTGTTTGCATGTGAATATTCCCTCTGATAAAACACATTTAAATTGAACTATAAGTCTTTTGCCTGGTCTCTTTAGCAGGAACCCCATAAACATGGGTGAAAAGATCCTGCAGTTACCTTTCCACTTGCAATATTCTTATATAAGTTAATTACCATATTTGCCAGTGTATAAGATGCACTTTTTTCCCTCTGAAAAAATAACATTTAAAAATGAGGTGCTTCTTATACACTGGTGCTGGTGAATACCAACCCCTTTCCTATTAATTTTGCCATTGTGCAAGTTCTCAGCACTGAGGAAAAATGCATAAGATAGGGAGGGGTAGCTCTAGGGAGCTAAAGGAGCACTCTTATGAGGCTGCCTCCACCCCTTCTTCCTTCCGTTTTGCCGCGGCATGAGTCCTCTGCACTGAGTTCAAATTCATTGGAATTCAAATTCATTGGAAAGGGCGGGGAGCTCCAGAGGGGAAAGGAACCCTTCATCTTGTGACAAAACATTAGTTGGGTATCAGTACATGTTCCAGCTTTACAATTACACTACGTACATCTGTATAGATAAATATCATGTTACTTTGTTTTTCAGAAAATCTGGAACTGTTGACATAAGTGCAGAACTGCTGTCTCAACATGTTAACTCCAGAATCTCAAGGTAGTTGGTTCAGTTTCCATGGCTGAAATTAAACGGCTTTATGTTTGCTGTTGTAGTCTGGATTCTCTCGGTCTTTTCAACAGCAGGTATACAATAGTGAGTGTGACATGTAGAAAACATCCAAGGCTTCAGCTCTGCTGCAGAATGCATGGGAATTTGAAGAATTTGAAGATTTTATCCGTGCTGCTACTTGTGATGAAAACATAATTTTGGAGCCCAAAGAACAGGACAAGTGGCTCCTCAAGGACATCTGTATCACTTATTACCTAATATCATTAATTTCTGGCTGTTAAGTGTTGCAACTATTGCTGTATGTGTTGTTTGCTTTATGGGATGCTTTTAAGACCATAATGCAGTGGGAGAAACTCTTCAAATCATTTGCAGGAATAATTATCTTAATTCCAGTTTCTGGAACATCCATTCTGTATTGGCAAATGAAGGATTAGTTCTCTGACATTATGGGCTTCTGTTAAAAATGTTGTGTTTCATAGAGAAATTATGGTAAAATATAGTTACGTATGTAATGTAGTGTACCATAAATGTAATGTGGTAAGTGATCAGTTGGGAGGGGTGAGAGTATAGAAGGTTGGGGTGATGAGTGATTTGGTGAGTGTTTGAACTGGATTTTAAAAGGTTGGTATATATGACAGAAAGCTAGGAATGTGAGTTAGAGATGTTAGGAGAATTTGTCACAGTCAGAGACAGATTAGTTAGACTAAGGCTTGTTAGGACTGGAGAGTGAGAGAACAAGTGTTGAAGTTAGGAATATGAGTTAGAGATGTGAGTCAAAACTGTCTGACATGTGGATCTAGGTTTAAAATAAATACCAATCCAGTTTATATTTGTGGCTACATGTAAAAATATGCAAAATACTTATTTGCTAATCAGAGCAGATGCAGGAAATAAACTTTTACTACTTATTGTTGCCCACAGTGAAAACTAGACAAATGCCAACTTGCGTTTGTCTTACTGTGGGGAACAGATGATGAGGCTACATGTATCCACAGTGGATTTTCATAGATGATTAGATAAGCATTTGGAAACCTGTATAAGTGAGACAGCTTTCCCTTCTCAGTCTCTCAAAATTCTGATACATTCTGAATAAACAGAATCATTAGCTTGGTTGTGAACTTTTCATTTGCTCAGACTCCTGTGTGGCTGCTGCAAAGGCTTTTGCAACCTGTTACCTCTTCAGGTCATGACAGCTTTAACAGGTGTCAGCTTAGGGATATGTTATCCGATGGGTTGTCAAGGACTTTGAGCAAATGCGTCCCCAAAGAAGAGAGCTGAAGTCACCCTCCCACAATGTGTTCTCTTCTCCTAGCTGCAAAACTGCTGTTTCCTACTCTCCCCAGCTCATCAGTGGCTGTGGCAGCCTGTGCTGGTGCTTGAAGGATGCAGACCTGCTCAAACAGAGCACCCATGGCAATGTTGGATCCTGCCCATATTGTTATAAATGTTTTCATCCTATTTGGGTCCCAAGAATTCAACCTTTTTTAAAAAAATCCTGTAGAATTTTCTTGGAGAGTATTTACTTATTGGTGTTTTTGTTGGCAGATAAACTCTGGAAAAATGTTAGGGCATCAACCCTTAAAACTGTCAGGGCACCAACCTTGAGAACTATTGGGCAACAACCCAGAAAACGATCAGGGCACCAACCCTGAAAACCATGAAGGAAAACTGTCAGGGCACCAACTCTGAAAACTATTAGGGATAAAAAAAACATAGGGCCAGACCTAAAATATTAGGTCCACATGGGTACCTCGAGTAGTCTGCACGATTGGGGGTGATCTCTGAATCAGCCTGGAAAGATTCCCAACTTTGGCCAAAGGGATTCCCCTCCCTCAGCAAGAAAGCAGTCCAAATTACCTCTTACGTGAGCAAAGGGAAGAACAGTTTATTGAAAGAAGGGAAGAGTTAAATTGGTTTGGGATGACAGTGATCTCATAAAGCATATAGCGCATGTGCAAGAATATTAAGAGTATTTGTTTTCCCAGGACTAGAATTCTGATACATGGTTGATAATACAGTAACTTCTGGTTAACAATCAACAACAAACCTTGATTCATACATTTATTCATTCAGCAATAAAGTGTAAGCAATATTGTTACAGAAAGCACACTGGGACAGATGCTGAGAACCAAGGAATTTGCCAAGTAATGTCAGCATCATTTTAAGCAGGATTTGGGGCTAACAACAGGAACAACTTTTAAAATCAACTAGAATTCAAAATGGAGTACTTTAGTTAAGCAAATATAAAAAGACAAAGAGAGAATTTCTTTAGGTTAGTCATTTAAGCAGGCAATACCCTCTGTGAATTGAACTGTCCAGGACACTGACTCTCCTAACAGCCCTGCAGAGTAGACCAGGGAAAAAGATGGGAAACACTGTCCATTTTGTCTGTACTCTTTTGCTGCTAACATTTTCAGAGGAACAAGAAGAGGAAAAAGGTATACAAACTGCAGTGATTATTACCCCAGCAGTGGCCATTAACAAATAGTAGTTTTGTTTAGTAACACATGCTTTTCTTGATCGCTATTTTAATTCTTTATCATTGGAGGAGCATCTACGTGTATGTCAATATTTCCTATTTTGTGTTTTATATGTGGACTTATACACACCGTCTTCCCCCTATCTTTATTGTTCTGAATACTAGGACTACAATGACTGCTATTCTTTTTGTTCATAGTTCCCCCATTAACCACTTTGGACAGTCTTCAGAAAACAAATGCATGTTGTTAAACTGTGAAATCAAATTAACAAAATATTTTCCACTTATCTTTGGGGTTTAACATTGTTTTATACTGCTATGCACTCAATATTAAACTGCATGTTACATGCAAACTGTACCCATGGGCCCTAGGCAGCCCATAAAACCCTGCCACTTCTTGCTGCCAGTCAACTGATTCATGGGATGTGTGCACACATGGAGAGAGGCCTTCAAGTTGTCTGTTGGATTACAGTGGCCCCATGAATTTCATAGGATTTTCTTAAGCAAGGAATACTCAGAGATGTTTTACCATTGCTGTCCTCTGAAACATAGCCTACAGCAGCTGGTACCTCTTGGTGGTCTCCAATCCAAGTGCTAACTAAGCCTGAATCTGCTTAGTTTCCTGGATCAGACAGGTTGTGGTGCCTTCAGGGTATTTAGGCTGCTACCTGTCATGTAGATGCCTGGAAATAGATTGCTGCTGTGTCTCTGTCACTAATACCTGCTTTCACCTATCCTCATAGTGATTGCAACTGATGTTTATGCACTCTTCTGCTACCTGGCATTTCTGTTAAGACTTTCTGTTATCTGGGTTTATAATTACAACTCCGTTACTCTTTTTGTTACAGATCTATTAGCAGCTATCGAGCCTGACTGTCATGTTTGATTGGCTGCCCTTTGCAGATCATCTCCTCTTGCTCACCAATCTTACTTTATTGATCCCAGACTGGTTGGATATGAATGAAGGTATCTGGGTAAAGGTATACAAGTTGTTGTGTGTTGAGGCCAGAATACCGACTAGTAATAAAATGAACAAAACATGTTGGTCTTTTCCATTGCATTCATGTTCAGGCTAACTATATGCATCTTCATATCTTCATACCCCAAATTCCCTTTCCAGGCTACTTGCAATCACATAAAATGGACAAAAGGACTTTCTGTGGGTAGAAGTGGGCACAGAATTTCATGCCTCTGTTTATATGGAGAAAATGGAAGTAAGCATGCGGTGGGGGGGAACCAGATGAATCAGGGCTTTGGCATGGCAGCTACCCCTTCCTTATAATCCATCCTGCCAGATTAATCCCAGAGAGCAATCCAGCTCCCTAGAACCAAAACAATTCTCCATTCCTGAATTGTCCAGTTGTGGGAATGAAGATGTAATTTGTCTTGATTTCAGCAAAAGCATCAGCAATATACTTTTTAGAACAGTGGCCAAAGGCAGACTAGAAGGCAAGATCTTACAATCAGTTCACAGCTGGTGGAAAATTGTACTCAAAAGAATGCTCATTAATGAGTCTACATCAAATTGGAGCTAGCAAGTAGAATGTTAAAAGGGCTCTGTATTGTGCCTGCTCTACCTCTGAATTTTAAAACAAACTTAAATAAAAGGATGGAAGAAATTCTTATCGAATATTACATGGCACAATCAAGAGTCATCACTAACAACTCGGATGGTAAGAATAACATTCAAAATAATGTTAGTAGAACCGCTAACAGCACTGAAACTTTGGGACTTCTTCAGAGACGATTGCAACGTTGTGCCTTTAGGGAAAAATAGAAATAAAATACATAGGTACAGAATGGAGAGAAATCTGGCTTGGTAATTGTGAAGTAGGGATTGTACATGATCACAAACTCAACAAGAATCTGCTGTGTGATGTGACTGCAAAATAACACAATAACAACAGCTTAATGTGAATTGAGGCTGCATCACTAAGGCCTTTTTCACATGGCATTTTCCATGCGAAAGAGGGCCTGGAGTGTCGTGCGATTGTGAGGAGCGATCCGCACGATGCACTCACAATTGTGCGACGCTCCAGGGGCTGGCAGGTGCTGATTGCGCATCTTTTAATTTTCGGCTAGAAGCTGAAAATGGTGTACGATTGTGCATTGCTCCCGGGCCACATGTGCACTTACCTGGCGTATGGAGCCTCCAGAGCTGTGCCAGTCATGCTTCCTGCCCCAGTGCAGCCTGGAAAACTCCCAGGCTGTGCTGTGGAAGGAAGAGGCAGGGCTCTCATGCGAGCAGGCAGCTTGCGCGGAGCCGAAGAACCCCGGACATGAGAGCCTCTTACCGGAGGCTGCTCGCACGATCCCCACACCCCAGCGCCGGAAGATGGTAAGGTGCAGAAAGGGCCTAAGGAAAAGCTCCATTTTATTCTGCACTGGTGAGGCCCCAGTGGGAGTAACATGTGCCCACACCATAGGAAGGTTCTAGACAAATTGGAAACAATTTCAAGAAATGGAGCAACAAGGGAAAATCATTCCTGTAAAGAACTTTTGCCTGTTCAAATACCTGCAGGATCACATCTCTCCTGTGTGTATGTGTTTTTAAATATTTTTTATTGAAAGTTTTAAAATATACTAAAATTCTACAGATACATAAAAAGAAAGAAAAAAAAATTCTAATGAAACCCTTGGGAGTGCCTAAGTGAAGAATTGTCCTGATTCAGACAGCTCTATGGAGCCTTACTATGCTGTCTTCTTCATGCAGCTGGGAACTGAGTAGGTGTGTTTATACTATAAGATGGGGACTTAAATAATAGCACTGAATATTGATGCATTTAAAGGAAACTAACAAAAGATTTAAGCATTTGGAGTTGGTTTGCTCCAATAAAAATTCCTCTCAGAAGTACTTGCACCAGGATGACTTTATCCCTCATTTAACTTGTAGTCTAGGGTTATAGTACGTCTTCCTTTTCCAAGACATGTCCTCTTTTTCAGAGCTAAAATTTCCTCAGGTGTTTTTTTAAAATTGTCTGGGATTTAAAAGGTCCAGACTGGAAGAAGCAGGTGATCAGGTAGTACAGCTCTGAGGAGGAGGAAGAGAGAGATGGCAGATTACAGCAAGGTAAGGGAAGCCCCAAGGCAGACAGTCTCAGCCCAGGAAGGAAGAGTGTGGAGAAGGATGCCCCACTGCCATCATCAGGATGGTGTCCATCTGGAAGGAAGGTCTGTCTTGTCTGTTGGGCTGACTCAACTGAGGAGTGGTGGCTTGTCTTAGAACTGCCTGGAGTTTACAGAGTATTTAAAGTAAGAGTCATAGCGACTGGTAGTTTGGAGTAGTTGGTAAATGTGTGTTCTTTTTCAAAACCCTATTGTAATCATAACAGTGGAATGCCTGCTTGTCTGGAGATGCCACAGATTCACTGTGATGAGATTAGGAATATTTGGAGTTGAACAAATCAACAAACACTTTGTTAGAAATTTAAAGGAATGTTTTTATTTGCTCTTGTTGACTTTGGTGAATTAAAGCTCCCCTACTGATCCTTTCTGTCAATATGTTAACTGTTCTAGGTCTGTAATCAGAGAACCAGCCTCCTTCTTGTGCAAATGTATGGTTCCCTAATTAATTTGTTTTAGTTTTTCCAACTACAGCTAAGCTTGGAACTATAGATCCCTTTCACTGGACTACAACTCCCAGAACTCTCCTAATATTCATTTTGTATCTTTTGTTCCTTTTAGCTGAGTTAGTTATACCCACATTCGCTAGGGTTAGGGGCACACGAGTCCTGTGAAAGTGGCAAAACCATGAATAACTCTGGGCCTTCCCAAACCATATTTAATGCACAAAAAAAGTATGACCACCATATTCAACCCACCATAGATTCCTTTGAGGCACCAGGATTCCTTTACAAGGCTGGTGGGGCTCACTGCCACCTCCACTGCTGCCCCACACCATTTTTAATAGGGACTTTAAAAGCCTCATTCACAGTTTCTCTCAGGAGGTTTGCAGTCCTTATTAAAAATGACCTTGGGAGGCAGCAGAGGTGACAGAAAATAAACTGTGAATAATCAAATCCTCAAAAGTGAAACCTGCAAATGTGGAGGGCTGACTGTACTTTGTTTTGAGAGTAAATATAGCATTGTGATTTAAGAGACAGAACTGGAAATCTTGGTTTTACTATTTCCTCTGCAATGAATTTATTTAGTGGCCTTAGACAAGCTATTGTTTCTCCTTCTTAGCAAAATTATAATAATGCAGAAAAACAAAATAGGAATGGCCTGCTTTTCAAGGCTATTATAAGGCAATAATGTATATGAAGAATGCTGAACACTTGAAAACATTGTGCATCAAATACTGATCATTGGCTGTAATGACTGGAAGATTCTGAACAATTTAGTCTAGAAAGGTAGTTTTTCAAATTCTATTTTTTATTATTTGTCTAACAATTGTGAGTTGCTTTGGGGGACATGTAAAATGTAGAATGGAAGATTTTCAAATAAAAATCTAGTCTGTGTCAGTACAATTCCCATACCCAAACTAAGTGGGATCTGCCCTTGTTAAGTGAATACACAATTTTTAAAAGTGTGTGGATGCAAAATTCTGAAATGAAAGACAAAATTTCTTTGGTGGACAACCAACATGTAAACTAATGGTTTTCCTTTTTAATAATCTTTTAAGATTTTATAACTGTTTTTGAGCAGAATTGGCTGGGAATCTTTTGCATGTCTTAGAACAAATAGCTGCTCCATTGAATGCAAATGTTTCTCCTATGCCAACTCCACTTTGAGATGGCCTCTTCAAGTGGCCTACCTCCTTCCCCTCCCTTCTCTTCCTCCCACTCAATGGTCTGATATGAAGCAGGCTGAGATACAAACAGGCTAAAGAATTTAATGGTGGGGAAGCTTCCAATGTTCTTGCTTGGTTACCAGCCCTTGGTACATCATGGAATAAGTGTTTGTGTATGTGCCTTCAAGTTGCCTTATGGTGGCCCCATGAATTTCATAGGGTTTTCTTAGACAAGGAATATTCAGAGGTGGTTTTCCTACTCCCTTCCTCTGAAATATGGCCTACTTGTTGGTGGTCTTCCATCCCAGCACTAACCAAGGCTGGCCTTCCTTGGCTTCTAAGATCAGAGAGGATCCGATACCTTTAGGGTGTTTAGGCCCCTGCATCATGGTATTCCATGGTGGAAAATCATTTGACTTTTCTGGAATGGCCAGATGCAAAAATTGACAGGGCTTTTGTGGTTGTACAGGAGAGCTATTCAAAGCAGTGGTGTCTGGACCAGTGCTGGTCCCTGAGTCGTTGGCTGTCTGCCCTGGCAAGTTTCCAGGGGAAAAAGAAAGAAACAATTGTACCCAGTGGATACAAATTTTGTGCTGCTGTCTGGCACAATGGAAGACAATGATTGCATCTCCTACGTCAGATAGCCTGAGAAATACATCAATAGAGGAAATTTCATTATCATTGGAGGGGAGTCACTGTCAGAAAAGCTTTCAAAGGTACATGGCATTTCAAATCTTCACATATATGTATACGCAAACTACTTCATCTGCTGTAGAAATGCACCAGAAATCTATGCTAACCTCTGCCTTTCCTTACCTGCTGTGACAAGCAGCTTTCTCCCTGAGGGAGGATGACAGGGCAGAGGAAGGAACAAAGGGAAATACTGTACTTGTATTTCCCTTGATCTGTCTCCTAATATGAGTAGACAAAGAGATCTTTGGTTGCTGGCCAGAGCAATGGCGGAGCTTGAAGTGTGTGGAGTGGGGTGGGAGTGGGCAGGGCTACAGTGAATTATGAACTGAATTGACAACAGTATAGCTGGTATGTAGATGCGGCTAGCTTGGCTGTTAAGTGCCTGGCTTGCCAGGGTGTTTTCTCAAGCAGAGAGTCTTTTTGTTTTGCAATCAAGGTGTTTGTTTATGGATGGCTTCCCCCTGAAGCGGAACTGGCTATATCTGGTATTTTACAACTATCACCCATGCCCAGCGTTGCGCTTGTTTGGCGGAGCCTCACAAACACTTAGCTAATGGCTAATGGTGGGAAAAAGGGCCGAATTATGATATCAAAACGATATCTTTGGTTCACCAAAGACCAGACCAGTTTGCCGTGGTAACACCTTGGGGGACATCTTGATTCACTCCAAAATGCAAAAATTGGGGAAATTAGCGGAGCACTGGCAATAGCAAAACGAGGGGCAGGGTAACCCTCAAATCTTTTACCCAATTTTTGCGGGGTCAAACCAAGCGAAAAGCCAGCCAAACGTATCAATAAGTGGATTTTATTAACAAAGGTACTCTCACGCACCAACGCACTCACTCACTCAAGCACACAAGGCCTATCGAAAAGGGAAAGAGGTGAAAATTGATAGGGGATTCAGCAGAGAGAGCGTAAGGGCTGTGATACTGCACCTATCCTGAAGTCTTCAGTCCGGGAAGCGGCGAGAAGAATGGAGCTCAGTGAAGAGAAGCGGCTGAGGGGATCACACGTCTAACAGGGTGCTGGTCTGCTAGCGTGGCAAGGAGTTCTCCAAAGAGACCCTCAGAAACTAGGACTACTTATAGTGCAGAACATACCTCAAGGGCAGGCCCTCTTCCAGGAAGAGCAATGGCTGAAGCAAAGGGAGAAATGCTGCACAATAGCAAGTTGGTAGTTTGCATGATTGGCTTCTGCAGATGCCATGCAGGGTTTACTAACGTCGGAGTTGTTTAACCTGGGGAAAACCCAATGAACCATTCAGGTTGGCTGAAAACCTTTTGTTCGTGCAGACGTGTTTAGCCTAGGGGAACGTGACTGGGGATTTTCCTGGCCTGACCTATTTTCGGTCATTCGATCTCTTTGTCTACGTACCCATTCAGGCAATCTTTCTGGCACGGCGGGCATATTTAACATCAAATTTATAGTCCCTGGGATAGGGTATGCTAGTGGGGTAATACTTCCCATTCCTTTTCTATATCATAAGTCTATTGCAACAGCTGTGGCTTCACAAGTATAGCTCTTTTTTTTTTTAAATAGGCACTCTAGAAAAGATAAATAAATAGAATAAACTAAACAGCAGTCAGTGTATTTACAAACTATGCTCGTCATTATGGAACCTTTTTCAGATCAAGAGCCAAATTAAATTTCGGAGTCGATCCTTAGGGGCAACATGACAATGGAGGGAAGAGACAAAGGAAGAAGGTTGGGCCAAAATTACCAAGTGACTATTAGCTTATACCTTTAATCCTCTGATTTCTTAGAGGGAGCGTGCCTCAAAATCCTCACTGCTGGAGAATGTGAATTCTGTGACGAACCTGGTGGGAGGGGGTCCTGACAACAGAGCCTCCTGGGCAACCGAGAGTCTTTAAGCTGATTGGCTGATGAAATGGAACCTTGGATAGCCCAGGGGAGGGGCTGGTGGAAAGAGGAAAATAACGGATTTTAACTGTCTGGTGTGTGTTTGAAGAGGAGAGTGTGATTTGTGGTGTGTTTTGGAGAGGTTGGAGATTTAAATAGCTCTCTGGAGGAGAGAACTGAGAAATTGGGTGTGCGAAAGATAGTGAATGAATTGAAAGAGAGAGAGAGAGAAGAATGGTGTGCTGTTTGTAAACATTGAGATACAAAACAAATTTACGCAACAGTGTGTTACCACGGCGAACTGGTCTGGTCTTTGGTGAACTAAAGATAACATTTTGATATCATAATTCGGCCCTTTTCCCGCCATTAGCTAAGTGTTTGTGAGGCTCCGCCGAACAAGCGCAATGCTAGGCATGGGCGATAGTTGTAAGTACCAGATATAGTCAGTTCCGCTTCAGGGGGAAGCCACCCAACACAAACACCTTGATTGCAAGACAAAGAGGACTCTTTGCCTGTGAAAACACCCTGGCAAGCCAGGCACTTAACGGCCGAGCTAGTCGCATCTACATACCAGCTATACTATTGTCAATTCGGTTCATAATTCAATCATGTAAATTCTGACCTTTCGGAGGCTTTGTCTCCCGACCAAAACTTATTGTTCTCCTGTTAAGACCAGACTAGCCTGCAGTCATTCTTTCCCTATAAAAGATGCCCCATTTTGAGAGCTCCTTGGAACTCTCGTCGGACCTAGCTGAATCACTAGCTGAAATCACTTGAAGCTCCTTTTGAATCTTCTTCCTCGCCTCACTGCCGCTTGGTTCAACAGATCCCCCTCGGTCTCCGTGCTGGGTTTCCTTCCTTCTCTCCAATTGGTATCTCCAGGACTTCGGACAGGTGGCGTATTGCTTATTTCTCCAAACTTTCTTTCTTTCCTTTCTAGTTAGGTGTGCTTATGTTTTATTATTTAGCTTAAAAAATATTGTTAGTATTCTAAACTGTTTGGCTCCTCACTGACCTGAACCGGTATACATAGGATAAAAGATTCCGCTGCATTGCCCTGCCTCTCGTTAGCCAAGAGAGTGCTCCAGCTAATTTCCCCATCTTGCTTATTGTTGGTTGTTTATTTGGGCACCCCTCCTGGGACCCCCAGTTTACAGGGTAACAAGTGTTACAATAAATGTTTGAAGTTCTGTGTTTCTTTAAAACAGTCTCCCAGAGTCTTATTCTGTATCTTGGAATATACACACTACCAATAATATCATCTTGAGCTTAGTGCCAACAGTACCACAGTCTTGGAAAATATAAATCACTGCTGATCCTTACATCTGGGAGAAGGGCAGATTTAGGAAAGGCAGTAAAGAGGGAGAGTCCTGAAAGGAAGAAGCCAAGGGGGAACAAGAGTGAGTAAGGGACTGCGTTCTCAGAGAGGGAGAACTGAGGCAGACCCGTTTGTCCTGGCCCTGGCTTGATTCAGAGATCTCCCTGCCTGTTCAGTTCTGATTACAAAGAAGTGTCCGGTTGGGCAGGCCTTGAGGATGAGGTTTGGGCGCGTCTTTCGCACTTGGCACTGATGGGTGGTGGTTTTCCGCTTAACAGAAGCATGCCTCAAAATTCTCACTGCTGGAGAATGTGAATGAGTGCATATCCTCTTGCCCTACTTGTAGGGCTAATTGACTGATGCAGGGAAAAAGGATAGTAGGCTAGATAGGCCTTTGATATAATCCAGCAGGACGCTTACCTTCTTTTGTTTTAAGGCCAAATTAAATTCCAGTTGAACTGGAGTTTACAGAAATACATCCTTATGTCTCGATACATCAAGACTCAGACATTCCAGTCTTTCTCTCATTCTTCATATGTTGGAAGAAAGATTTCTTCACAATTAGTTCATCATGCATGGCAGTTCTGAACATGCACACAATTACATTTGGTTGTTGCAGCAGAAGACTAATTATGTAATTAGGACAGGTTTTTAATAACAGATTTCATCAAAGTGCGGCTTTACAACAGTGAGCACATGCAAAACTTAATGCCCAGTAAGCAGAGAATTAATGTCTGAAATGATATCAGTCACAAGGACACAGATGCTGGCCTGAGTAGCACTGAGGATCACACAGAGAGGATTTTCCTAGCCCTGCTATTAACTTTCCTGGGAGGAAATATTGTCTGGTCAGACCTGAGGCTTCTTATATACAGCAAATAAGTTACACACTGCTGTTTCCCAGGGTTTCTTCCTGGTCTACAGAGACTTCAGGATTTTTGAGCTATCCCTAACAGATTTACTCCAACAAATTCATGTCCCGCTGTGCTTCAGTACAGGCAATTGGCACATGTAGTGGTCAGTATTCAATGACTGTTATCTTGAATCTTCTGAAACTGTAGGGATCATTGTCTCCCATGAAACCATGATCCACACTTTTCTTTACTGAAACTGACACACTTGGATGGTTCAGTCAGTCCCTTCCTAGAGGATTTAAGCCTCCTCTCTCATGCTATTTCCACACTAGACTGTTATAGCGCTGTGATTCCACTTTCAACATCCTATGGAATCCTGAGGTTTGCAGTTCTAGGAGGAGCCGGCCGGCCCCCCCAGAACTGCAAACCCCAGGATTCCATAGGATGTTGAAGGTGGAATCATAGCGCTATAACAATCTAGTGCAGAAATACGATCATTTGAGCCTCCTCTCTGCCTTGGGTTTCCCCCACCAGCTTTGCCACCCAGCTGATAATTAGCTCCCTGCCTGTTTAAAATCTGGCTTTCGGTTGTCTTTCTGCTTTTTTTATTTTTTAACACCAAAATGAGTAGTTGCATTTTTACACTATTTTATTCTCAGACAGCAAATCCACACATAGATATATACTTCCCTGATTGATTAGTTGGTTGATTGACTGAATTTATATGCTACCTTTCTCTCAAAATGGGAGCTCAAGGCACCTTACAATCATTTTTAAAAAAATTTAAATGAAATTTAAATGAAACTCTAAGTTATTAATTTAAAGACATTAATTTACAGAAGTTAAAAAGAATTATACACCATTATTATTAAAAACATGATTAAAGACAAAAGACATTTAAATATTTAAAACAGAATGTCAATAAAAGATTAAAAATACAGCACACTACTATACACAAACGCTACAGCTCCATAATCAAGATTCAAAGGCCTGCCTAAATAAAAATGTCTTTGCCTGCAGGTAGAAAGGGAACGGGAAGGGGACCTGTTGCAAATCACAGGAGCATTCTCTCCTTCCCTCCTCTTTGGCTACGCTTGCTGGGGTTCTCAACTGTCAATGGGTTGCCGCTGTCATTCTGTCTCTGAGAACACTGTTCTCCTTTAACGGCTATTGTGCTATACTCTCTGGCTCTGACTAACAACACCCATACTGCTACTGAACTGTCAGCTGGCTCTTAACTTCTCAAATATATTGAGCATATCTCTAATCAATTAATTGGTGAACTTAATGTTTCATCATACATTTTTTTAGTATTTTCTTTTACATTTTGAATTCTGCTGTCTGCCTTGTCTTTCAAGTCAGCCATCATATATTAAGAAGCCACACTCAAACAGGAAAACTTTTTCTCTGCTGCTTGCTAATACAGAGTTCCCACAGAGGGAAAGGAAGGGGAGTGGACAAGGAGCAATTAGGACAAGGAACAATGGATTCAAGCTGCAGGAAAGGAGATTCTACTTGAACCTCAGGAAGAACTTCTTGATGGTCAGAGCTGTCTGTCAGTGGAATATGCTGCCTTGGAGTGTGGTTGAGTCTCCTTCTTTGGAGGTTTTTAAGCAGAGGCTGGATGGCCATCTGTTGGGAATGCTTTGATGAGTGTTCCTGCATAGCAGGGGGTTGGACTCGATGGCCCCTGGAGTCTCTTCCAACTTTATGATTCTATGATTCTATGAATGGATAGAGAGTGTGTTTCTAGGAGCCAGCTCCTGGTTAGCTAGACACCCCCTTTCTCCAAGAAACAAAAGGAATGGGCTTCCTGCCTCCATCTGATGGTGAAGAACTCACTTCCCCTTCTTCTTCTGGAAAGAAGCAGTGCATCTCGCCTGCCTCCCCTGCAAAAGTGCAAGTGTATTTCTGCTGAAGAGATAAGTAAAGGTGCCTACATATGCACACATACAGTTACTCACCCTCTTATTCTGCCTAGAAGCCAATTAGAGGCCTCAGCCACTTCCTCAAAGAGATGGTTCCCTTGCAGGAGAAGCAACATTTCTCTTTCAGGAAATTAGGCAAAAGAGAGGGAGGAAAAATAAACAAAACCAAAGATGCTTCCATTTGTTTCAGCAAGCAGTATGAACCAGCCATGAGTTCAAAAAGTGAAACTCAGCCAGGGAACATGAATGCTTTATTTGGCATAAGCTTTCCTGATTTTCAGCCCACTTCCATCTGATGAATTAGGCTTCACCTTATAAAAACTCATGCCAAATAAAGTTTGTCTTTGACATGTCACAACATGCAGTTTACTTAGAAGCAAGGACTCTATGATTCTTGCATGTGTGTATTTCCTTACAAGTTTGCTTCTAGCTACCCTTCCTAAAGAAGAGTAGAAGTGAAGATCTATCATACCAGGTTTGGAAATGTCCATGGAGAGGGGAAAAACAGGGAGGAAAGCAAGTGGAGAGGGCAATCAAGGGGCTACAATGAGAACTACAAAATGCTGCTACCCTGATTCTGCATGACAGCTTGTGTGGTATGGAAGCCTGTGTGCACACACATACACTGCACCTAATAATAGAGATTAGCCGGAAAAATGTGGCTGAAACTATGGCCAGGAGAGGCAGGCCTTTGCTAATGGGGCCAGATCACCACCACTAGGGAAGGGGATCAAACGCACCACAGATCTGCAGTAGAATGAAACACATGCCCCAAAAGAGGGACAGCAGTTGGAACAAATTTCAGTTCTCATCTTTTATAGTATTAAGGAAAACCTGGTGCAGGTGCAGGTGCAGAGCATACATGAATGATTACTTCAGATGTGTGCATGCATCATGTAAATAATTTAAACATGGGAACAGCCCTATTCTTTCAGGCACATTTAGGGTTACATTAATCCTGTGTGAATTCACCCACTGTTGGCTTTGTTTTCTTTGATCTAGAACAAACACTCAGACTTCACATATACACCAGATAATCTACTTGGAAAGTCCAGTCAGTTTCAGAATAGCAAAGATGGGCCCTTTCTTCTCAGAGGCAGGGAAACTCCAACTTGCATGCATTAAAGAGGCAGCACATTTCCACTGTGCGCACACACCTCTCATGGCAAACCAGACTGGGGGAAAAACATTCCACTGTCACTCTGTCAAGGGCTTTTTTTTTCAAAGCCAAACTATGGCCATTTCTGCACTACATTGTTGCAGTTTTATTATTCCATTTTCAATCCTATGGAATCCTGGGATTTGCAGTTTAGGGCCATTTAAAATTCTCAGCCAGAAAGCTCTTTGGTCTCAGTAAACTACAAACCCCAGAATTCCACAGGCTGTTGAAAGTGGAATAATAGCACTATAAGAGTGTAGTGTAGAAAGGCCCTAAGTTGCAGGGGGAAAGACTATGCAGGAGATGATGAAGAAGGAAGGTTAGCCTTCCAATGACTGCAGGCACCCCACCACCACCACCAATGAACCACTCCCTATTGGACAACAAAGTTTGGAAAAAAGTCTTCCACTACACCCAACAGAAACCTTTTTCAAACCACACTGCAGCAGCATGGGAACGGAATCAAAACTACATAGTGGAACAGTGTCAATTTATTATCTATGAAGGAAAGGGGTAGCCAAATCTACTGTCTAATCCTTCTCCCCATTTTTTCTGGACATAGAGATAGGTGACATAGGGATAGGGAAGAGCAGTCAGCCAGAAGGAAGAACTGAATACAGCTTTGGGAAGCCATGAAGGACTGAATAGTTCAATGGTTAATGTGTTATTGAAATGTACCTTAATAATCTCATACTTATTTATTCTTTTTTTACCACTCTGAATATTCCTATTAAGTTTGATAGAGGGTCTAATCACACCACAGTGAGCCCACAGAACATCCACTTGTCCACAGAGGGCTTACTTTGACATCCAAGAACTCAATTCAGGGAAGAATTAAAAGGGAGAAAGGGTCAAAGTGAGTGACAGGAGCTCAGGGGTTGGAGCTGCAGGGCCAGCCTGGAGAGGAATCCATCACACCATCTGTTTTCTTTGCCTTATTAAGAACCAAAGACCGCTAACATTCACCCCTATCTGCAGTAAGACAAAGGAATGTCTGCATAAGGAATCTCTTGGTGGTCGTACACCTTGTTGGCCACCACAGCTTTAAGAATATGAAACCACCTCAGAAGCTCCAAGTTAACAATCCATCCATGTACTTGATTTTTAAGCTTGTTATTCTTTTCTTTCAAGGCTTGCAGTGAGCAGATTTTGAAAAGTAATGCAGTAATATACTCCTTGATCACCCATCTTTTAAGAAGTTTATTATAAACTCATTAGATACAAAGTGCTGTTATCTAATAGTTTTCTCTTTTCCCTTTTATTAACAGTACAGAGAATAGCAAGGTTTACATTTTAATGCCAACCAGAATGAAGTACTATGCATAGTTTCAGAAGGTGACAAAATGGTCCACATAAAACATTGAGAAACCATGTTCTTTAAAAAATAATCCAAATGTTTTCATAACACAATAAAAACAAGAGTTTCACAGGACAATATATATATTGTTTCAGCATTAATGGAAGAGAAATGGAGCAATGTGCAGCAGTGCACTGGAGCTCCATTTCTCTTCCATTAATGCTGAAACAATATATGTATTGATCATAGCACTTTTGGTTGGCTCTAGAAGTAGATCCAGAATAGCACTAGCACAGAACTACTGGTCCTTTCTTCTGCAACATAACACTAGTGATTGTGTGCTGCAGGATAATTGTAAGAAACTGAACACGCACATACACCAAGAATGAGGAAACTGCTCAAGCTTCAGGCCATAGTCCTTTCTCCATCATCCCCAAAAGGTCCTTCATCTTGCTCTTTGGAAGCCTTTCCAAAGGTCTGACTGTCAATCAAATTACTTCTCCCTTGCAAGCCATTTCAGGATTTCCAAATGTTTGGATTGGTATTACTACTGCAAGAACTGACAATGGAAAGCAAGCTCTGGAAATCTTAATTGTGTACCGTACAAGAAGAAAGGGAAGCCATGCAGTTTCCAGGCACTGTAGGTATTCCTTCTATGTTGAAGTAAGTTTGCTGTCCCTGAAACAAGGCTGGAGATTTGTATTTCATAAAGTTGTTGGGTTGTTTATTGCCATAAATAAAAAAAGAAAAACACATATGCACCCATCATGACTGAGGCTTAATATTACATTGTTGTTGCCACCAAAATGCTATGCAGTATAGAGCTTGGATAAGTTATTTTTGTACTAAAAGTCTCAAAATCTACTAGCAAACCATGCTTGCTGGGAGCAGCAACTGATCCAAGCCCAGACTTTTAAATAGGCTTGAGTTGTTCAAATGGCATCAAAACAAAATGGCAACCACAGAACCTGCTTTTAATCCAAACATTAGAAAAGCCAAGTGTGGGTTAGTGGGTGGGTAAATGGAGAGTTTAAGATAAATGGTTAGTAAATTTTGAGGGTTTAAACCCTCCAGATGTTGGACTGCAGGACTTTTCTTGCAGAAAAGCCCATTGAACTTAGTAAGACTTAAGCTGGGGAAGCATGAAAAAGATCGGGCAACAGCCAAGCATGAGCAATGCCAGCCAAACCAAATGTTAGTGGAAGATGCAATCACTTCAAAAGATATAAAGATTAGTTCTATTAAGAGGTTGGACAAAGGTCTCAGGAAAAAAAAAAGTGTGCAAAAGCACTGGGAGTGTACATGGTTCAGGCCAGGTTCTGGTTTCCCAGCCAGAGCTGTGCCCTTTACACTGGCATAGGAATCAGATATCATTAGTTGGAATACAACTCACAGCATTCCTCACCACTGGCTGAGTTAGCTAAGGCTGCTGAAAGCTGGGAATCAAACTACATTTAGAAGGCTATATAATTCTCATTCTTGCTCTGCATGGTATGTAGTGTACATACACATACAAGTCACTGACAAGTCATTGACACAGCTAATGTATAAAGCAAATGTGGGCAACCTGCAGCCTTCCAGGTGTTGTTGCACTGCAGTTCTTGTCAGCCTTAGCCAGCACAGACAATAGTGGGATGCTGGGCACTGCAGTTCAACATCTGGAGGGTCACCCCACCCCCCAACAACCTAATATATAGTTCAGCCAAGAGGACCAATAGTGAGGACCAACATGGGATGGGCCCACATGGGCAGGTATGATCTCACCACACCACACATTCAGTTTAGAAAGCTGATCCAGCTATCAAGGCTCTCTCTCCTATTATCAACTTCAAGGAAAAAAAATCATTAGCAAATGCCTTCACTTCCCCTATAGCTGCAAAACACAAAAGAGATGTTAAAATGCAGCAGTGTCTTTCCTGCTTAGAACATGACACACTTGAACACATTAAAATCTAGGGACTCAGTCATCTTCAAACTGAAAACAATACCCAAATGCCAGACTATTTTTCTACTTGGTCTTCTGTTTGAATGCTTCACTGGCTTTCCTTGGCAGTTTGTACATCCACAACTGGTAAAGAGAAAATCCTCCAAAAACAAGTGTCTGAATAAACCACAGAAGCTGAATTATGCTGTCTGTGACTCCTTTGTCCCTGTGAAGAAAAGACAGACAAATGGACCTAAGATTAAACATGTGTGCCACCTTGAATTTCTCGGCAAATGATAGAAATATCAAGCCTGCCATTCACACTCCTGCCTTTGCAGATCCCAGAATAAATTGGGAACTGCCTGAATCAGCTTGGTATTTAAGTTAACTGAAGGAACCTCAGAGAAAGGATATGGCATCCTCTTTTGATCTTCCCCTCTGCCTCCTCCTAAGAAGCAACTCAGAGGAGGATCAGTTAGGACTGCTGCATAGTAGGAGGGGCATCAGGGAGCAAAGTGTTCTTGGACACTCTTGCCAGAAAAAGAAATAATCAAAGATTCATATGAATCTTAGGTCATTTCCGCACTACACTATTACAGTGCTATTATTCTACTTTCAACATCCTGTAGAATTCTGGGGTTTGTAGTTTACTGAAGCCAAACAGCTCTCTGGCTGAGAATTCTAAATGCCCCTCCCTAAACTGCAAACCCCAGGATTCCACAGGATATTGAAAGTGGAATAATAATGCTATAACAGTCTAGTGCAGAAACGACCTGAGTGGAAGTCATTTTAGCCCAGGGTTCGAGAAGTGGGCAGTGAGAAAAGAGAGAGAAGTGAGAGAAAGGAGTTTGAACTGAGTGACTGGCATGGGTCTGATTTCAGCTTGACTGGCATGACAGTGGTGTCTCAGTGTAATATATAGCTAATATGCTGTGTGATGAAATAAACATTTGTTTTTATACAACTTTGATCTCTGGAATCACTGTCATTCTGTGAGCCTGGTTTCAGACGAGGCCCTTTTCACATGGCATTTGCCATGCGAAAGGGCCCCTGGAGCATCGTGTGACTGCGAGGAGCCGTCCTCATGATACACTGACAATCGCGTGATGCTCCAGGGCCTAGCAGGCGCCGATCACACACTATTTCATTTTTGGCTGTGAGCCGAAAATGGTGCGTGATCACGCATCACTTGCTGTGCATGCAGAGCTCTGGAGCCATGGCGCTCGCGCTTCCTGCCCCAGCGTAGCCTGGGAAAATCCCAGGCTGCACTGCGGAAGGAAGAGGAGAGGCTCTCACCTGAGCAGGCAGCAGCTGCGGAGCTGAAGGAACCGGGACGTGAGAGCCTCTTGCTAGAGGCTGCTCGCGTGATTCCCGCACCCCAGCTCCGCAAAAAGGTGTGTTGCGGAAAGGGTCAAGGTGTCTACAGCGGCAGCACTGAAGGTGGAATGGTGCAGTCCCATTGGGGATAAAGCAGTATAGGAACCTCATCGTAGGAACCTTTAGGGCATTTAGACGGATCCCACAATGGATGTCAAAAAAGGGGGACAAGAGGAAGTCTTTATACACACACTTTTACCACATATGTGAGCTTTTTCTCTATATGATATGTTTGGAATTCATGTACCAAAGATCTGCAAAAGAACTTCATTCAAGTCTAGTTCTCACTAATAGAAACTGAAATGATACATATTCATTTATTTATTACTCAGCTTTCTCTTCATACAGGATCCAAGGGGGCTTACCAACAATTAAAAATTGGGTACAGCTAAAAAAAAATAGTATGATAAACCACAGTTTAGTTAAACATACAAACCTAAAACAATATGGAACACAATTAAAATATAGCACAACTCCATTAAAAGCTCTTTCTATTTCATGAATTATAATCCAAAAGCCTCTCTGAATAAAAATGTCCTTGACTGCCAGCAAATGAAAGAAGAGGGGCCAACCGATGCTCCAGGGAAAGGGAGTGCCACAACTAGGGAGTAGCCATCTAGGCTTTCTTCCATGTTCTCACCAAAAATGCCTGTGGTGGTGGTGGCAGACCAAAGAAAAAGCTTTCCTCTTAAGATCTTAAAAGTCTTGCAGGCTCATACAAAGAGATACAGTCTTTCTGTGCTATACTGCTCTGCTGGTTGGAGGATTCTGAAAGTGTAGTCCAACAAAGAACTCTTCCAGGCTTTGACATTTGTATCACTTTACACTACCTAAGAGACTGTCTTCTCTTAAATGCACATGAAGAATATTTGTATCCCAAGGAACTGGCATTTCAGCCCAAACCCGGGGCTGCTCTATCATATGCGATTTATAAGAACTGGCAAGAATGTGACTAGAGGGGTAATGAAAAAGGAAAAGAAATCAAAATAGCTTACTTGCATAGCTTGAGAGAATAAAGTGCTTCCCCAACGTGAATTGACCAGCTGATCAAATACCTGTAAATTTAAAACAAAAACAAAAAACACTGTTTATGACTGGAGTTAATTAAATGACATTTTCTCAAGCCAAGCACAACAATGTTGGGTTCAGAAAGACTCAAAACAAATATCTTCAATTCGATTTCGATTAAAACCCTGTTCCTGAGAACATCACATACCGGAACGTTTTGCTCTGTACTTTTATATCAATACTAATGGAGAGGGGGACCATGCAGTCCTCCAGATGTTAGACTGCAATTAACTGTATGATTCCCACATCTGCCTTAACAGAAGCAGATTAAATGTACAGATGTACTTTCATTACCACCTATAGTTTGGTACTGTGAAGGCACGCATGGACAGGGTGACATTCTTTCTATTGCAGCATGCTTTACCATAGAGACAGGCAACTGGTGGCATTCTAGATGTTGTTGGATTGCCATTCCCATCACTTACCACCACTGGCTATGTTGATTAGAGATGCTGGGAGTTGCAGTCCAACAAAATGTGGAGAATCACAAGTGGACCGCCCCACCAAAGCAGACATTACAAGGAATTCTATGTTAGAATCAATTATTATTCAGCTACCTCTCTGGTTACTAGAAGTTGAACAAATACTACCCAAACATGAATGTTATGTGCCTTCATTTAGCCTGTTGACATATGGAGACCCCATGAATTTTATAGGGTTTCCTAAGGCAAGGAATACTCAGAGGTGGTTTTGGTAATTCCTTCCTTTAAAATATAGCCTACAGCATCTGGCATTCATTGGTGGTCTCCCATCCAAGTACAAGGCAGGTCTGACCCTGCTTATCTTCCAACATCAAATGGAAATCTGGTGCCATTAGGACATTTGGGCCATTATTCAAATGCTCTAACAGCCATAAGGGCTTAGAAACATGATTTTCTTCTAAAGATGAAAGTATGAAAGCCATATTTCTTGTTCCCAGAATCATTCTCCATGCTCCGTCTGCACTGCCGTAGAACTCTGGCACATGTGCAGCCTGAAAAACAGTCATACATATATGCTCCAATCCTACTGTATTAATTTTATACCCTTTGAATGAAGCCACAGGATGGTTGGTAGGTGATGTGTTATCCAGAAAGAGATAAACCAGCAGTGGAGTCAGATAATACCTTGTAGCCATCTTACAAGAAGACCACAAGAGAGAGGAGCCACACAGAGGTCTTGCTCTAGGAAATTAATATTCTAGCACATTGTGTAATGCACACATCTGGTTTTATACTGCAGCAAAGGTCAACAAAACTTTGTATTCCTCTCCCCGAGATTTTCTACTACAAAGCAGTGATGCCTTAAGCATCACACCTAGTCTTACAAAAAAAGTATTTAATGTTTTTCATGTCATCAAAAACATTATTGCACTGCTCTGTCCACAGTAGACTTCCTCCCTCAGTCCTTCCATTTGATCACTGTACAGCATGTCTCATTTAGGCCATTTCTGCCCTACAATGTTATAGTGCTATTATTCCCCTTTCAACATTCTGTGGAATTCTAGGGTTTGTAGTTTACTGAGGCCAAAGAGCTCTGAGAATTCTAAACGTCCCTCCATAAACTGCAAAGCCCAGGATTCCATAGGATGTTGAAAGTGGAATAATACCACTTGTAGCATGGAAATGGCCTTACTGGACATTTCCTTGCTGAACCCTAAACTCCTGAAACTCACCCACTCACACCTACTTGCACATTCACATACACAGTTAAATACAACGCAGAGTGTAAAGAAGGAAACACTGCTGGTTTCTACATTCTGCTTACCCTGTCTTCAAAGCAGTATTATGCTCTTTCACCAGATACTTAGTGAAAGTTCCTAGTGGTCCCAGATTGTCGTAGGGGATTGTTGCAGGTGCAAAGAAAGCCCACTGGGAGAGGTTGGTGGGGAAGAGAGACAAAAGACATACATTTTGTTAATTATGTATTAGACACATCAAACATATCATCTTTCAAGCTTAGAGTTCACAATATCTCATCACCACTGTCTGTGGCACTTCTGTCAGTAATAAATTAATTTAAGGGACATGATCAAAGGACGCCTTGATTTGGGATTCTTTTGTTTGAAGACTTGGCTAGACCACTTAGGCTATGATCTTAGAATTCCCCATTCACTGAAGTCTGTAGCAGATCTAAATAGTATCTTCCATTTGTAAGCCCATAATTTCCCCCCTTTCTTTCACCTTCCTTCTTAGCAGAGAAAAATTGTTCATCTGAAAAATGGGGAAAGACAGAAGAGAAGACCCTTATTGTTCACAATCCCTTTTAAATGTTAACAGTAAGGGGCCTCCTTCTAGAAACATGATGTATCAAGAGCGGAAACAGATGAAAGAAGGGTTGGTCTACCAAGCACACACTATCCTGTTGAGTGATACTAGTTTTATCTGGGTTTAGGGAGATGAGGTGTGGTACAGTCAAGAAATTTACAGCTACTGGGGAACCTTGAATTATCATCATAAGCACAATTGTTTTTAGTTTGGTAAATTTAAAGCTGCTCAGATTTCAGTCCAGCATCTTACCAGTGGATCAGAGAGGCAGCTGGACAAACATATAGCTCAAGACCTGTCTATAATCTCCAGAAACATACAGCTGACTACCTTCCTAATCTCAAAAAGTGCAAAAGCATCTCCAAGTAGCAAATCTGTGGGAAATTATTATACATGTTATCTCAGAAGACAAAAAACATTCTCATGTTACTTAGCAAGAACAGAGCTTGGTAATGTTACTTTCTGGACTACCACTCCCAGAATCTCCCAGCCAGCATGTAGCACAAAAGTAAATTTTCCAAGCTCTGAGCAGGAGGAGACAACTGTGTGCAGTTTAGAATTAGGAGAGGAAAACATTGCAGAATTGCTAACAGGTGAGCCCTTTGTAGAACAGGCTGCCTTTGTGCTAGGACAGTGCAAGGAAGGGGAGGCACTGGCTCCTAAGAGAGCCAGAAAGGAGGGCAGTGGAAAGTCAAGGGTATCCTCCACCCAGTTGAAAAACGTCCTCATGTTTTGCTGGGCCTTGTTGTTATGCAGGAACCCCTGCTGCACAGTGGGACATTGTGTGTGGTGCCCAGTTATGCAGTGGGAACCTGCTGACCAATGGGACAACTTGCATAGTATCTCACAGCACATTCTATAAAACAGTTGTGTATTACAATGTACAGTTGAAGGCTTTCACTGCTGGAATCCATAGGTTGCTGTGGGTTTTCCGGGTTTTGAGGCTGTGTTCTATTAATATTTTCTCCTGATGTTTCGCCTGCATCTGTGACTGACATCTTCAGAGGATATATGTGTATTGCGTATTACGGCAGTCACATAGCTCTGTTACTGTAAAGTTATGCATCACATCCCATGATGTAGGATGTCAGCCACAGTTACAAACAGCTCATGCACACATCAGACTAGCAAGAATACAGGCTGGATGTATTCTTGCCAAGTGCAATACATAGCAAAAAAGATGAAGGAATGCTATTGCACAGCTGCTTGTTTTGCACTGGAGGTTGCCTTATTTTTTCATTTCATTTATATGCCACCTTGCTCTCAGAGTAGGATCCAAGGTGGTTTACAAAAGAAATTGGTTAAAACCCAACAATACAATTTTAAATTCAATTAAAATAATACTTAAAACAATATAAAATTATTTTAAAAGCATACAAAAGCTTTTAAAAATATATATAACACATACCCTGATAAGAAATCTGCCTGTCAGCACATATTAAAAGCCTAATTAAAAGCCTAAAATGTCTTTGCCTGCTAATGAAAGGAGAGTAGGAAGGGGGCCAGCGTAGCCTTCTGCATAGGAACAGCCACTGAGCAAGGCTGTCTCCCTAGTCTTTTCTCCACAGCCATCTGGTTGCTGCTGACACTTGTGTTTCAGAGGAAAAATGAAGCCTAGTACTCCTTCTCTTACAACTTCACCTGCATGTTGGAGAGTTTATTTCAGCTACTCATAGGACAACAGGCACTCTGTAGATATGCTGCTGAGAACCCTCCTGTTCATTTAATGCAACATTAATTCCTGCATAATCTCCACCATCAAATGTTCTGCATTGTTTTTTCATTCATACATCTGATGCATCCCTTCCCACTACTGGAGAACGTTTGAAGCAATTTATCCAACAATATAGGAAAAAAGCATAATGACTGTGTAAATGAAACACACGTAAAAATATATTTAAACAAGTAATGCTAGGAAAGTTCAACCACCAGGGGAAAAAGAATATAACAGTAGTTCTCTGCCCTCCAAACCCTAGAATGACCATGACGTTTTCTAAAGAGTTCTTTCCCACCAGCTATATTTCCTTACACTGCAACAGTCAGTCTAGTACAGCATATGAACTGGCACAAATTTCCACACTCACACTGCCACAATAAAGATAGACCTGCCAAATATATCTTATTCTGGAACTGAATTTCCATAAAACCTGCGGTCCACTAGAAGAGGCTGAAAATGGAAAAACAGGCACAATTCAAGTTGTAGCTACACTCTAGTTATTCCAGTTTCACAGCACTTTACCCTGTCTTGAGCCTCAAGAATCTTGCTGGCTGAGATGCTAAGGTAAGCTAAGGTTGAGGATTAAATCAGCTGAATTCTCTTATAAAGAGTTTATCAGGAACTGTAATTTGAGGGGGGGGGGTTAAGCTCTCCAGCTGTCTGCCTTCAAGCCTCCTGTCAACTTATGAAGACACCATGAATTTTCATAGGGTTTTCTTAGGCAAAGAATACTCAGAAATGCTTTTGACAGTTCATTCCTCTGAAATATACTGCAGCTTTAATTACTTGGTTGTCGTGGGTGATCTCCCATCCAAGTCCTAAGTAGATCTGACCCTGCTTAGCCTCCAAGATCAAAAAGGATTTGGTGCCTTTAGGGTATTAAGAGCGGGTATCGCAATCAAAAGTGGTATAAATTGCAACTGTTTGGTGCCAATGTGCCTTTGATTAAGAAAGGGCAAAATCCAGTCAAAAAAAACAGGAACTGGACAACCTAAAATGTATAGGTTGTGAAAGTCCTAGGCTTTTGCTGGATTTTGCCCTTTCCCACCTCTGGCTTGGAGCAAGTCCCACTGAATTCAATAGGGCTGACTTCTGAACAGGCAGGCATACTTCTGCTTCCCCGCAGGAATGAACGGATCTTATGTTTGAAATGGGCTGGCTGTTCTGTTGTTGCCTTTTAACTGCTTATTATTATTAGTATTAATAATAATAATATTAATCTTGTTGTTATTGTAATGTAGATAATAATTATTTTCATTAATAATAATAATAATTGATAATGATAACAATTAATTATCTACAATACAATAACAACAGGATTTGGAGCTGATCGCCTCCTGCCCTAGCCGCGGGTTCTCCTTCCCCCTCGACAGAACTCTCCTGCTACCCAGCCAGCCCATCCAACCCAACCCAGTCCAACCCGGTGCCTCCCTTACGCTGTAGTAGCCCATGCCGGCCACGATCAACAGCATCACGTAGGCTCGGGGGCTCCGAAAATAGGCGCCGCCGTTCCGGGACCCGTCGTGCGACGCTGAGGTCGTTGCCATCGCCGCTCGGGCTCTGCTACTCAACTCGCCATCGCCGCCGCCCCCGCCTCCTGCCCCCTTTTATCCCTGCCAACTCTCGCGAGCGCGCGCGCGCCACTCAGGAAGCGAGAAGAGCCGCTGCCCGGCGTTCCACCCATTGTGTCCCTCACAAAGCTCTTCACCGGCCGCACGGTAAGGGCCAACGGTCGGGACTGCCTCCGCCTCCTCGTCCTCCTCCTCCTCCGCTCTGGGCCTGCGCACTCGCGACCTTGTGCCCCCTCCCGCCCCGCTCACCCGAGGGAAGGGAGGAGGTAAGTGTGAACGTGACCTTGCCCCACGGAGCCGCGGCGCCGTTCCGACTGCTGCCCCTTCGGCGAAGAGTTGAAATGCTTCAGCGAAGCGTGCCGGCAAGCAGTGTCGAACCTAAATGCCCTGAAGACACCAGATCCCGTCTCATCTGGCAACCTCATCAGGGCCAGGCCTGCTCAAGTAGGAGGTGGAAGCGAGTTCACCAAGGAGCACGAGGTGCTGCGGGCTGTGTTTCCGAGGAAGGCAAGGGGAAGTCGCCACGCGAGTTGTTGGCGGGCGGGGTGCGACAGACAGCCATGGAAGGCTGCGGGAGACGACGGCCGTTTCCGCACTAGACTCTTAGAGTGCTGTTATTCCGCTTTCAACCGCCTAGGGAAGCCTCAGGCCCCCCCCCCAAACTGCAAACCCCAGGATTTCCTAGGCGGTTGAAAGCGGAATAACAGCACTGTAACAGTCCAGTGTGGAAATGGCCAAGGTGACACAGAGCAGTGCTACTCCAAGTCATGGTCTGTGGCTACCAAGCAAGAAACAGCCCGGAAACCTTAAGTGGGCATCTGATTTATTGGACTCTCCTGTTAAGCCCAAGATAGCTAAATTCAAATTTAGAGTTTGGGGGTGTTCCCTTGTTGGCTGTGTCTAAAGATAGGTCAGCATTTTTCATAGTTTCATATTACCAGGAAATATGCCAGGGCATTCCAGCCTTTCTGAACAAGAAAAGTACAATAGAAAAGCTGGGAAGTAAGCAAAGGGTGGAGTGAAAGGGAGGAGATGTTGCCACCTAGGTAGCCCCAGAAGGTTGGACTGGGACTGCAAGCAAAGTTTTTAAGACCTGGTTTAAGAGGTCTGTGAAGGACTTGTAAATCCAGTGCTTCAGAGGTTGTTACATGAACTTGGAGGAAGTAAGGGAAATAATGCTATTCTCAGAGCGATATTTTAGAATTGAACTATCACACTTGTTTACTCACTCTTGACAAGCTGGTGATGGTACCAGTGTCATAGAATCAGTTGGAAGAAACTTCAAGAGCCGTCTAGTTCAACCCCTGCCGTGTAGGAAAACACAGCTACAGCACTCCTGGGCGATGACGATTGAACCTTTAGATAAAGACTTCCAAAGAAGGACAGTCCACCTCCCTTTGAGGTAGTCTATTCCACTGTCAAACAGTGCTTACAGTCAAGAAATTCTTCCTGATGTTTAGATGAAACCTCTTTTCTTGTGATCTGAATACATTTGGTTCATGTTCTAATCTCCAGAGCAGAGGAAAACAAGCTTGCTTTATCTTCTAGATGACATCCCCTTCAGTCGTTTATATGTGGCTATCATACCACCTTTCAGTCTTCTCCAAGCTGAACATTTCCAGCTTCCTAAACCATTCTTCACAGGGCCTGGTTTCCAGATGTTTTACTGTCTTGGTTCTCCTCTTCTGAGTATGTTCCACCTTGTCAATCCTGATATGAACTGAAGTGCCCAGAACTGAGTGGCATGGTAGAATCCCAACTGTCTTGCCATGTCTTTCATACAAGGCAGCCCAAATTTCTTCCAGCGGGTGGAGGAGAAGGAGCACACTTCACTAACTCTCTTTTTACCAGGCACTTGGAGACATCCATATGTATTTCCATTCTGGCTTTTGCATGCAGGTTGTTGCAGAGCTGATACCATGGACAGGGAAGAGGATGCGTAAAACATACAGTCCTTCCCCCATGCTTACCTACATCTCTCTTTCAGTATCGTGCAATTTCAGTGTTGTATGAAGTATGACTCTTTTTCCACTGAGGGATCATAAAGGCTCTGATGCCTTGCTGCTGAGCTTCCAAAGGATTCATATAGCAAATTACAAACACCAACCCAGTCCCAGAGGTGATATGGATGCATTAAAGATTTTTGGTCTTTAATTCTGTCATTCACATATGAGCAAAATCAAGAAAAGGAATATAATCAGGTTGTTAATGAATGAATTTCCACCAAGAGTGCTAGAACAGGCAAAGTCCTGAACATGACAGGGATGTTTTTGAACATGTCCAAAGGGCATATTCTGAGATCTAGAGGAAGAACCCCAAAATCTGTCACAACCAAGGCCTGCAACCAAACAACCCTCACATGTGTCCTGTATTAAAGGCTTGTGCTTAACAAGCTTATCAGTTTTGGATAGCGTAGAGTTGCCAACTACAGAAGTGCTACTCAAAGTAAGGGGCTGAGGGTTTGTGCTGGTCTGCAAGCTAGTCCACAAGCTATTGGCAGCTAGTCTGGCAAATTTCCGTGAAAGAATGAAACAGTCACAGTCAATGAGCACAAATATGTCCCTGGTACTTTTTGGGAAAAAACCTGCCAGTCCCCCACATCAGATAGTTTAGGAAGCTCTGCCTGGGCTGATTTGTTCACATATCATAGTCTAATCAGTTTCCTCACAGCCTTGGGGGAATCTTGTCAATAGTGGGAACCAATTTGGTTTATATTCCTGTATCTTTTTCAAGATATGCTTGACTGAGCTAGCTGGCTGAAGCACGTGTGTGTGTGTGTGTGTGTGTGTGTGCGCGCACGCCAGACAGACACCTCAAGTGTCCTGGTTAACCCCCATCTGCCATGGGAGAATTGAGGCTTCTTAGCTAGGCTAGATTTTTACCAGCTGAGTCTCAGGTTTAACCAGCAACATACATTTCTACGTATACAAGTCGAGTTTCAGTAGGAATGTTGTACAGGCTTAATAGTCTGCCTACAGGAGCCAGCGGAAGGGGAGCATTCAGTTGATGAGCAGAAAGTAGATCTTCCTCTGCCTCTACATTGTGAACTTATCCTGCCCAGCATATGTCAGTAAGACTTATAAAACCCAATGGGTACCTTTTTCTAGGTTTTTTTTTCTTTACTTGTACCCAGGGGAGGGGCATTTCTGTGTGCTTATTTGTTGCCTTTGTAGTTCACTTTTCTTCCAATGAACTCAAGGTTTATTGTACATGGCTGTCCTCCTCTCTACTTTATCCTGATATCATTCCTGATCCTGGTCAGGCTGACTCGCCCCAAGATCATCCACTGAGCTTCTCAGATTGGTGGGGATTTGAACCTGGATCACCTAAGTCCCAGACCAGCACTTTAACCGCTACACCACATTGACCTTGCATGAAGTGCCTCTCTCGCTTTCCTCTTTTATCCTTGCCCACTGCTAGCCGATAGCTCTTCAATATTTAGCCAGGTTCTATGGTCTGAAAGAAGTTCCCCATTTATACTGTACAAAGAGGTGGAGGAATTACACAGAGCCTGAACATGTAGCATGAAACCTAAAACTGTTCTTGGCCATGGGAGTCTGCAGAGCGCATGGATCTGCCCTTGGCATCTCTAAGGGATAAAAAGGCTATTAGTGGGAAACTAGTACTGAACTACTAGTGCAAATTCTACTTTATCAGGCTCTTGGAGGCCCATCAGAAAATAGCTAGTAGCCCAGCAAGGGAGCAAGATCTACTACAAGAGTGCATTGTGATTTAGTTTTTACTACTATTTTTTTTTCCAGGATGAAAACTGCACCAAAAATACAGTGATATTTCTTTTTTTTTTAATTTTGTTTGTTTTATTGAGGGAATTAACAATCACACATATTTGTTGTCAAAATGTGGAAGTCCCTCTGTTGTTTTTTTAATAAATATTTTTTATTAAAAAATGAAACATTCTCAACATTTTCTTGGTACAACATAAATAAAGTATCAGTATCTTCTCTACCAAAATACATATCCACCATGTTACAGTTGTTTATAATAAACAAATACACTAAAATATAAATTCAGTGAATAGAATTGACACGGAATAGGTCAGTGTATTATAATATAGACTTCCTTCCTTCCCCTGTTGGATATTATTTATTAAGTATGTATATTTATATTTTTGTCCAGGTGTTTCTGTACTTAGAAGTAACTGATTACAACCATTCCTGACCTTTAGCAAGGTATCTTGAACTGAGCATAATATCTTCAGTTGATGAGCTAGATTCTGATTGGCTGTATGTTCCGAATTAACCAGAAAATCATAATATTCTACCTGGGTACAACTTCTCAACCCTTGCTCATCATTTGAACTGTGAGTGGGGCTGTACTGGTGAGTCTCTCTATTATAGGAACCCATTCTTTCTGAATTTTTGTTTAGCTTTCCCTTTGATCCTATGCCTTAAAATGGTCATATTTTTCATATTTAGAAGATCATGAAGCCATTACTTCAAGTCTGGAATTTCTTTTTTCTTCCATGCTTTAGCAAAGGTAATTCTGGCAGCCATCACCGTGTATAATAGTGTTCTCCAGTAATTTCTTGATAAGGTTGTATCTAGTTTGTGAATCTTTATTTAAAAGATATAGTTTTGGTTACATAGAAAATTATATTGAAAAATCTTCAAAAGAGTATTATGTACTTGTCTCCAGTACGCTTTTGATTTTGGACAAGACCACCATATATGGAGAAATGTTCCAGCTCCTTCTTGGCACTTCCAGCATAAGCCGGTATCAGCTTTGTAAATTTTACTGAGTTTTAACAGAGTTGAGTACCAACAGTGAAACATCTTTAAGTAGTGCTCACACCCAGGTTCTGTGCAACCGTAAATTTCTGGATTATTTTCCAACTTTGCTCCCAATGTTCAAGTAAAATTGGTTCTCTAAAATTCTGTGACCATTTAATTATTGAATCTTTTATTGTGTTTGTCTCACTAATATTTCTGACACCAACCCATGACTGTCCTGCCAAGCAGAACAGACAGTAAACTCCCTTCTGCCCACAGTGTTTTTGTTAATGACTATATTATGTTATGAAACATGAACAGATAGAAACGATAACTAAATACAAAGCTAGCATTTGTTGATCTTTCACAAGCAATCATTGGTGTTACATTATCAGTCCAACAGCAGCTAAACTTGTCTTGGGCCAAATTGGATACAGATCTTTTAACACCTTTGGTGCAATTGCTTTTGAAGCTGGGCTAGTGAAAAATTCAGCACTAAAACCATGAGTCTTGTGAAAATCTTCTGATCTTCTGAAAATATTGACACTTTCTGGGTAATGTAGCTATTGGCTTGGAGCTCCACAACATTTACCATCATGGTTAGACATACGAAAAATGACTCCTGCATGATGAGAATTGTTGGAAGAGAAGAATGGTGACACAGTTCAAATACCTCTAAGGTTCCTGTGTGTGTCTGTTTTTCTCTAGGGGAGTGGGAGGAAAAAGAGGCAATATTTCATGCATTTGATTTATTTTATCTATATCTCATTTTTCTCCCAGTTCTGAATCCAAGGCAGCTTATGACAGAAATTAGAACAGAATACACATAAAAATCATGAAAAAGAGTCTTGACACATTATGTAGGCTAATGAATTTATAATGGCATATTTTTTTCATGGCCACTGCCCACTTTATAAAATGTATCGGATCAAGTGGACAGTAGCATCCACAAAAGTTTGTGCCATGTAAAATCTTTGAGAAACCACAAGATTCTTTGCTAGTTTTTGTGCAGCAAGGTAAAAGAAGAGAGCCAACATGGTATAATGTTCTGAGTGTTTGGACTATGGCCCTTTCTGCACTAGCCTGTTATAGTGTGATTATTCCACTTTCAACATCCTATGGAATCCTGGGGTTTGCAGTTTCAGACCCCTCCCGAAACTGCAAACTCCAGGATTCCATAGGATGTTGAAAGTGGAATAATGGCGCTATAACAATCTAGTGTGGAAATGGTCTATGACTATGGACATCAGAATTCAAATCCCCACTCAGCCATCGAAACTGATAGGGAGACTTTGGGCAAGTCATCGTCTCTCAGCCTCAGAGGAGGGCAGTGGCAACAACCCCACTCCCACTGAACAAATCTTGCTAATAAAACCCCATGAAAGGGTCACTTTAGGGTCGCTGTAAGTTGGAAATGCCTTGAAGGCACAGAACAACAGTAGTAAGAGGGCTGCCCTCTCAAAGTTCTTGTAGCAGGATAAATCTCTCTGTGCATGTTATTCCCCCTTTAACTGTGCTTAGACCAGAGGGGAATGTGTTTGTACTGAAGACAGTACAGGGACAGTCTCATGATAATAAGCTTGGGAAGAACTGGAGCTGGATAAGTGCAATAAATATTTTGTCAGGAATATTCTTGATTTCCTCGTGTTGGCTTTGTTAAGTTAGAGCTCCCCCTGGTGACCCTTGCTGTTAACATATTAACAATTGTAAGACAGCAGTTGGAACAGATCGAATATCCTCAACCTAATTTATACCTTGTTGCTTAATTTACTCTTGGTTGTACTGAGGAGGAGTAAAGATTCTCAAGACTTAAAAAGGCCAGGGATGTTTCACACATATATATGCACGGATTCTCTCCCCACCTCCAGCCTCCTGAATTCCAGGGAGTTTCCTAAAACTGTAGCCTGAATCCTATTGGCTAATCCCACCTATAACAGACCCATTGGATGAGTTAAATGCTAAATTTCATTGATTCAGTGCGTTTGCTCTAGTTGATACTAACAGCAGAATCCAGCTTTGTATCTGCTAGTATAGATACTTAGGAAGATCAATAAGGTAAGAGGGTGCTTTCTCTATGCCTGTCAACAATTTACTGTGTGTGTATAGTTTCCTGAGGCCAAAGAGCTCTCTGGCTGAGAATTCTAAATGCCTCTTCCTAAATTGCAAACCCCAGGATTCCACAGGATGTTGAAAGTGGAAAAATAGCAGTATAACAATGTAGTGTGAAAATGGCCTAAGACCTCTTGAGTCTTCTAAAGTCCAAGGATTGTTTCCTCCCATAGGGGCCAAGCCCACTATCTCTCTTGTACTCAAACTGTCTTTCAGAGGGCACTCCCTTCCTAGAAGGTCTGATGTCTTTCAAGGCTTTCTCTCTTACCTAATAATTTTTCACCGGCATGTGGTTTAAAGGCTGATTTCTAGTTGTTGTTGTTAGTTTGCATTTTGTTGTTGCCCTGGCTTCTGGGGGTCCCTGGGGGATACCTGAATTTTATAAAAGGTTGGGGAAATTAGCAGAGTACTGCTTTTAGCGAAGTGAAGGGCAGGGCAATTTGCGAGATATTTTATCCTATGTCCCTGCCTGTGGGGGAGCAGATTCTGTTCCTGGGAAAAACAAATAATCAGGGACCAGGAAAAGGATAGGTGTGAGGATGGTGCGGTTAGGAATTTGTTAGAAGTGTTCCTGTTTTCCTGAACCAGAGTTATCCATCGAAAACTCTTTCTTTGAAGTTTCCAACAACTCACTCAAATTAAGTGGGTAGCCAGTCTTTCTGGCTTGGTTTTCCAGAGGATATGCAAGCCATGGGGGGGTTTGGTTCTCTCAGAGATACCCTTTTATTAAACTCAGCCATGCTTCGAGATCATGCGTGACCTGTTTTTCCACTCAGTTCTCTTTTCACATGGCCTTATCCAGTCATTGTATATTCTATTTTGTGTCAATTAAACATACCTGCATATATATATATATGTATATATATTTATTAGAATATCAGAAGTGAAGTTCCATTGTTCTCATGACTAGATGGCTTTTTGTGTTTTAAATTGTGTTATTCTTACAAGTATCTTGCTTGTATTCTTTAACCTAAACTGAACCACTCTCCAACCTCATATATATGGCAGGTAGTTTGCTTAGTAGTGCTTAACCCGCTGCTGACCAGCAAAGACAGACTCCTATTTCACATGGCTACTGGGACCTCAGCAAGACATATGCAGCCCACAGCACACGTACCCCACTGTCTTTTTCCACCGTCCCCCAGGGGAGTTGTTTCAAAACCCAAACTGTGCTGCTGTAGAGAGGGGGCATTCAGGAAATCTATTGAGAAGTGAGGTTAACTTTCTGCATTTGTACATTTGCAAACTAATGAATCTCTCCCTACTGAACAAACATGCTTGGAAGACAGCCTCCCATTATAGCCAATGGAAAGCTTTTTTCAAGCTAAATTACAGCTGAAAATGAAAGATGATCAGCACCATATGGGTAAAACAGTGTGAATTACAGATGAGGGAGGTGAAAGAAAGGTGGCCACATCTGGTATCTGACTGTCCTCATAATCAGTTTTTTCATGGTGTTAACTACCCCTGGAATGCAGTCCTAAGGTTAGCCACCACCCAGAGAACTTGATAATAGCACAGCACTGAAAAGACAGTAAAATTGCAGCCAGCTGTGGATGTTTTCATGTGTTATTGGCTCTCAACTGGTGATGTGTCACATAAATGGAAGAATGAAAAGGAGTTTGTGTGTGTGTGATACACACAAAACTGCATGTATCTGGGTTGTGTCCTTGGGCTTCCTAAACCACATTTCTTTATTCCACTTCTCAGTACCTACCATGCTAAATCAAAGGGAAGTGAAGCAGAAGTTGCTGCCATGACATGTACTAGCACCTATCCTGGAGCCAAATGAAACCTAAGGAGAACTCAAGTTAACTCTTCTCTAAAAGGGAAAAAGAAAGCCTGGATAAGAAGTCTCTTGGGGGTCCTAACCTGATGTCAATTCAGTTCAAAATGTTTATTGTGCTAGTCAAAGGCTGTGACAAAGAGCTTTATAATATATAGAACATTCAAGACAAAAAGTACAAAGTGCAAAAAGCACGCTATACATTTTATATGCAGTAGCTAAAGTTATTGTCGAGCTAGTATAATGGTAAAAAATAATTCAAATTATAAGTAGATTTCTAAGTTACCAACATGAAAATCATGTTAATACTTTGAGTCTCCATAGCAATTTGTAACAGTTTTATCTAACTCCAATCTTTTTTGCAGCCGAAGCAAAAAGGACCATTTTATGTGTTACATAATCATTGGTATCAAGAGAAATTGGACTGATTCTAAAAGAGGGTTCCCATTTCCATTCCCATTTGTCCACAGGGGTGTCAGAAATCTCTCAGGGGTTGCTATACAGGGGACAAGCGAACGTGTAATGCACAATGTCTTCCACCTGACATTGGCTACATATACATAGTCTGTTTCAAACAGCACCTTTTTATAGTACTTGTCTAAAACTGCAGGTGTTACCTGAAATTGCAGTTCAGCGAAGGCAGTTCTTAAGAAAGATGGCTTAAGTTTGATCCAATAGCTGGCTCTGATATGTTCAGTTTTCAAAAAGGAGAACAAGGGGAAGAAATTTGAGATCCTAATTGCTGTAATCTCTGACATTAAGCCTATGGTGATCTCTGGAGTTATTGAAGAAGGACTTAGTTGTGTTAGAGAAATATTGTGGTTTTGAACTGTCTAGGGATGTCCCATTTTGCATTTGAGGAACAATGCATTTCTTCTTGTTTTCTTGTTTGTAAAATCCTAACAAGATGTTGTTTGGATATGTAATGAAGTGAGGATCTTGTAACTCTAATCCTTCCATCTCCTTCCATGCCAGTTACCATTTCTAAATTGCCTTTCCTTTTCTCTCTGTAATGCAAGTGGTGGAGGACCAGCTCACCATTGATAGGATTTGTTTTGTGGTTGATTTACTTTAAATTGCAGATCTCTATTAGTGAATCTACAGACCAAAATTTACACTGCCCTTCTAGATCCTGAAATGTTAATTCCATGGTGCTTCTTCATCCATACTGGGCCAGACATTTACAGAAGACACTGCTGCTCAGCTTAATGTCTACTTCTTGCTTATCCTTGCCATGATGATCTTTCAAACCAATCCTGTCCTCCTTTGCTTGAGTATAAGAACTTGTCTGAGGGGTTACAGTCAAAATCCCAAGCTCTACCAATCCAACAAAGGTTCCAATAATAGATTTTAGGCCAGAAACTTCCTTTTGCAGCACACCAATTCTATTTAAAAAAAAAATCTGCAGTTCAGATAAAAAAGATTGATGGTGTAAAAGGCCATGCAATGAGGTGGTGTTCTGTTGCTGCAGTCAGGTTTATTAATCTTTCCTTTACATGTATTTATTACTTCTTTGTATGCAGAGAACTGCTTTTGCAAAGATGATGAAACATTTGCTTCAGCTAGACCTGGATCAATGGACCAGTCTGTAGCACTTTCATTTCATGAGTGTAGAGATGAGTTTCGCAACTTAACTCTATCATCTCTTACGTCAGCTGTTACACGAACACCCTTCAAGGCTGGGCTTTCCAAATAGTGTGCCATGACACATTAGTGTGTTGCCTGAAGTATGTAGGAGTGTCACGTACAATCTTTGAAATCTTATTTATAATCTTATCTTATCTTATTTATAAATCATATTTTTAAAAATATATGAAAGGTTTTCATGAGATATGTTGTATCTCCATACATTTTGTTATCACAATTTATGTATGTGTCTGTATCTTTTATAAGGGGTTAGTTTAACCCCCCGTTTGGTAGTAAAACTAAATTACTGTGTCACAAAATGATGCATGTATAAAAAGTGCGCCACCAACATGAAAAGTTTGGAAAGCTCTGCTTTAAGGAGCCAGGACTATCCTTTGGGGGCAGATCTACACTCACTTGATTCAGCCACTGCTCACTTATTTCAGATTCCTTTTTATCATTTGCTAAATCATAGTCTAATACTGATTTCTGGAGTAAGACGAGTAGTTTATTTTAAGCTAAGGGATTTCTGTGCTGTGCCCCAGTAGAGAGCATTTTGAGGTGCTGGCAGAGTGATGTTTTGTTTTTTTTTCCTGGCAGAGTGTAAAATAAACTCTTCAGTCCTCCTGTACAGTGCACCTTCAAGCCTACACTTTTGAAAATATTAAAAATAAATTTCAAAAATATATTTTAATATTAAAATACTAAAATTACCAAAACACTAAAAATATATCTACAGACTTACACCACAGTAAATCAAAGACATGCAGAGCTTGTCTAGGCTCCAATTAATGATTCTATCGAGTCAGATGTTTTCTTTGATAGGCAGACTTTTGTACAGATAGATTATTTCAGGATGGATTAATCAGGGAAGCTGTTGATCTCCATAGTACCCCAAGTTCAGGAAGTTCAGGAACACCTTGCAAAAGTTCACAGTCAAATCCCAGTCCATCTTGGCTTTTTCTAATTTCTCCTTGGTCCTTCTTTTCCTCCTCTACCTCCTTGTGATTCTCCCCTTATGACAAGTGCAAACATTTAGGGTCTTCCACACAAGATTGTTATAGTGCTATTATTCCACTTTCAATATCCTATGGAATCCTGGGGTTTGCAGTTTTCAGAGGAGCATTTAGAATTCTCAGCCAGAAAGCTCTTTGGCCTCAGTAAACTACAAATCCCAGAATTCCACAGGATGTTGAAGTGGAATAATAGCACTACAACAGTGTAGTGCAAAAAGACCCTTACATTGTCAGAAAGAACAGCTTTAAAAATGTAAACAGAAGTGCGTCTGAGTGACAAAGTAGCTCATTTGTTATTCCATCAGCAAAGATTTAAGAAGAAATAAATGCTGCTTCAAGTTCCAGCTTCAAGAATGAGCACCAAGACAGGCTAACTTGCTGAGGTAACTTTGTTATACTCTTCCTTCTCTTCAGAGTTAATTCAAATTCAAATCCGCCTGATGAAAGAACTAAAATTATCACTTGGTTAGGAGAACTTCTTTTGGATTATGCAACTCACAAGGCAATAGAAGAGTGAAATAAACATACACGTCTCTATGCTTGCATCTTCCCTCCACTCGCCTATCCTGATATATATGAAATGAATATGAATATGAATCCATCCAACCAGCCTTCATCCTTTGTAATTGTATCTCTATGTACTTGAATTGTGAAGATTATTATTGTTTTCCTCCAAGGCTGGCAGTGAACCAGATATTGAAAAATAAAATAGCATTAAATTTATCACTCTCCTTTTAATATGTTTATTATAAACCCACCAGATTAGAAATACTGGAAAAACCCTTCCCCTTTGCTTTTTAATATTTACAGAAAATAGCAAGACTTACTTTTAAACACAAGTTAGCGCAAAATAAATAAAGCTGCACTTTTAAGGACAAAACACATCTTTAGACCCTAAGACATTAAAATAAGGCAAACCTGTGTGGTTGGGTGGAAAGTTTAAGACAGCCTGCAAGTTACTACAACACTATCCATGCTTTTTTGTGGGATAGCTCATTTAACTCAGCAGGTCATCTGGGCAAAAATGGAAATGATGGGTAAGTAAGAGAGGTATATTCCACAAGCAAGAAAGAGCAACACACAGGCAAGCTGATTTCTGATACTGGAAGCCCAGTGAGGACTGAATTAAACATTCTGTATGCACAACAACCAAATGTTGGTGGAAGAAATATTAGTTAGGAAAATATGAATAATAGCCCTATTAGCGTATCAGACAACACAGAATGACAGTGTGGGATTGTATGTGGTCTAAGTTGGTTTCTACCAGTTTATCTCTCAGTTAGAGTTCTGTCCTCTATATCAAGTGCTTATACAAGTACAAATCATTCCGACATTGTAGCCAACATGTAAAGCAGAGATAAGCAAACTGTAGCCCTCCAAATGTTTCTTGGCTGCAAGTCCAAACAACTTTAGCCAGCATACTTAATGCTGATGGGTGCTAGGCATTGCATTCCAACATCTGGAGAGCCACAGGAGCTCAGCCAGAGATACCAACAATCAGCTCCAATATGAGAACTAGCAAATGCCCAGGCACAATCCTGCTGCTCCACACTCAGTCTACACAGCTCAGCTTGTGACTTGGGATCATGATCCACTTGAGAATATGACTCTTGATAGGCTACAAATAAGATTCTCACTCTGTTAAAAGACCCATTTTAAGTTACAGGGTAGGTTTTAGTCTAGCATTTTATACAGGCCCTAGACTATAAGCTGTGGGTGGCAGTGCTCAGTCTTAGTTGTTTAAAATCAGATTTCCTTGACTCAGCTATATAGACCTTTCCTCTCGCCCTTATCGACTTCAAGTGTAGTTTTCTTAAACAAGTCTGCTCACTTCATCTACAGCAGCAAAACCAAAGGAGACATACAGAAGGCAAGAATCAATAATATACTTTGAATCAGATATGTAAAATTAGATCTTGCAACCATGGATCCCTCCCCATCCCCCGGAAAACAAAGGAAGCTTTTGGAAAAATTGAAAAAATACAGTACATGTTGTTGCTTTAGGAACATAAAATATGATTGTGACATAAAATCATATTTGGAATACTAAAACTGCAATAGGTCCCTCATAACTGTGTGACCAGTATACACGATTTCAGTTACCCTTGATGAAATGCAGTCCAAAAATATTAAGCCATTAACCTCCATTAACTTCAGTGGGACTTTTTGCTGCTTAGATCTACTATGACAACATTTTAAATTAAATTGTGTGGCAGTCCTAAATACACTTACTAGGCAGTAATCCCAGTGAATTGAACAGGATTTACTCCTGAATAAAAATGCTGTTAACAACCACAGTAAAACACTAATTCGGCAACCCCACAGGATGGACTCTTGAGGTGAGGCTTCACTTAGTGCTGGCAACAAGGCATTGTGGATCTGCCTGTTGGAGCCAGAAACCAGCCAAAGTTGAGCCAGTGGTTGAGGGATGGGTGGAGGCTGAGAAGGTTCCTTCGTGGTGCTGAGCCAGAATAGTCCGGCCGTGCAGGAAGGCCACAGTCAGGCTGTGGGCCTCTGCCAGCCTAACAGACTTATAAGGGGTGGGCAAGCGCTTCAGACCATTTCCTTCCCCCCGTCCTTTCTACTCCACGCAGCTTTCATTCAATCCAGGGAGCAGCTCTGTCTCTTGCTTCACTGCCCCACAACCACTTGGCTGGGAAAAGCAAGGCTGGCTCAGTCCTAGGTCTTGTTTTTAAGACCTGAGAGAGAGTTATATGTCTCTATGGGGAAGGGGGTTAGTGTTTGATTCCCTGCTTACCTTTCTTCCCCACAAAGGTATAGGGCTAGTTAAGTGGAGGGCTGGGTTGGCTGGGCTGGGTTCATGTTTTTATGTTTTAGAATCTCATGATTAAAAAGATCTATAAGGTTTCAGAGCTTCCTCCTCGAGCTTCATACTCTCATCATTCACCTCACTGAAAATAATAGCATTCGCTATTATCTGTGTTTTTCGCCACCCACAGTTAAATGCAGGAACATACTCTTGTGGATACCGGTGACCAACCATACAGTTTATTCAGGCAACAATTACACATTAAGTTTGCTTTTAAAAATATATATATTTTGTTACAAATACAGCCCCATGGTCCCGAACTGTAAGAATCACCTGAACTGCAAGGAATTTCAGGTTTTATCAGTTCAAGAGGAGCAGGCCAAAAAAACAAAAAAAACCCAACAACATTAGCAAAACAATTTTTTTCTCTCTTCTAATCATCCATAGCATCAAACAATCATAAAGTACTCATTCTCATAAAAAGAACAAAGAAAACCAGCCTCAGGAATAACATTGATTTCCTGTTTAAAGGTTACCCTTTTACATATCTCAGGCCATTTCTGCACTACAGTGTTATAGTGTTATTATTCCACTTTCAACATCCTGTGGAATTCTGGAGTTTGTAGTTTCCTGAGGCCAAAGAGCTCTCTGGCTGAGAATTCTAAAGGCCCCTCCCTAAATTGCAAACCCCAGGATTCCATAGGATGTTGAAAGTGGAATAGTAGCACTATAACTAAACTGCTATAGTGTGGAAATGGCCTCAGAGAAATAATATATGCTGAGTAATCTGTACTTCAGAGGAAGGAACTTGGAAAACCACCTCTGAATATTCCTATGAAATTCACGAGATCACCATAAGCTCACAGGTGACTTGAAAGCACATACAGCGTACACATAAGTATATTTCAATCATTTTATTTCTCATTGTAAAAGAAAATATTCCACAATCCAATTTTCTTCTATTTTTCCACAAACAAAGGCTTTAGAGAAAAACAGAAAAAAGACTTTTCTCACTTTTTTTCTGAGCCTTCACATCTCTGCTTTGTACACATTAAGTAGTTAGGGACCCAGCTGGCCTTGGGCAGAAAACTAGACCAAACTGCCAAACTTTTTTCTTGCTTCGTCTTTTGCTTGAAACCTTCACTGGCTTTTTCCAAGGGGTTTGTAAACCCACAAAGAGGCAACTGAAAACATTCCAAATACAAATGTTTGAACAAACCACAAAATCTGAGTAAAATCATCGGTGATGCCTTTAGCCCTGCAAGGAAAAATAAAGTACATGAAGGGATCTCACAATGAGGCAATATGGAACAGAAACCTAAAGAAAGAAAAATATGCCTGCTGTTACTGCGGTGAATTTGCCCTCTCCCGGGGTCTACAATTTATTAATTCCTAATATTTTATAAGATCTCCACGTGTCTGATATTAAAAATCACTCCACGTGTCTGACAGGGTCCCCCGGAAGAGCACGCAGGCAGGCACGGCGGAACAGCCGCAATTAAAAAATACCAGGTCTGGCCAATAATCACGTAGCCCCAGGAGCCCTCCAGACATGCAAACCATCAAACAGACAAAGAGTTCTCTGCCCCGAGAAGCCAGCTTGACAGGATTAGCTATCCTGACAAACAGCCTGTCAAGCGAGAGCAATTTATGTACTGCCACAGCTTTTGATGACCCCGGCAAATCTAATCACACTAAGCACTCTGACATTTCAGAGCTTTATGCTTCAAATCATGCCCATTTTGGAGCTTTGTCTTAGCTCCTCAAACCATTGTTCTTCCCGGGAAAGGATTAGCCCCCAAGGTACATTTTTCCCTATAAAAATCCCTGATTTTGAGTGGTTCTTCGGATCGCTCCCAGTTTCCTCCCCGCTTGCCGTCACTCCATTTGCTGAGCGTTCCCCTCAGCCCTCCACATGCTGAGACCTTTCTCCTCGTTCTCCGCTGCCATCTCGGACTCCTGGACTCCAGAACCAGGTGCAGTATCTCCCAAATCCAACCCTCTATAAACCCCCTGTCAATTTTCTCGCTTTTATTTCTTTTTAGCCCTTGTGTGAGTGAGTGCGTAAGTGCAAACGTGCGCAGTGACTTATTTTTAACTAAAATAAAAATAAAAATCATTTCTTTAGCAATCTGGTGTGGTTTTTGGTTTGTCTTGACCCCGTAAAAATTGGGCTATAAGATCTCGCTAAGTAACCCTGCCTCTTGTCTGCTATAACTTGTGCTCTGGCTAATTCCCATTCCTCCATTATATTGAGCACAGTGACGGGTCCTCCATGGGACCTCCAGAAATCAGGGTAACACTGCAATCCTAAATTTCTTAGATGAAAGGGTGGAATCTCAAGTCAGGCAGTAGCCCAGACATTTCCTTTGTGCAGGTACTGGAATAAACAGGGCATTGCTTACATCAGCTTGGATCTTAAGTCAACAGAAAGAAGTTCATGGAAGAGTTGATTTCCCCTTCCTCCCTACTGCAATCTCCTGAAAAGACTCTTTAGGAATTAGGGAGGGATTCTATGGAACAGGAATGGTTAAAGTGTCTATGGTCCATGTGCCCTCCCAGAGGTTTAAAAAAAAATGCAACTGTTTTCTCAATTTTGTTTTGCTCCAAAATGACCTGTGGGGGCGTGGAGGGCATTTCCACCACATTTAGAACCCCCCCTAACTCTCTGAGGTTCAAGGAAAATTTTGGATATTTTTTAAAAAATTGCCTCAGAATGCCCCATAATGCTCTGCAAGCACCCAGGAAGGCCCCAGATATGGTAAGAATACCCCCATGTCCCATAGAAGGTGCTTAGAGGCTTTTTTTTTTTTTTTGGCAAAAGCAAATACAAAGAGGGGGTGGCCCTCCAAGTTCTCTTAAAGGACTAAGTGGTCACCTAGCCTTTCACAGTTGCCCACCCCAGTGTACAGTGTGGGATGACTGCCACATTCAAGAATGAGACAGAAGTTCACCCAATTATTCCCTTCTCTAGAACACCCCAACACTAGAACCAGATGTCAGTAGGGAGGAAACTTTCCTCTATGAACTAATCTTAGAATCCAAGCCATCGTTAGGACAACATGCCCAAGATCCAAGCTGTCATTCCAAGTTATTTCAGTATTGCACCAAAAAGGCTCCGAAACGCAGTGTTGTCTCTTGCTCAGGCCTTCTCCCACCTCGCCCACCTTCCCAAATCAGTGAATGTGCTTAGTCAAAATGGTGAATATGCATGCTGACCAGGCAATGAGTAACATACTGCATTCATGGGCTTGTGTGTTTCTCAACATTAAGCTGGACAATGTGCCAGATCCCCTGCTGGTGATATCCATTGTGCAGATTCTCCATAATGCATGGTGAACACCTTATTTGCATGGGCTACCTCAAACAATGAAATAGTCTAAGCTCTAGCCTTGGAATTCTAGGGCACCAATACTTTGCCCTGCACATACCCCTTGCCAGTCCTGGAGGGGACATGCTGTGCTACTTGACTGTTTTAAAGGATTGTATTTTACAGCAGTTCTGGTAAGGTGTATTGTAAGATGATATTTAAACAAGGCAAGAGCCAGCTTGGTGCAGTGGTCTGAGTGTTGGACTATGACCGTGGAGACCAGGGCTTGATTCCCCGCTCAGCCATGGAAACCCACTGGGTGACCCTTGGGTGTGTCACCTTCTCTCAGACCCAAGCCTTTCCGCAGGATGTTGGCATCCCACATTAGAGACAGGAGAAGGACGACAGTTCTGCCTGACTTCGTCCATGTCCCGGCATTCTCCCATCCCCAGGCAGCGGGACTGAACTGCAAATCAATGATGGGTTCTTTCTGTCGATGACCAGCAATTATGCCACCCTTCTGCTACCCTCCTGCACTTACCTGAGCTGTGGAGGGTCAGGAAGCACAATAGCTTCACTCCCTGCCCAGCGCTTCCTGGGACAGTGCCTGGCTGCGCTGCGGAAGAGACATGGCCATCATGCCTCCTCCATTCCTGCAGGCAGCCAGTGTGGAGGAGAGCTCTCCTGTCGCACTCCTCTCCCGGGACAGGCTCTACCAGGAACCCTGTGGGATGCCACCAGGATGTGGTAACCTGCGGAAAAGGCCTCAGAAAACCCTATGATAAGTTTACCTGAGGGTTGCCATAAATCAGAAATGACTTGAAGACACACAACAAGGGTTGAAAACCAAGAACAATGTTTGTGGTAGAATGCTGGAATATGCTGGATGCTGATTGGCTTATGAGACAGAACATGAAGGTTGAAAGAAGAGAGCAAGAAAGGACAGTTGAAGAGGGAAGATTTGCATGTGAAAGTGACATTGGGGCTAGTATGTAGGAGTTGAAGGTAGAGTAGGCAGGGAGTTAAGATTGTGCCTTTATCTGAGATATGTAGAAACACCAAGAATAAAGAAAAAATTATAACCACTAATTTCTATGAACACACGGTTAGTCACTTGCTTATTTTACACTGTTTGTTAAAATTTGTTGTTCAACAACATCTGTTTATTTGACCTGGCTATCAAAGACTTTGTTAAAGCAACAAAAAGAAGGGCATCAGAAATGAAATCACTACACTGCATTCATCATCCTTACCTGAAGTCTATAGCCAGCCATGTCCCACCACTGGCCAAAGATGCTTAGATCCTACTCCTACTTGGCAGAGATATTCTGTGAGTTCACCAAGGATCTACCAACAGTACAGTGGTCCTCATGTTGTCCCTTACATACAAAAACTTGATCTTGTGTGGGTCACAGTGGGTAAGATCTTCATAGACCGGCCATGCAGACCTTATAGTGTAGATGTCTTTGCAACAGATGTGCTAGAGAATGGACAGGCTTCACATTTTAAAAGATGCCCAGAGCATTTTCTAATCAAGGAGAACATTTGCTTAGGAGAGGGTCTGTTTTCAGTAACCCAACTGCACAAATATATTTCAGTGCAGTGGGGGTAAGAAGGCACTCTTAGGAATACATTTTTCCAAACAACCACAGACAATAACAAATCCGCCTTCTCAATAGATAAAGATTTCCTAAAACTGATGAATAAGGAATTTTTAGAAGATGAATCTATCAGTTGGGTGTCTCCCAGCTTCCCAACTGAGAAGAAGCACTATCTCAACTTTCTTCACGATGCAGCACCTTGAAGAATAAGCCAGAGATGAAGGTTCACTTTGTGACCTTTATGGAAGGCATGTTCAGGAATGGCCATGCTGTGCATGTTCCACCACTCAACGAGGGTGAAGAATGCTGGTACCTTCTTAAATTTGGCATCTATCACCCAAAAAAGCCTGCAAAAATTAGAGTGGTCTTTGACTCACTTGCTATATATCAAGGAATTTCCCTAACAATATTCTCCTCACTGGCTCAGATTTAACAAATAACGTCTAAGGGGTACTCATCTATATCAGAAAGGAACCCCTCACCACAATCCAACAGATGTTCTGCTCATTTGTTGTTCACAAAGACCACAGTGACTTCTTGAGATTACTATGGTACAGTGATAAAGACCTCAACACAGAAATAGCGGAGTATTGTATGCAGGTTCATGTCTTTGGCAACAGTGCTTTACCTTTAGCAGCCACCTATGGAATGTATAGAACAACTTAGGAAGAAGAGAAAAAATATGGTCAAAATGCCAGACAGTTTGTAGAAAGAGATTTTTATGTAGGTGGTCTAAAGTCATTGCCTACAGCCGATGAAGCCATTAGCCAACTGAAAAGAGTACAGAAAATGTTAGCCACAGCTAACATGAGATTTCACAAAATAGCATCCAGGGGTTCATTAGTAAACCCCTTTGGTCCAGAAAACCATGGGGCAAGGTGCATTCCAGCAGTTCATCTCATGCAAACTGCACGGTGAAAGGGAGCTGAATTTCTCTTGAACCAAGATGTTTCCTTGAAGTTTGTTCCAGACTTGTGACGCATACAATGAAATTTGTTCAGAGGTGACCAAATTCAAGACTCCAAAGCAAGGGACAATAAAAAAAACTTTTTTAGACCTGTTGCTGATGTAATCCTGCTCCCTTTATGTGATAAGGCACTAATACAGAAAATGTACTGTTAGTAGTTAATGTTGTTGGTGTTGTTTGTTGTTTTGTGTCTTCAAGTCATTTCCAACTTAAGGTGACCCAATCATGGGCTGTTCTTGGCAAAATTTGTTCATTGGGTTTTGCTTTTGACTTCTTCTGAGGCTGAGAGATGTGACTTGCCCAAAGTAATTCAGTGGGTTTCCATAACCAAGTGGGAATTTGAACCTTGGTCTCTAGAGTCATTGTCCAACACTCAGACCACTACCCTACATTGGTTGTACTCAATTCACACAACAACATTATATTACAGTCCTCCCTCCACATTTGTGTGTCTGACCTTTGCGAATTTGATTATTTGTGAGGCACAGACATGCCTTCACCCCGTTCTACCCCTCCCACTCCCCTGTGTTTGCTGGGCACAGAGAAGGAAGACAAGCATGTGTCTTCTTTCTCTGCCTCCGGTGCTCCCCGTCCCATTCCTTTGCCTTTGGCCCCAGCGCAGAGAGTGCACGCCAAGGCAAACGTAAGGGAATGTGGGGGAAAGCAACTATGTACCTTCCTTCTCTCCTCTGCTGCTCCACCTACCATTCCTTTGCCTTTTGCCCAGGGGGGAGTTATTCACAGTTTTTCCACCTTCACAAGGCTCCAAGCCCTTGTGAAAGTGAGCCACTATAGTTAAAACCATACGAGTAGTAGAGTCTACCAATTTCAGGCAGAATGTCCTGCCCCAGCAGGGCATATCTGTTACAGTGTGCTGCCATATGTCTAATTATAAGTGTGTTCTATATAGATCTGTTATCAATTGGTCAAGCCTGATTCTTTGTATCTGTGCTTGTCCACACATCTCTTTTTTATCATCCTGCTGCTAATCCTGTCATTCATCTTTTGATTCTTTATCTCCTTTTTAAGTTACTGTTATTACATTCCACACTAAATTTAAGATTTTGTTTGCTTCAGTGATTGGATATGAGTTGACTGTCTGGATAAACATACAACTAGACACAATGTACATATTTGGAAGCCAGAATACCTACTTCTCATAAACAGTTTAAATGATAAGCTTTTGGGGGCTAAGTGACCATGATGGCTGGAGGATTCTGGGAACTGTAGTTCAAAAAGTATCATTACCAAGCTCTGGCACTTCTGTACCACTTTGGATGGCATGAGGAACTGTCCCCCTATAAACACATATGAAGAATAATTGTATACAGAAGAAACTGGCATTTCAGCATATATGCTTCATCTGCTGTTTATGTAAACTAGAGGAAGTAGAAGTAGGAAAGAGACCAAAAGAAGAAAACAGAACAACTTACTTGCATAGCTTGAGACAGTAAAGTGCTTCACCAGTATGAATTAACCAGATGTTCCAATAGCTGTAAAGTTAAAAACAAACAAAAAAACCACTGTTTTTTGACTGGATTGGATTAAACGACACTAGCTCAGATCCAGCACAACAATGCTGGCCTGAGAACAAAAGCAAAAAGGCATGTGCTCAAACACCATCTAATAAATATTTTCTTGTATTCTGCCTGTTCATTTCAGTGGGACACAGTTAATGCATGGTTTCAGTTAAAACTCCATTCCTCTGTGTGCTACACAGATCAGAATTTCGCCCTACAAATTTACATTAAAATGAGCGGAAATACCTTAGTGCACAGGTGGAAAACAGGCAGTTTCTCAAGATGTTGTTAGATTACAGCTCACTTGATCTCATGTAGCTTTTATGTTCACAAACGTGACCTGTACTTTCCCTGTTCTCACACCATGTGCAACATATTACAGAGGCAACCCCCATCAGTTCTTGCCAGCATAGCTTATGATAAGACATGCTGAGACATGCTAAGAGTTGCAGTTGAACAGCATCTGAGGGCCGCATAATCGCCTTAGAAAGACCAGATGAAATGTGCACATGTGCATTGAATGCCACCCATCATTTTGTCATTAAAGAGAAGCACTTGCTGGTATAGCAACTCTTCAACCAGCACTTTACATTGCAGTGGGCAACATGTGGTCCTCCAGATGTTGTTGACCGGCTACTCCTATCATCAATCACCCATGGTTATTCTGGCAAGGGCTGATGGAAGTTGCAGCCCAACAATGTCTAGAAAACCATATGTTGCCTACCCTCCACTTTACAGTAAAATAAAATCCAAAGTAAACATTACCTGGAATTCTGTGTTAAAAACACAATAGAAAAGTATTGCTTGTTTTCAACTGGGTATTTGATTAGCTGCTCAGCTACCTGTCTAGTTTTTTAAGACCTGAGCAAATACTACTCAAATATTTTTAATTATTTCTTCTCACCCAAAAGGGGTAGAACTTTTTTCTTCTTGTAATGACAAAAAGTATGAAAACGCAAAATTCCAAGTAAGTTTAATTCTGTTCCCAGAGCAACTTTCCACACTTTTTCTGCACTATCACTAGCATATGCACAATTATAAAACTGCCATACGATTGCTTTTAATGGTGAGTTACTAATTTTATGCATTTTGACTGAAGCCGGAAGATGCTTGCTGGGGGATCCAGTAAAGTGGATGAGCAGGTTTCAGCCATCGTGATTGCAAAAGGGTTCCCAGCTGAATAACCCAGAAACTCTATCGCCTGATTAAGCTAGTTTCTAATGGCATGAGAAATTCCAGCTAAAGCCTCCAAAGTGGATCAACAGATTACATAAGTGAACAACAAGGCCTGATAATCTGACATACACTTGCAAATAATGATGACTAAGTCTTCTAAAAACTGTAACATTTGTGTACTAAGGTGTGGGACCTAACTTGTCAATGTTGTCTTGGCTGGCCACTGTGGGACACAAAGGCATCTGGGGAAAAAACAAACCAGCCCTGATTTTTAATTCACTAAAAGCCTCCACTTATGATAGGGGAACTTTGGATCATTTCCCCAACATTAGAATGAGATAAACCCATTGTGGTCTTAAATCTTAGAAAAAGATTGCAAATGAGAAGAACCACACTGAAATGCTTTTGAGGGGAAGGAGTATTCCAGCATATTATATAATGCATACATATACCTTTATATTGCAGGGAATACTGTCAGACATTAAAACTCATCACACATAGCTTTTTCTTCTACATCCCTCATGTAGTCTGTGGGATTCTGGGAGTTGTAGCCCAAGAAAGTAGTTTTTCCACACACAGTCTTTAAGAGCAATCATAATCCCACCTTGGTCAGGTTCTGGCTCCCTAAATTCAATGTGGCAATGCTATCCATGCTTTTAGTATGCACAGAGAGATTATGCTCTGAGTATTACACTCAGCCTAACAGGGAGGATTCTTGATTTTCATCTTTGCAACTTTTTTTTTATGCCTTGAGAAACTTCAGTACATTGTTCTAAACACCTCCCACCTACATTCGCCAAGTCTTTCCCCATGCCAAGATGTATCTATTACTGGAGCTCTCAGTATAGCCTGCTTTCATGCTACCCATTTGGAAACATTTAGCTTCCCTACCCTAAATTCCTAAGAATTCACATCTAAGTAAGTACGAAGCAGAGTCTAAACAAGAAAAACACACACACACACACACACAGTTTCTCAGTTCAGCTTACCATATCTTTAATGCAGTATTATAATTTTCCAATAGATATTTTGTTAAAGCACCTAGTGGTCCCAGAATGTCGTAGGGGATGGTCTGCGGTGCAAAAATTACCCACTAGGGTGAAGAAAAGACATACGTGTTATTAATTATGTATTAGACACTTCAGCATGCCATATCACCTATCAAGTTCATATCTCACACCATTCTACCTGATCACACTTCCATTTGTCATAAATGGGCTCAAGGAGCACAGTCAAAAGGTTCTCGATTTTTTTGTAGACATTGTGAATGCTTCTAGATCATTATCTCAGAATTTCCTGACGTTTGCAAGGAAGTTAAATGGTGTGTTGTTGTTGTTGTTGTTGTTGTTGTTGTTGTCAAGTCATTTCTGACTTATGGCAACCCTTGCTGGGAATGAGTTTCCCAGGGTGTTAGCAGTGATGTAGACTCAAGTCGATAGACTCGGACTCAAGTTGGACGTAAGTCACTTCGGTGACTTGAACCAGACTCGACTTGGCCATAAATGATGCACTGACTCGACTCGACTTGAGACTTGTTTATTTTTAATGACTGACCTGATGCCCTTGGTTCAGTAACATAACACATTCATCCAGAAACCTTACAACTTTGAACAATGACTCCATCTCTTTTTGCCTACTAGTCACATGACATCTCTCTCAAGCCCAAAGTGCGGGTGCATTTCTCAGGGAGGAACAACAAACAGGTTAGGCAATGGGCTTGAGGCAGGCTTGAGGTCTGCTCAGCAGCCTGTCCCTGCTGCATATCAGAGGAGCCTTCTAAAACGTTTCCTAAGAGCAAATGACAAGACTTGCACCCAGAGTGCAGGGTGCATTTCTCAGAGGAGAACAGCAAATGTGTTAGGCAATGGGCTTGAGGAGGAAGGATCCTTCCTTCCAAATCTTTTGAATCTTCAGTAATGGGGATCCTATGCCCCAGTTCCAAAGCTGCAGATGGTAAAATTGCAAATGTGGAGAGTACACTCTGCTTAAATTGTTAAAACTGAATTTATTTCTCTCTGTCCAATAATTCTGGAATTTTGGTTGGGGTATAAAGTTGGCTTTCAGACTTGAGAATTGACTTGAAAGTATCTTCAAGGACTTGAGACCTAACTTGAGAGTTGGAGTAAAAGACTAGAATACATCACTGTTAGCCCTTTTTGGGAAAAATATGAAAGCTGAAAGTGTTAGGGGTCAACTTTCTCATGCCATTGGTTTCCTGAACAGAAATTGACTCAAACACAAAACAAGGCAGACAGTTTCAGGTTACAAACTTAGAAGAAGTTTCCTAATGGCTTTTATATTTACATGTGCATTGGAGAGTCAATATCCTAACTAGCTAATGAAAAGATTAGGTAAAGGGTAGTTTCTTCATCCTTAACTCATCATCTTGTTAATGGAGGTGCCAAATGTGGTTGAAGAGAGGAGGGAGAAAATGCAAAGATAGAGAAGAAGAAGAAGAAAGAGACTGAAAAGCAGAGAGTCTTTATGGGACGGAAGACACTAGAAACTTTCTTGGGTCACATGATCTGGTTAGCTGAATACAGAAGGCATAATTGATCATGCATTTCAATGGATAGAAAGAGCAAATGGGGAGTCTTCAAGCTAGAAAAAGAAGGCTTTCGCATGCAGGAAATTCTGTCCTATCTAAACCCCAATTGCTCTAACAACAAGTGAGAGAGGGAGAGAGAATGCCTGATAGAGCCTTTATGCCATTCACAGTAGAGGCATTCCTCACAATGGTGAGTTCAAAAGAACCAAGTTGCAGCCAGAAAATTAGTACAGAATCCTCAACAGGAGGAACATTTATTAAGAAAATACGTTCCTAGATTGCAATAGCTTAACCCTTTCTATGCTAATCTAAAAGAGCAAATAATGTTGAAGGAGACATGTTGCTACATGTCCTTCCTCATCAAAAAGCAGATTAGAAGAGACTGTGGAAGGGTTCAGTCTGGGCCTGTTCTTCTTTTACAACAGAGAGCACTCACTTGATTAACTTTGAATGAACTAATCAATGTTATCTGCCCATAATACTTTTGGGACAGGTAGGTGCCATAGGAAGCAAAAAAAAAAAAAAAAAAAAAAGCAGGAAAGGTAGACAAAAGATCCTAACCCTTCTTGGTCTAAGCCATCTCATCCCTAGCAGACAAGACAGCAGCAAAAACAAGTACAGAAATTGCTGTTTCTTCCAAAAAATTGTACTTGAAAACGTTATTTTTGGACTACAGCAATCCTGCCAATGTTCAGCAGATTTTGGGACCTGTCATCCAAAAAGGAATTTTTTCAGGCTCTGAACAAGTGGACACCACTTGTAGAACATTTCAAGAGTAGAGGAGGAAGAAGCTGCTAGCAGGCGAGCCAAAGGCAGATCAGGATCAACCGGGAGACCTTCAAGTGAGGTGCAAAAGATGAGCAGGAATTTTTTAAAACGCCCTATTGTTTAAATGTGGCAAGGGTTGAGAAAGTGTAGTCCTCTAGATGTTGTTGGATTGCAACTCCCAGCACTTCTCACCATTCACTATGTTAGCTGGAGCTGATGGAAGCTGCAGTCCACATTTTGCCCACTTATAAACTACAGCAGCAACAAAGTTACAACCTTCCGCCGCTGTATATAATGTTGCTGAAGTAAAGAAAGCTGAGCAGGGAGAGCAGACAAGAAATGGATTTGTGTGTGGCAGGATTATGAATTCCATTCCATTCTGATCCCCAAAATAAATTCCTAGCTCTGAAATTTTTTTCACTCAAAAGTCTAGCTCTCTTGCTCCAGGCTCCATTGGAAGGCTTCTTGGGTTATATTAGTACAGTTGACCCTCCACATTCACTCGGGTTAGGAGCATGGGATGCTTGCAAATGTGGAAAAATCGTGAATATCAAAATACATGCGTGTGTGTCTGTGGCAAGAGGGCCAAGGCATGGTGGAGTCCAAACCAGGATCCAAGCCAGGTCAGAAAAAGGAGAGGGAAGGAGGGGTACCAATCTCCTTACTTGGGTGTGGGGAAGGAGAGGGTTTGCAGTGCTGAGAAAACAGGCTGTGAGCCATCCTTAGTTGGGCAGGCAGTAGAGTCCCTAACTGGCCAGGAGGAGGAGGAGGACCAGAGTGTTTTTAAAGGGCTATGTTACCTATTCAGAGCTGCTGAGAGGGACAGTTCCCTCAGAAAAGATGTGTCTGAGATGGGACAGGCACTGTTTGAAAAAACATTGCATATAATCAAATCTGCAAAAGTCAAACCTGTGAAAATGGAAGGCTGATTGTACTTCTCTTAAGTATGAAGTTTTCCTACCTGGATCTTAGAAGGCTGATGCAGGTGGTGTATTTTTAAGCTTGAGATGCTTAAAAATTGAACCTGGGTCCTTGAGGATGCAAAGCATAGCTCTGTCACTTACCATAGCCTCTTACTTGGGGCCCACCTAGGAGGCTGAATGAAATATCAGGACAGGAATTTAAAGATCAGTATGAATTCTATTGTCTTAATCCATGACCCTAAATGACCACCGAATTCTAACTGATGCATTACTTCTTGTAATATACTTACTTCTTGTAATATACTCACAATCTATATAACTTACCCAAATCAGAGAAGTATTATGAAATGCCTCTTTGGTAATACATACAGGAGTTATGATCTGAAAACTGCAGCCGCATGAAAACAGAGTGGTCAGGACTCAAAACTTATTCAGTGAGAGAAGTATTTTGTACATTTTTTTTCCTATGTAAGAAATGGAATGATTAAGTGTCAGAGTCTGTGGATTTAACTAATTTGGGAATTACTGTGTTGTAATTCTGAGTAAGAACCAATTTATTATTCTCAGTGGGTATTTTGGCCATATTGACTGAGAGCTGATGCAAGGACTTCAAACACTATGATACAGCGAAGTTGCCGTGAAGACCTGTGATCAGAATCCTACTTAAAGGTTCACATTGCCATCTGGCTCAATTTTATCCCAACAAATTTTATCAGAACCAGAACTTGGAAATTTTATTGGTCTTAACAAATTAAACAACCTCAGAAACTTATGACCTACCAAGCATGCTTTTTTTTTAAAAAAAGATATCAGAAAACAGGGAGTCAACATAAGACTGATAAAATCCATTCATCTCATGTTGCTTCCCTGTTTTCTGTGGTCCCAATTGTGTTTTGGGCCTAGTTCAGGCAGAGTTCTGTTCAAACTGATCTAAATAACTCTTCAAACAGTAAATCTGAGGATCTCTTAGGCTGGGGTCTAAAAGTGATATGAGAATGCTATGAATTGTGCAGTGCAAGTTCAAATGGAGAAACAACACAGCCTTTCCAAAGTTCAAGACATTCACAAGCTGCATTTCAGTGAAAGGCTCAAACACATGCTTAAGCCATTGTTTCATAGGCTATCTAATGAGGGGAACTGATAGTTCTATTTTTGCAAATGTGCCAGTGATCAGCACTAAAGTTGTGCCCACTGAATACAAGTGTGTGTGTGTGTTGTGTATTTTCCCCTTTTCTGAAAACTTGCCAGTGATTGGCAGCTGATGGCTCAGGAAGTGGCACTGATCCAGGGACCAGCATTTTGAGAAATACTTCTTTAAGCTGTACCCATTCAGCCAGGAGTAAGTCGCCTTAAACACGACTGGACTGGCTTCTGAGTAGACATGCATGGACTGCACTGCAAGTCTTCCCATAGAAACAAATGAAATCTTGCTATGTTTGTAACTGGTCAGCTGTTCCAGTTTGTTTTTTAAAAAATGAGGGTATGTACTACCATTCTGGAGACCAGGGTTCAAATCCCCCCTAGACCATGAAAACCCACCTGTGGTGATCTTGGGCACATCGCACACTCTCAGCCCCAGAAAACCCTATGACAGGTTCTCCTTAGGGTCGTCATAAGTCTGAAAAGACTTAAAGGCATACAACAACAACGATCATGAATGGATAATTATCGAGGTCATAGGCCAGTTCCCCCCTCAAATCATCCTGCGTGTTGCGCCACCCACCGACCCACCCAGCCACCCACTCACTCCTGCAGAAAAAAGCAAAATCTCCCTTTTAACATCAAAGTGTCTTTCCAACAAAAACAGCGGGATGGGGCTCTGGTGGGTAATCTTTCACGCGTTTCTGAACGGTTTTTGGAATTCTGCGGGGCTGGAGGGAGGGCTACACTCCGTATCGCCGTTGCTATAAATAACCGAGGTCCGAACGGACTTCTTCCTGCCCCAACGCGCGCTCCTCTTCCCCCCTCAAGAGCCCTCAATCCCCGCCCCCCGTGCATCCCAACGCCGAAGTCTCGCTTACGCTGTAGTAACTCATGGAAGCCGCGGTCAGCAGGATCACGACGACTGACACGCGCCGAAAATACGTGCGGGGGTTCTGGACCCAGCTGCTCGAGGCCATTCTTCTTGCCCCTCGCCGATCTCGCGTTCGTCCCCTTCTGCGCTCCAAGCCGGGCGACCTGAGGAGCCGACCGGGAAAAGAATGCAAGCGACGGGGTGGGCTGTGCCTTTCTTGCCAACCCCATTCACTGGCTGCGGGGCGGGGAGGAGGAAGAGGAGGAGGAGGAGGAGGAGGAGGAGGAGGAGGAGATCGGTACGAATATTGTCTTAGAAGGAGGGAGGTGTCACTTCGACCTTCTCATCCCTCTAGCAAAGATTCCAAGTTAAGAACTTGCCAAAATTCAGGCGCTGTCGTTTTTCCCGGTGTTGTTAGGAAAGAGACAGCAGGGCAGAATGAATTCCTGCCGGTGGCGCTTGGCGGTGCGCAGAAATTTTTCTTTTTCTTCCCCATTAAGACTGACTGATTTATATTTTAGCATGGGCTTTGTGGATATCAATCAACTTTCTCAGTCATTGCATCCGGGGAAGTTTTCTAGATTCCCTTTTGCTCCCCCTACTCCCGCATTTTTCCTTCCACTGCAACACAGACTAGCAGGACTACTCTGAGGACAGATGGCTTGATTTTCAAAAGGAAGTGGCACCACCTACCATTGCACCACCCCTGCCCATCTCCTCCCTTGTCTTGTTGTTGGTCTCCAGTGGCTACTTCAAGGAATGCTCAGATCTTTTCCTTAATATATGCATTTTTTAAATCATTGCACCACGCTGGCTTTGTTGCTGTTGTTGTGTGCCTTCAAGTCCTTCCCAACTTACAGTGACCCTAAGGTGAGCCTGTCAGGTGTAGATCTCGGGGAGCTGCCTAAATATCCTGGAGGCACCAGATCCTATCAGGGACCTGATCAAACAATATCCCAATACTTATAAACAATGCCATCACTGAATGGAGACTTAGGACCTTTGCACACTACGCAACTATTGTGGTATGATTCCACTTTAACTGCCATCATTTTGTTCTATGAAATCATGGGTTTTGCAGTTTGCGGGGGGATATTTAGAAATTCTCAGCCAGAGACTCCACTACCTCCCAAGACTACAAACTCCCAGATTCCGTAGGAGGCAGTGATAGCAATTAAAGTGGAATTATAGTACAATAATTGTGTAGTGCAGAAAGGCCCTTAGATTTAACACTATTGACATAATTGTGTTCCACTCCCCTGCTTCCTTGTAGGTTCTGACTAGCTCCAGTCCATCTCTGTGCATTTTTACCATAACTCCATGCTCATGTTTTTGCAAACTGATCAATTGTCTTTCCATCTGGTTATTCTTACTCAACAATTGAGATGGGGTGTCACATTCATTCCCATTGTCCAATTGAAGGACCATTCTGGTGTTACCCAACCTAAATTCTTCTCACTGTATCTGATCAGCACGTAGCTTCCACTTCCAGCTTGCATTTTTGTCATGTTGCACCTACATTCCTTTACTGGTGGGAGTGATTCTTCATTATTTTTCCTCTTTACTGGCTGAAATGATGACACATATATGCAACTCCTCCTATTGTCAATGAACCATGGGATATCTTCATTTAACTTGAGTCCAAATACAGGTCGCACTACTGAAATTGTAGCACCAGGCTCAAATGGAATAATATACTAAAGGCACAACCATCTTCGGGAATCCCACTGCTTACACTTGGAAATCATTATGAATTTGCTCCCTGTTGCCAGCCTTGAATTACAATGTGGTATCCATAAGTGTTTTCCTATTGGTTCTGGTAGTGGTAAGACAGGGTAAGCTATCTTTTCCTTACCTTGGATTACCATTTCCACTGTATAATTTACCCTATTCAATTTTTCTTGAACAGTTCCCATTTCCTATCCATTCCCACCTTGTATCTTGTTTTCCTAGTACCTTTTCCCACTGTTTGGAATCCCCTTTTCTTCTCCTGTTTCTACCCTTCCCTCATCATGTTTCCAAGTTGCATTATGGTACATCTGATCATAGTCTGAGTTTTTTTGTCCGGTTGAAGTGTGAAATTATCTGCTAACTGGGTCAAATGATGGTACTGCACCACCACTTTCAGTCCCTGATGCAATATTCCCACTTCTAAGGGTACCTGATCCTTTGTCAACCAGTCATAGTCTGTATGTGATTTCCTAATGAGGCTAACCTGTTCTCTAAGACCTCTACATCTATGGCACTGATAACTCCCATTTCTGTTCCTATCTCTCCCAGCAGCATCTCTGTCAGAGATCTGACCCTTCTAGTTGGTTGTGTTACTGTGGTAGTTAGCCCTATCCCGGGGTCTACAATTTAATATTTATTAATATCAAAATCATCTCCATGTGTCTGAAAGGGTCCCCTGGAGGAGCACGCAGGCTGGAACAGTTGAACGGCCACAATTAGGAAATACCAGGTCTGGCCAGTAATCAATCTGTCACGTAGCCCCAGGAGCTCTCCAGACATGTAAATTAGAGAAATGTAAAGACAGTAAATTAGAGAAAGAGTTCTCTGCCCGGAGAAGCCAGCTTGACAGGATTAGCAATCATGACAAACAGCCTGTCAAGTGAGAGTAATTTACATACTGCTGTGGCTTTTGACAATCCCTGGCAAATCTAATCAAACTAAGCACTCTGACATTTCAAAACTTTGTGCTCCAAATCATGCACATTTTGGAGCTTTGTCATAGCTCCTCAAACCATTGTTCTCCCCGGGAAAGGATTAGCCCCCAAGGTACATTTTCCCCTGTAAAAACCCCTGTTTTCAAACGGTTCCTCGGATTGCTCCCGGTTTGCTCCCCGTTTGCTGTCACTCCGTCCACTGAGCTTTCCCCTCAGCCCCAACGTGCTGAGACCCATTCTCTCTCTCTCTCCGCTGCCGTCTCAGATTCCCAGACTCCAGAACCAGGTGCAGTATCTCCCCATTATACCCCTCTAATACCTCCCTATCGATTTTCTTGCTTTTATTTCTTTTTAGCTCTTGAGTGAGTGAGTGTGTAAGTGTGAACGTGCGCAGTGACTTATTTTTAATAAAAATAAAAATCATTTCTTCAACAATTTGGTGGTGTTTCGTTTGGCTTGACCCTGTAAAGATTGGGCTTTGCGATCTCACTAAGTTACCCTGCCTCTTGTAGTGCTACAGCTGGTGCTCTGGCTAATTTTAATTCCCCATTGATCTAAGCATATTAAGGTGTCCCTCCAGGGAACCCAGAAATCAGGGTAACAGTTGTCTTTTCTTCCAGACATCATACATTGGCAGGCACATTGAACACATTTGGGTTCATGTCTACTTATGTTGTATGCTGCGGTGTTTATGATTACAGAATAGAAGCTAGCCAGCAAAGAATATATTATCACATGTGGCTAGTGTCTCAACAGGATTATAGTAGAAAGTGGCTTGAAAACTGGCTGGTTATCTCCTATCAAAATTATATACCAGAACTGCCAGTCCATGCCACTTATACGCTCCTCCTTAAGCCTTCCTTCATTCCTTCCAGTCCAGTTTAGAACTGAAACACTACTACTTTGGGTCATCCACCTAGAGCCACTTCTAACCTGAAAAGTTATATTCCATGGGCTTGTGCAATTCAAACTGAAGGTAGTTTGATTCTAAAGATCCACTAAAAGCAACCACTGCCCTGATTCATAGCATTTTCTGTTTCTTGTTACATTCAGGCAGTCAGACTCATTCTCTTCATGCAGGATTGACTGTTTCTGACTCAATGCTGGTTAACTGCACATCTGAACTGTTTGACCAATTTTCACTGCTTCCCAAACTGGGCTTGCTATTCCCAGGAGAATTCCAACTAGTAACCCGGCAAAGTATATTTCAGTAATGATAACAAAAATACACAAGTCCCAAAACCCTAAGATAATGCAGACTATTGCAACGACTAGTTCATGCATGTGCTCCCATGTCCAAAGCACATGTGCAAGCCATAAAGCTCACTCAGAATCATCAGCATTATCAAAAATATATTCCTATACTGTCTAGGGTGCTGCTATCTACTCACTGATCAACTCAATGAATCATGTATTGTTTTCTTACTACATGTTTGATTCTTCCAATTATCTCAGCCCAAGTGACTCCTTAGGATGATATTATCTCTTCTGGGTCAAACCCTATCATTCCTTCTATCTTCTGAGGTTGAATCTTGACTGTTATTTAGGGCCAGGATTGCCAGTCTGGCTTCCCAAATGGAATGACCTGTAATGTGTTTCCTGATATGTACTGTCTTCGCTGTATTCAAAAGATTAAGACAGATTAAAAGAATATCTGTCCATCTGTTCCCAGCCTCAACTGATACTTCAGCTAAAACTTGTCCCCTCTGGTTAATATAACAATTACACAAACGCTTGGGGGAAGGCCTTCCTCTCATCGATAATCACTGATTCCAGGGGGATATCCCTTTCTGGGTCTGTCTAGAGGTGGGATATAGAAAGGAGCATTTAAGCATCTGAAATACACTATACTCCTCAATCTTCTTCTCCTGGGATACTATATGACTGCCCCTACCCTAGGGCCCCACTGATTGTCTAAATGAACAGTTACTAAGTAAGTTAGTCTCAAGCTCCCACTCATTCATTCATTCATTCATTCATTTGCTCATTCCTCCCGCCTTATGAATTTAAACTTAAATTGTCCCTGGGATATGAAGTCCTACATTGGCCCCATTCTCTGGAATGGGCCCTCTCTCCCACCAAGTTGGTCTGCTGACATCATCAAATTGGAGGGGGTAAATATAGTCATAGGTTAACCTTATGTCAATTATCAGTTTCCTCCACTGATTGGCATCTTCCTCCAGCCTCTGGGTTAGGATTTCCATGGCCACCTTCCTTTGCTCATGTGTATATAAATGGAGAGGCTTTTCTGAATTTAGCAGTTCCAAGACTGGTGTTGTCAGCAGCTCCTTCTTAAAAGATCTTAACTGCCACTTTATCTACAGCCCTTAAATCTTGCAGATTAATATTTGCACTTCCCTGGTTTATGAACAGGGAGCATAGGGGTGTTAAAGGCTGTCTGACATTCCTTCAGGAACCTGTGTGTCGAAAATGCATCTATCCATTCTAAGAAATTTACAGCCTAAGCTCCTTCCTTATTTTCTTTGTTGAATGTCTAGGCGTGCAACGTCACTTCCCTGAGGTAGTCTCAGTATTATCCTATACCATCCTATTAAGATGAAATGAAATGTCTTACTAATTTACAAAAGAAGTCTTGCTCCAGCAGAGAGAAGGACCACTAAGGCATGTACAAAAAGGCATGCTCCAACCTGCTCTTACCTGTCCTTACAACCCATTGGGGCGTTACTGGCTTATAGGCTTTTCTTCCTGTCACATGCCTCTCTACCTACTCCTTTCCCTTTCATCAACATCCTCTGACCTGCATTATCTTGTCCTCTGAACCCTCTACCTGCTATGCTAGCTGCAAGCAGCTCTGCCTGCATCTTCAATCTCTTTTCCCTCTTCTTATCCAGACTCTTCTCCTCTACCCTGGGTCTATCCACATAGACTGTACTGTATAAGCTATCTCCCACAACTACCCTATGCTCAACATATCTACTCCCTCAACTTTCTGCAACCTTCTTCAAATATCCTCTGAAGCCATCTTTTGATTTTCTGGATCATACAGATCCAGATCTGCATGCGTTTTAGGGGCCTGACATATTCTTTCCACAAAATTACTAGGATCTTTGTTAGAACCCTAATGCACACCATATGGCTTACTCACATCTCTGGTTTTTGGTATTACCAATCTTAGCCTAATAACATGTCCTCATGATATCTATTTAAAGCTATATAGCCACCTATGTCATTAGGATTCCACCCAGGGGGACCAACCCTATTTTATCAGAGCTTTCCTCTGGGTTATTTTCCTTTGCTAGCTCCTCCTGTATCTTCTGCCTAATTTGATAGAGGAGTGAGGGGCCAAAAAACTGCACCATAATCTCATTAGTCTTTGCCCAGGTGGGTCTGTGAATAGCAAATATGGAAATGCAGGATATCTGTTGCTTTATCGGTATTCATACAGTAATCCCCATCTCATTTTTCCAATTAATTCTGTGGTAGTCAAGGGGACCTGTACCTAGATGGCTTCTGCATCAGGGCCACACCCTGTGTATCTATTTGGTTTTGCAACCATGTATTTTTCGCTGGGGACTTATCATCCAGGACCCCTGACTCTGGCATCAAACTTACACGAGACAAGGAATCTTGCCTATCAGCTCCCCTATTCTTTAAGGCTCCTGATCCTTTCCATGCTCCCTCCTCTGGAGCCCTAGATGTTTCCTTAAAATACTTCCATGAGAAGGAGGGCACACAACAGCTGAACATCGTCATCAGATTCTCTTACTCCCACCAAGGGTGCCTGAACATTTACACACCATACTAGAGCTTGACTTAACATCAGAAAGGCTCTCAGATATTCAAACTCATCCTCTCTCTTTTCCTAAAGCAATTTCTCCATTGCACTGTTAATCCTATATCACTGCACCTGTTGGTTGGCTACTAGAGTCACAGGACTTTGAATTGCTGCCACTCAAGATTACATCTTCATTTTAATTTATCCTTATTCTGGCCAAATTTCTCCCAATTTCCCAGTATACATCATGAGAGGTGTACTTAGAGAGATCCCTTTGGACTGGGAGAAACTCACACTACCTTTTACCTGGACCTGAGGCTTGCTGCCGACTGTTTCCTGTTCCTACCAAGCTTATGGTTTGGCATGTTCCCTTAGCTACCACCAGCCAGCCAGCTTTTGCTCTTTCAAGCATAGTCCCTGCCCTATTGGCTTTTAACTGGAGACGAGATGCCTGTTATTTCAGCCAAACCTTTTTCAGCCATTTAAGGGGAATCACCCAGCCCCACAAGTCTACACCTGCTGATCCTCTTCCCTGTTAATACTCACGAGTCTGCTGGAGTCCTGTTCATTCTCCTTCCTTCAGTTGTGTCTGTTGGGACACTCTGCCATTGATCTATGCATCAGTCCTTGGCCACTCAATCCCAAGGAGTCTCACCAGTCTGCTGGTACGCACTCAGACAATGATGGCTCAAGGGACCAGCCAGGGCAGAGAGCCTAGACACCAGGCAAGGAACAATCTTGCAACTAAACCCCTAGAGAGTCTGCCTGGCTCACCAGAAAAGCTGTCACACTTAAATAGGCAAATGTTCCCCTAGGTTTGTGCCTGGCATGCCCAATACACCAAATACCAGTCAAGTGTCTTCCAACAGAAGCTTTTATTGGTTTACTGCATAGTAAATGGTCCTAGGCCATATAGCAAATCTAGAATCTGGACAAAGGGTTTACAATCCTTAAAGACATTTTTGCCAGCATTATTTAATTGGTTATAAGTTTAGGATCCATTACCTGACTGATTCTTTAAAACCCAACCTGACTGGTCACAGCACTAGCAGGTTACTGTATTACCTTTTGGTTCACCCTTCCTTCTTAGCTCATGCTTATCACATGTTTCCAGCTCATACTGACACTTTGGCTTCCTTTCCCAGTCGTGTCTATTTGGCTCTTTAATGAAGAACCCAACATGTTCTTCCTTAAAGCATTATTTATCCCTTAGTTAGTCAAGGCCATGTCCACTTCCTTGACTTCTCTCTTTTCTACATGTTCCTCCCATGAACCCATCCTTACAGTTTTGATACAGTGAAGCTCTTATTAACTACTTCAGCAAATTAATAATGCTAATAATATCAATCAGCTTAGCAATTTAGCAAAACAACCTTCCATTTTCTATATTATACCAACTGTCATTGCCTCATGCATATATGACAATATTCAACTGTGCCATTCAAATTCCTAAACTATATTTCTTTCATGACACTCAGACATTCATGATGATTCCAAGAGAACAAAATAAAAGGCTTTCATAATGTACAAGAGCACCTGTTAGAGCAAAGAAATTGACTTATTAATGCCTAAGTAAAAACCAATTTAACTCTTATCTACAATGGAGCAAAAGAAAATCTACATTAGAAAACACTTAGGATCCTATACCTTCTTTTTGCTGCACCTCCTTTAAGAATATGAAACCACCCAATTAGCCTCATGTAACAGTATCCTCATGGGCTAAAGATTATTCCTTTCCTTCAAGGCAATGATATAGATTTTGGTCGGGAGGGGGCAGTGATTCCAGCAATACACTATTTAATCACCCTACTTTAAATATGTTTATTGTATGCCAACTTGCTTTCCAGGATTAACAGTAAAAAGAATAGCAACAGATATCTTCCCACATCCCAGCACCACCTCTGAGCAAATAAAAAACATTAAAGCAATGTGTGCGTTTATATGAAGAGAATATGTGTGATGCAGTTTTCTAAAGCTGACAAAGTGGATCAGATAAAACAAAGAGATGACGTTTTGTTCAAAGCCAACTAAAAATAATCCCAATGTTTTCATAAGAGTAAGCGTGTCATAGGACAGTACATAGATTGTTTAAGCATAATTTGACAGAGAAACGATGGCCCAATGCATGGTAACGCATTGGGGCAGATAGTGTTGGCATGACCCTTTCACTTTTGCCTGGCCCAAGAACTTCTGAACAGGCCCACAGCAGCACCAGCACAGAACTACTGGTGCTTTCTCCTGCAACATAGCACTGGCAGTTTTGTGCTGCAGCACAATAAGAAGAAACTGGACACATACACCCCTAGAATGAGGAAATTGCTCAAGCCCCAGGCTACAATCCTTTCTCCACCTTTCCCAAAAGTTCCCTCATCTTGTTTCTCGAAAGCATCTCCAGAGATCTGAATGTCAGGCAAATCACTTCTCCCTGCCAAACTATTTCTAGCTTTCCAATTGTTTGGGTTGTTGTTGCTACTGCATGATAGGAGAACAGAAAGAAAGCCCTAGAAATGTAGAATAGTTGTGCCATGCAAGAAGTAAGAAAGGCCATGCAGTTTCCAGGCAGTGTAAGGATTTCTTCCATGTGCAAGACGGGACTGGGGAACATGTGCCCGCCCCCCAATCCCTATTTGCTGCAGCCAATGATGAGAAATAATGGAAGCTGTATCCATCATCCTTCATCATTGTATCCAGCTGTATCAACGATATCCAAACAGTTACATCTTCCCCACTCCCTGCTTCAAGCAGCCTATTTTGGAAACCTATATAACAGAGGAGAACAGAGGGGGTGGCAACCAGTTTTCACTCTTGACCTTCCTACACAGGCCACACCCACTACTCCAAGCCCCAAACCACCTCATTTTAATGGTGACCAGATGTGTTGTGGACTAGAGGGCAGCATGTACCTCCTTGGCACAAGAGCTTCCCCTGGGAATGAGGAAATTACTTGATTACTGATTATTCTTGGCTACTATTATTATTATTGATTATTCTTGGCGAACTTGATTATTCACAAAGTGCCCACCTGCCTCTCCTCCAATTCTTCCTCTCCCATTCCCCTGCCTTTTGCCCCGGCACCTGTATCCTCCTTCCATGGACAATGGCAGGGGGAAGCTTTATATGTGTGCCTTCTCTGCTCATGTCGCTGCCCTCTCCCATTCACTTGCCTTTTGAAACACAAGCAAATTATGGGGGAGCCCTAGAGGGAAATGGGAGGGGGAGCACACACTTGATGGAGGTGAGTTATTTGTAGTTTTTGACTTTCATGAAGGTTCTGCTCCCCAAACCTTCACAAAGGTCAAGGGGCCACTGTAGTACATGCTCTGGGGGTCCACTCAGCAGTCATTCAGAGCAGGGCATTTAGTATGGTGGAACTATTATGTGGAACATCCCTTACAGAATCAGCATGCTTCAATTTTAGATTTGTTGGTATGGCCTTCATGTCCTTCTATTACATCTTGAGAAGAAAAGCTGCAAGATTTTAAGGGCATAATACTATGCACATATTATGGGGGAGAGTCCATTAAATTCAGTCAAACATATCTCTGGGCAATCACAGAAAGATTCAAGCAGTAGTGAAGAGTGAGCAATGCCACCAAGCCAAATGTGGGTGAAAAAACTACCTGAGAAGATACAAATATTGGTCCCGTCCCCAAGTGACATGGAGGCACTGGAATTGTACACGGCCCTGGCTAAGCTCTGTCCTCCTTGTCTCCCAGCTGGAGGTTTGTCTTCTGGGTAAGGGTAGGAACCACACACCAGATATAGTCTGAATACAACTCCCAGCATTCTTCATCTTGCTATAGCTGCTGAGAGTCAGACTCCTACTATATCTAGAGGGTCTTTCTCTATATAATGCATAAACACACTTATAAATAATTTATACATTACATCTTACCTATATATTAGAGGTGGACAAGCTGTGGCCCTCTGGATGTTGTTAGACTGCAAGTCCCATCAGCCCTAGCCAACAACGGGAGATGCTGGGCATTGCAGTCCAATATCTGGAGGGCCATACCCTCCAACCTGATATTAAGCCCAGCCAGGAAGACCAACAGCGAGGCCCAGTGTGAGGCCTGTGATCAGAGGCTCTTGCTAGACCTGAGAAGTAGAGAGTATGGCTGCTGCTAGGCTATAGGCCCCATATAAATTTCAAGAGTAGGCTTTAGTGCAGCTTTTTTTTAAAAAAAAACCCAGTTCCTACATCACACTTGTAGGTAGAAGTGCTTGATCTCAATTATTTCATACTGGATTTCCCTGATGCAGCTCTGAAGGCTCTCTTCCCCATTATGTGCTGCAATACATTTTTGTAAGTTCCTTCACTTCCCTCACAGCTGCAAATTCCAAAAGAGACATGTAGAAGGTAGTGGTTTTTCTTCCCCAGCTACGAACCAACATGATGTACTTTGAACTTATTAAATATATAGGGACCCCGCCCTCCTCAAGCTGAGAACAAAACCAAAATGGGACTGTGTTTCTATGTTGTCTTCTGCTTGAATCCTTCAGCGGTTTTTCTTTGGCGGTTTGTAAATCCACAAAAAGAAAAGAGAGCCTAGGCCAAATGCCACTGTTTGTGCAAACCACAGAAACTGAGTTACAAGATCAGTGATGCCTTTGTCCCTGTAGAGAAGAAAGAGAGAAATGGATATGACACTAATGCAAAACAGAACAAAAATCTACACAAAGAAAGACCTTTATGCTCCTCCCAGGAAATCTCCCTGCCCTTGTAACACTTGCTGCTTTATGCTCCTAGCAACATTGTTGTTGCTGTAATGTGCCTTCAAGTTGCTTCCAACTTTATAGCAACTCTAAGGCATATCACAGGATTTTCTTGGCAAGATTTGTTCAGAGGGGGTTTGCCCTTGCTTTGCTCTGAGACTGTGACTTGCCCAAGTTCACCCAGGGAGTTTTCATGGCTGAGTGGGGATTTGAACTCTGGTCTCCAGAGTTGTAATCCAGCGCTTAAACCAATATATCACACTGGCTCAAACTGTGGGCTTGTTTACATCGATTAAAAACAAATAAAAATAAAAAAGACATTGAGTTCTTTAAAAGTTGTTGCATTAATTCACTTGACTCATTGTGTACATCATGGGGTTAAGACAGGCTGGGTGGAGAAAATGCAAAGAAAACAACCACCACGCAGTGTGGTGGAGAATATGAAGCCATCAAGATAAACAGGGAATTGCTCATATCAACTTGGATCTTCAGTCAACTTAAGGAAGTTCACAGATGGGGGGAGTGGGGTCAATTAGGACTCCTGAACTGCCATGAGCTGCCATGTCAACAAAATTAGGTCAACATTCACCTCATTTTGCTTCATCCTCTCCTTCCTCAGTATTGCCCCTCCCACAATAGCTCCATACAGCAAAGGCTGTATGGAAGCAACTTTCCTTCTATGAACAGATCTTAGGGTACAAGGTATTTTCAGTTCAATATGCAACAGCTTCAAGCGATCATCTTGGATGAAATTGGTATTATGCATTTTGATCAATAAATGTGCAGATCAATCCTCACATTCTTACAAATATGTATCCTGACCTGGCAGTATGTGAAATATCTCCTTGAAGGGCTTGGGGGTTTTCCAAAATCAAATTGGGCAATCTGCAGAAAACTCTCCTGGTGGTGTTTATGTGTGCAGATTCTCAATAACATGTGGTGGAGAAGACCATTATCTTCACAGGCCATTTCAAATGTGCTAGGCTCCTGCCTAGGAATGCTCACACCACAGTATCCCAGTGTACTGTTAAGAACATTGCATTTAAGAGATCCAGGTTCTAGTCCCAAAGAGGAGAGGAGAACATGTACTCACCTCACACTAATTGGAGAAAAAGGCAACTAATAATACAAAGCTTTGAGAGTCACAGGAGCTTTTGTTGTTTCAATCCTCTCTCACAGGAGGAGCCACATGAGATAACAGATCTCCCTTTTCTACCCTACCAATCCTAGATTTGCCAGGATGCATACAGCAAGGCAGCAGCAGGCCAGCAGTAGTTCTCTCCTTCCACCTTCCTGCTAGGCTAGGGTCAAGCATTGGTCCTCCTTCTGCTATGATCCAGTTTCACTTTGCTCTAAACTACAACCGGTTTTAAAAGAATATGTCAAAAGGTGTTGGATAGATTCCCCTGTAATCCTACTGGGCTTTTACACTACCAAGACAGGGGTGCAGCTGCACGTGGCATGAGTTCTAATCCACATCTATCTTTGGTCTATCCTTAGGAGAGGGAATTGTCAGAGTAACAATTAAGATTAATGTGTCAAAAGAGTTTCTAAACTGAACAACTTGTGAAGTTGGAGAGCTGCATCACCATCATCCCCTGCTGGACCTGATGGGACCATACTGTGCTGACTGATTTTTTTACAGGTCAAGTTGTATTGTACCAGTAAGGTGTATTTTAGAGTTAAAGCTGTATGTATATGCATGTGTACATGCGCAGAAGCTTTCATGTTGCTTGTCAATTTATGGTGACCTCATGAATTGCATGTTTTCTGAGGCAAGGAATACTCAGAGGTGGTTTTGCCAGTTCCTTCCTCTGAAATATAACCTACAGCACCTCTTCTTCATTGGCTGTCTTGCCTCCAAGTATTAAACAGGGCTGATTCTGCTTAGCTTCCAAGATTAGACAGGATCTGGTGCCTTTAGGATATTTAGGCCTAGAATAAATAGTATTCTAGAGTAAAATAAAAATCTTAGTTTAAAATTTTTTTAAAAATTGGGTGACACGATGGGGGGACTGCACTGGCACCCCGGTGGGCAGGCTGCCCTTTGTTATCTCCTTGATTCACAGTCTACTGAAATGTGTTCTGATGACATGAGTAATGTGTAAGTATATATCAATTTTGCCAAATGAATGAACGAATGAATGAATGATCAAAGCTTCTCAGGTTGCATTCCCACCAACGCATTATTAAAGATCAAGTCCTTCTGGTATTTGTGCTGTGTGGTCTTACTCAATGATAAGACTGGCCAGGAAGTTTACCTTCCATCAGAGCAGGCTGTTTTTTGAACCTCGCTCCCAGCAAAACATGTGTAGGCTCATCAATTAAAGATGGGAAAATCAGATCCAAACCCACATAGAAATCAGCAGCATAGTCAATTTTGTGAATGACTGATTGCCTCGGGCACTGTGATAATTGAGTTCTCCCTCTTTCAAAGGACCTTTTCCCCACAAGAAGAATTCTCTTTTCTCTTTTCCAAGGATTGTCAGGAAAGGAGGCATACAGGGAAATATGCTCTGCAATGCTTTTCTTTGGACTAAGCAGAGCTCACGACCCTCATCCCCAAACAAATTAATCATCTGTTTTGTACCACTTTAAATTTCATGAAGAATAGTTCCCCTATGAACACACATAAAGAATATTTGTACACAATAGAAAGTGGCATTTCAGCCCGGACCCTTCAAATACTGTTTATGAGAACTGAGGGAAGCAAAAACAAAATCAAAAACCAGAGGAAGAAATCAAAATAGCTTACTTGCATAGCTTGAGACCATAAAATGCATACACTGTATGAAGTATCCAGATCATCACAAACCTGCAAGTAAAGGAAGGAAAACCACATTATTTTTGAATGAAGTAGATGAAATTATGCTAGTTCTCATCAATGTTGGGGTCTGAGAGAAAGACACAAAAGACATATCCCTTAACACCATAGAGGGCCTGCTCATTTCAGAGCGGCACAGTTACTGCATGGTTTAAATCAAACTCCCTTTCCTCAGTATGAGATAGGCAAGTTACATTTCTGTGCTTAAGGTCAACCAATATGTTTCCATGGCTGAGTGGGGATCACTGGCCTCTCAGGGGAGGGGAGCTTGCAGAAGAAGCAGCGGCAAAGCGGGATGGAAATTTAATGAAGTCCGAGCGTTCCAGCGAGAGATCCAAAGAGCTCTCAGAACTGGGGATTTTTATGGGGGAAAGGAATGACCATGGGCTAGTCTGGTCTTGGGTGAAAACAATGGGTTTTGGGCTTGAGACAATGTCTCCGAAAGGTCAGAATTTACATGATTGAGTTATGGTCCGAATTGACAATAGTATAGCCAGTATGTAGATGCGGCTAGCTTGGCAGTTAAGCACTCAGCTCGCCAGGGTGCCCTCTCGGGGCAGAGGTCTCTTTGTTTTAATGAAGGTGTTTGTTTCGGGAGGTCCCCTAAAGCAGATCTGGCAGTTTCTGGCTTGCCTTGGTGTAAACAAATATGACTCAGCAAATGATAGCCAGGCCAGTTCATGGTGGTAACAACCTAGTCCAACACTCAGATCACAACACCATATATCTGAGGACAAGGGAGAAAGATCACACTCAAATGCTTTATAGAGTAATGATTACTCTGGCATAGTATGTAATGCACACACCTAAATTTATATTTTGTGGGGAAGGTAGTCAGAATATAAAACTCCCTAAACAGAGTTTTTTGAATTACAACTCTCAGAATCTCTGATGCTGGACTGTGGGAGTTGTAGTACAAAAAATTATTTTTTCCACACTTGGCCCTTAGGAACAAATACTCATCTTGAACAAGTACAGGCTCCCAGTAACATACCCCAAGTTTTAGGAGTCATAGAGAAATGATTCCCTGTGCATCATACTCAGCCTTAGAAGAAGGAATCTTAACTGGCAGCTTTGTGTTTTTCATGATTTAAGAAACGTCTCTTCCTTGTTCTGATAATTGTGGCCTTACTCCTGCTATTCCCAATATCTTTCTTTATGACCAGATTTATCAGTTACTGGAGATTGCAGTTTGCTTTCATGTTACCACTTGTGAAACATTTGATTTTCCCAGCCTAAACTCCCAAGGCCTATGCACACACCTGGGTAAAGCAGAGTATGAACAAGAAAAGCATCCTTGGTTTCTGAATTCAGCTTACCATATTCTCAAAGGAGTGTTATAATGTTCCAATAGATATTTTGTTACAGTGCCTAGTAGTCCCAGATGGTCATAAGGGATGGTTTGAGGTGCAAAGAATGTCCACTGGAGGAGAGAAAGAGAGAGAGGGAGAGACGACATACACTTATTAATTATGTATTAGACACTTTAGCACAGCATATCACCTCCCAAATTCACAGTTCACATCACCCATCATTCCATCCCACCACACTTCCATCCACAACATAGAGAAAAGAATACTTGTTTCTTGATTTCTTCTGTGTGGAGACCTCCTAGACTACTTATGTATCTCTGTATACCTCATTCACTATTGTTTATAGAAGATTGAATGATATCTTTAGTTTTTAGCCTTTATATGCAAACGTATAACTCAAAATCCCCCTATAGACCTCCAGAAATGTGTGGTTGACTGTCTGGGGCTAGGTATCTGAAAGCTAACTTTTTCCAAGCTCTGCACAAGAGTAGACAACTTGTAGACAGCTTCAGGAGCAGAGGAGGAATAGATGATACAGCCACTAAAAGTGGACAGAAGCAAATGAGAATCAACCACTAGATCTCTGGGAAATATACAGAAGATTAGCAAGGATGTTTTATTCCTAATTGTTTAACAACAAAACAACACTCCTCCACCAAAAAATGATATTGGGGTGGGGCAAGGAGTGGTTTCTTTGGTGGCAGGATTGGAAGTTTGATTCTATCATGATGCTCAAAACAAATTCTTGTCTGCAGGGTCTCCCCTCCCCATCAAAGGTTATTCTTTTGCCTCAAACACCAGTTGGAAGAGTGTAGGGATTCAAAAGGTGGATCTTATAAACCTGAAATCTGTCCTGATGGGTTTTAGGAGGCTGAAGCTTTATAACAGATGGTGTGTTTTATGTGGAGATACCAAGAATTGAATATGGATCTTTTGGATTCAGAATTTGTCACTTACCATGCTCTCTGTCTTGGGACTGAACCAGAAGACAGAATGAAGCAGGAGGATAAGAATTTGAAGATTAATATGTATTCTACCATCTTAATCTTGATTCTAAAATGATCAGTTATTAGTGCTACATTGCTACTTAAAGGAAGGGCAAGTAGCTTTTCTAATCAGGGCAAATAACAGGATGGAAAGGTTAAACAAGGGGCTGTAGAAATTTTGGCCCTCCAGATGTTTTAGCCTCTAAACCCCCAAGAGCCACAAGCAGCATGGCCAATGGTAAGGGATTATGGGTCTTGTGCTCCAAAAACCCAGAGACCCAAAACTTCCCTTTCTCAGATCAAATCTTCCTCACACAGTCCCAGTTTGGATTGCCCCCTCCTCAGTCCATACCATATGGCTGCTTTCTGCAAAATAAAGACACCAGGACTTTCAAAGAACTTTCCATGTCTTGTCATGGGAAAATAGGGAGAGACTTTCTGCCCAAGTTAATCTCTGTAACCAGTCCACCTGAGGGAAATGAAATACTAGTGAAAACAAAAATGAAAAACCTAAGTCAAAACCTTCCTTCCTTTGTAATGTGTGTGGTTCACCTCACTTCCTGATATTACATTGCACAATGTATTTCTCTACCTTGCCACCTACATATGACTCTGGAGGAACAGAAATAAACCAGAAACTTGATAAGCAGGTCTGCACAGCTTATGTCTCCCTACAGCTCTGGTGTCACATATAGAATGACAAGTAATATATGTGCTTGGGGTTGCAAAAGCAGAGAGCTTGTTATGCACCAGACAGGCCAAAATATATTGGCATGGTAGTGCTGAGGTTGCCCCGGCCTTTGCTAATGTAGGCCACTGGTAATAAAAATACAATAAACTGAGACTGCATATTACTCTGTTATTGCTGTTATGAATACATCTGAAAAGTGCAACTCAGACTTTCAGTGCCACTCATGTAAAGTCAAGTAGGCTTTTATATGAAGAAGTTAACATGGATTATCTTGTCTCCAGCAAACAGCAACAAAAATTTGGAGCACAAACATCTTTCCCTCCCAACAGAGAAAAGCAGGACTATCCCATTCCTCTTAGACAGTTTAAGTTTGCGCCAAAAATAAGAACATTTGCCAAACAACTATCTAACAAAAAGACTGGCAGGAGGAGAGAGAAGAGATAAAGGGAAGGTACAAATATATTTCTGACACCATAATGACCTAACACTGGTAAATTCCATAATCCCCATCCTATATATGGCTAGTCATAGCCACATGTCCACAAAAAAAGATGAATCTTGTTTCCCACTAAGGGACAGAATTGTCTCCAGATGGAGCATAAAATTACAAACAACCCACCTACACACCAGGTTAGCATGCCAAGAATATGGGTTCAATGAATTTGTGCCAAGGGTAGTACATAACAAAAAGGACGAGGGAACACTATTGCACAGTGGCTTATGGTACACTGGGGGCTGTCTTTTCCCCACAGCCATCTGATTGCCACGAATGCTTTTATTTTAGAAGAAGAGTTCCATAGGAGTCACATATGGCAGGAAGCCTGGGACTCCTTCTCTTATGCCACCTGCCTGTGGAAGAGCTGATTTCAGTTACTGAAGGGAAGACAGGCATTCTGTTTTTATCATACTGTAGCCCTACTGTTCACAAATTCAGGATAACTGCCTAAGCAGCCTCCACCGTCAACTATTGTGCACTGCTCACTCATTTATTCATTTCACTGATGCATTGCTTCCCACCACTGAAGAACTCTTGAAGGAATGTATATGGGAAAATAGAAAAAGGATGGAGTAAGTATAGCAATAATAATAATATAAATTTCGATATAAGCAATACTTGTAGTTGTTGTACTTTCAAGTCATTTCTGACTTATGGCAAACCTAGGGAGAACTTATCACAGGGTGTTCCAGGGCTTGGAGTAACCCAAGGTAACCCAGTGGGTTTCCATGCCTGAGTGGGGAACTAAACCCTGGCCATTTCTGCACTGGAGTGTTTATAGCATTATTATTCCACTGGCAACATCCTATGGAATCCTGGGGTTTGCAGTTTCGGAGGGCCAGTTGCCCCTCCCGAAACTGCAAACCCCAGGATTTGATAGGATGTTGCCAGTGGAATAGTCGTGCTCTAAACCCTCTAGTGCGGAAATGGCCCCTGGTCTCCAGGGTCATCCTACAGTCAAATTACTACATCATGCTGGCTCTCAATACTAGGAATGTTAAATTACCATTAGTATTAATCAATATTAGGAGTGTTAAAACACAGACGCATATCAAACACCACCTCCTAAACCCTCAAATTGACCACAAAGCCTTGTTGAAAACAAGCGCTATTCCTCAAACACTTCAACAACTAGTACTGTGAATATTTTATTTATTTTTTAAAAAAGGAATTTCATTCCTTTGATTAAAGATTTATTGGGGGAGAATCGTTCACCAATACAGCATGTGAGCATGAAAACATTCCCACATGGGTGCACAACTACAGAAAAGGTATATCTATCCAGTACATCCCATTCCAGATATATCTTTTCCAGTATGTCCCTTTCCAGAAAACTTGGGTTGGAAGAAACTTAAAAGTGGAAAAATAATCATGGGCAAAAATCAAGGTACAAGCATGGATATAGCAGTTCAATACTACTTTCAGTGCCATGCATCCATTCTCCAAAATCTTGGAATTTATAGTTCAGTGAGAAGCCCAGGAGGTACTAGATTATCCAGAAAAGGGAATATTTAAGGTAAAATCCAGTTGTTTTGTACTATAGACAGCTTTTCAACATACATTGGGAACTATAATTCAGGAGAGTGGATTACAGTTCTCTAGAAGAAAATTCTACCCTGTCTCACCAAACTGAATTCCAGGATTCCTTAGGATGGAGCCATGATCATTAAAAGTGATACCACCCTGGGTAGAACTGTGTAGTTCAAATACTTGGCCAAATTAAAGAGCAGCATAGTCGCCCCAAAGTCCAGGCCTGTCATAATCAAAGAAAAGCCAATTTATACTCAAAACTCGTTGGGAATAAGTCCCATTGAACTCAATAGGACTTAATTCTGAGCAGGCAAACAGAAAATTGAACTGTGATGAGGGGCATTCCCGCCCTACACTGTTATAGTGCTCTCATTCCACTCTCAACATCCTGTGGGATTCTGGGGTTTGTAGTTTACTGAAGCCCAAGAGCTCTCTGCCTGAGGATTCTAAGCGTCCCTCCCTAAACTGCAAGCCCCAGGATTCCACGGGATGTTGAAAGTGGAATAACAGCGCTGTAACAGTGTAGTGCGGAAATGCCCCAAAATCTCTTCTGCAGAAGCAAATGAAATCTTGCCTGCTGGGTGAGTGAGTCCTTAACCGATTTAACATCAGAGAAAGGCAGTAATTCAATAACGCCGACTGGAATGCTAGGAAAATCCACCCCGCGGGCGCTCTGCCCTGACCGAGGTTTCTCCCCCTGCCCCCCGGGGCGCCCCCGGCGCTGCGCTTACGGCGTGGTAGGCGTTGACGCCTCCGATCAGGAGCATCAAGAGGAGCGGGGTGCGCCGGAAGTAGGTGCTGGGGCTCCCCGGGCCCTCGCGCGCTGCGGGAGGAAGAGCCATCGCCCGCCACGAACAGCCGCCGCCGCCGCCGCCGCCGCCCTGGTCTTCTTCTTCTTCTTCTCCTCCTCCTCCTCCTGCCGCTCTTATCCACAGCGGCCCACGCGAGGGGAGTGACCTCCCGGCCTTTCCGGGGAGGCCGCCTGGGCACGTGCGTTCCTTGAGGCTCCTCTGTTTGGGGAGACGGGGGAAGAAGGGCCGGCACTCCCCTCGCAAGGGGGGCGCGTTCCCCTTTCTCGCCTCCTCTCGCTCTGCCGGTTGCTGAGTGCCAGCGATTAGAAATTCAGGCGGTGTTTTCCAGGTGTCTCCGTGAAAGCGGCATGGGGGGGGGCGCAGAGAGGGCCAGCTTCAGAGTCATTTCCTGCCTGTCGGGCCTGGGCCTCCGCCGCTGAATTTTATCCTGGGATGGGGCCAAACCTGCCTGGTGGTACGTGAGCGCAGGACCCCTTTCCACACGCCTGTGTCTCCTCCTTCTCATACCTTTTAAGCCTTCCGCACTGGACTGTTAGAGCGCTATTGTTCCACTTTCAACATCCTATGGAATCCTAGGATTTGCCGTGTAGGGAGTGGCCCTTCCCCAAACGGCAAACCCTAGGATTCCATAGGATGTTGAAAGTGGAACAATAGCGCTCTAACAGTCTAGTGCGGAAATGGCCTTTGCTCCGTTTTGCATTAGCTCACCTAAAGTCACTTCTGCGTGACGTAAATTTTGAGGCTGCCCAAAAAATTCTTTTGGAATTGACTATATCTGAGTTGGTTCCTTATATGCATGAAAATCCGAAGCACACAAAATCATTCAGGTTGATAAAGACGCAGCTTTGAATGCCCCTGCACCCCAAAGACTTCTATTAAATATCCCATGTTGCTTATTGCCATATAAATTTCTCATACTGTCGAATAAAGAACCAACTTCATCCTTCTTGGAACTGCGGGTGTTGTGCATGGGGAAAAAAACCCAATCCTAACCCACATTTACCATTTCTGATCATTCTGATGCCCTGTACAGGTCTACCAAAGATAGGTAGTAGACCCGGTGCTTTTTCACACTACACAGTTATAGCACTATGGTTCCATTTTAACAGCCATGATAATATCCTGTATAATCCTGGGATCTGCAGTTGAGAGAAGATATTTAAACTTCTCAGCCTGACAGCTCCTCTAGTGCCTCTGACCAAACTAGAAATCCTAGAAATTCCATAGGATGAAGCCATAGCAGTTAAAGTGGAATCATAGTGCTGTAATTATGTAGTGTGAAAGGGTCCCTTATCTGTGAACTCACTATTCTTGATTTATTGCTTCTCTATTATTTCCCATGATGTAGATCTCATATCTACCACAGATAGGTAGTAGACTTGGGACCCTTTCACACTGCACAGTTATAGCATTATGTTTCTACTTTAACTGCCATAGGTCCATCTTGTGGAGTCCTGGGATTTGCAGTTTAGGGAGAGGTACTTAGAATTCTCTGCTGGAGAGCTCTAGTACCTCACCAAATTACAACTACTGTGATTCCATAGGATGCAGCCATGGCAATTGAAGTGGAATCTTACTACTATAATTGTGTAGTGTGAAAGAGCACTTAGGGAAGATGTTATAAATTGGTGAGGGAAGCTCACTTGATGTTGGATCATCAAGTCTATACTGCTAGAACTTTAAAAGAAAAGGAAGGAAGACATTGCATTCTTTTAACATCTGTAAACACACATACATACAGCATAAATGTTCTATCCCTTAATAAGCTACATGTCTTCCCCTGCAAAAAAATCCAACTCACCAGGAAACTGAGTAATACTAGAAACTGAGCAATAGGGATTCATCTGTGTTAGATAGGTTACGCTCTCCCAAAGATGCAGGTTTGCAGTTTGACTTTACTCTTGAACTCAGCTTTGAAACTGGAGACCCAGATTACTGCGGTGGCCAGGAGTGCTTTTGCACATTTAAAGCTTATGCGCCATCTGCGCCCTTTCCTTGAGATACCAGATCTAGCCATGGTGGGACATGTTTTGGTTGCATCCCATTTGGACTAGTACAACACAATGTAATTGGAGCTGCTTTTGAAGACGGCTTGGAAACCTCATCTGATCCAAAGAGCTGCGACCAGACTGTTAACTGAGGCAGATTATAGAGACTGTGATGTTGAAACAGCTCCACTGGCTGCCAGTTTGTTTCCACGCACTTTTCAAAGTGCTGGTTATGACCTATAAAGCTCTACATGGCTTAGGTGTAGGCTGTTTGCAGACCATATCTTCCCGTATGAGCCGGCCTGGGCTCTGTGGTCATGTGTCAATCCCACTACTTTCACAAGCACAGTTGGTGGGGATGCAAGAGAGGGGAGTCTCAGTGGCTGCCCCTAGACTCTGGAACCCCCTTGCCAGCGATGCCAAAATGGCCCCCTCCTTGTTGTCCTTTGAGCATCTGGCTAAAACTTTTTTATTCAGGCAGGCTTTTGAGACAGAAATTTTTTAAGGAAGGGGCTAGGAGATGCTATACTATTTTAATTTTAATTGCTATCTTTTTATATCATTTTTAAGCTGTTTTAATTCTTTAAGTTTAATTCTATTTTAATGTGCATTATTAATATGTTTTTAAATTGTATTAAAGTGTAAGCTGCTTTGAGGCCCAATTTTGGGGGGGAAAGTAAGATGCAAAGAAAGAGGAGGAGGAGCAGCCACCACTGCCAGCTTCTCCCCCCTAAAGGGTGCAAAGGAGCAAGTTCAGTGTAAAATTTCAAAAAATTTCTTTCAATGAGAGAATGAAGGTATTAAAGTGGCCCTTTGAGCCACAGTGAAGGGCCCTTTTTTTAAAGTTAATGTTAGTAGTACCTATGCCTGTACTAAAGTAAAGAAAGCCTGGAAGCCATTGCAGGAAGGCCAGTAGCAATTTTTAAAAAATCACATTGAAATTACAACTGCATTTATGCAAACATTTTTTGCATGGTTTCACATTCTCATGTGTGTTTCTAGACTACCGAATCTTGCAAATTTACCAAGACAGCACCATTATATCAGCACAAACAGCATTCACGTGAGCTGGCTTCTGGTCCTAGAGAAGAGTGCAGACCACAGGTGGGAATGCTGCAGTTCTTCACAGTTTGTTGGACCAGAATGTTCAGCTGTCCTCATTGCTGACTATGAAACCTGGGGCTGATTGGATTTGTATTCCACCAGCATTAAGGCTGACTGATTCCAACTCCTGAAAGAGGGAGTGGAAATCTCAGCAGGATGTCTGAGATCTCTTCTTACTGATTTAGCTGGATGTGAATGTATGCATACATAAACTTAGGATTCTGAGTAGTAGCTGTCCTGCCCTAGCCTACTGTTAAGTAGTTATTAAATGTATAGCAACATTGCAAAAGAACAAACAAGTGTTTGAAAACATATTCAAAATATGTGGGCAGGAGAGATCCACCCTGTTCCAAGGAATGAGAACCGCTGCCTCCCACCTGAGAGACACCCTGAGGTATGAGTATTGTGTCACCCCAGCTAATTAACTCCATGACTAGCATTAAATAACTTTGGACTAAACCACCTGACTTCCTTTATAGGGTGCTGTGAAAGATAGAATGGAATGTTGTAGGAACAACACTGAATAATACTGAATAATACTCCATGAATGTTGAGAGATGATCACCTAAGAACAATATTTGAGAACTGAAACCTCTCCAGAATTGCACTTTTAGTAATCTCTTACTAGGCAAGACTAAAAGAAACAAACAAAAACAGCTATCCATGACTATAGCAGTATACTAGCTTTTGTGATAACCAAATTCACTGCTCACATATGACTTGATGGAAATGATATGAAAAGCTATGTGTTTGTGGTTTAATTATATCAATTCCATCTAATCATGTGTGACTATGGTTTTTTTGAGAGGTGCTGGAAGGCATCCTAGACTGTGAATTCTGTGGAGATTTCACAGCCATATGTGATCATGGAACCTCTGGAATTTCCTTTAGGATCTTATGCAGCTTGAACCATTTCTAAAATTAACACAGCTAAAGAAAGATCCTGGAACGCACTATACTATTATAGAGAGCTTTATTAATTTTCTCTTGGCAAGCAGTCCCTCTCATATACTTGCTGAGCCTCTTCAGTGTGTCAGGTAAGCACCTTGAGGTCCATGATGATGTGACTACTACAGGAATATCTGACTAAACTAGATGAATTCAAGTCTTCAGGGCCAGATGAATTACATCCAAGGATATTAAAAGAACTGGCAGAAGTCACTTTAGAACCATTCACAATAATCTTTGAGAACTCTTGGAGAACAGGAGAAGTCCCAGCAGACTGGGATGCATAAATGCTCCCCTGTCTCTTTACAGAGCACCATACAGAATCACCCTCACCATATTGTACTAACACTAACTGTAAATTCTGTGTCACCATTTCTGTCAATAAGACAGGGACATGGTGCTAGTCACCTAGAAGGTGGTGAACACACTGTACAATAAAGTAAATATGGATTATAACTCCCAGAATTCCTCAGATAACATGGATGTTCTAGTTCATAAAGAATAAATTTTCCAAGTTTTGTGCAGCCCCTGGCAGAAGAAATATACCTGAAGGGGTAAGCGCTGAAAGCCGAAAAGAGCTACACGTGTGTGTGAGAAAGAACTTTGCGATAGAAAGAGGACTGGGAAATGAGCAATAGAGATGGTCAGGTGTGTTTATATACATGTACATTTACTTGTAACTACTACAGGAGCCAGTGTAGTTTAGAAGGTTGAGTTTTGGACTAAGGGTTTCTTAGAATCATAGGGTTGGAAGAAACTTTAAGGGCCATCAAGTCTGACCCCCTGCTAAGCAGGAATATAGAATCAAAGCACTCCCAACAGATGACCATCCAGCCTCTGTTTAAAAAACTCCAAAGAAGGAGCCTTTACCACCCTCCAAGTCAGGATATTTCACTACTGAACTGCTCTTGCTTCAGGAAGTTCTTCCTAATGTTTAGATGGAATTTCTTTTCTTGTAGTTTGAAGCCACTGCTCCATGTCCTAGTCTCTGGAACAGCAGCGCATATATGACATGCCTTCAAATATTTAAACATGGCTAATATGTTGCCTCTTAACCTTCTTTTCTCCAGGGTAAACATATCCAGCTCCCTAAGCCACTCCTCATACGGTATGGTTTCCAGACCTTTTATCATTTTCGTTGCCCTCTGCTGGACACATTCCTGCTTGTCCCAATATCTTTCTTGAATTGTGATGTCCAGAATTGGACACAGTATTCCAGGTGAGGTGTTGTTACCCTGATTTCTGGGGGTCCCGTGAGGGACACCTAAATGCTCTCCAAATTATACAAGTTGGGAAAATTAGTCAAAGAGCACAAGTTAGCAATGTGAGAGGCAGGGTAACATAGTGAGATCTTTTACTCTATGGGGTCAGGCCGAGTCAAGGAGCAGACTGATGTGAAATAATAATTGGTGTTTTATTAAAATACAGTCAAACACGTGTATGCAACACACTCACGCAGATAACTATGGAAATAAAGGTTGGAGTGGGATAGAGGGATTTTAAGAGGAGGTTTGGTATGGGAAATACTGCACCTGTCCTGAAGCCTGGGTAGTCTGAAGATAGAGTTCGTGGATATGGAGGTTCTCAGTACGTGGGACTGAGGGGAAGGCTTGCCAAGCAAGGCGGTAGCAAGGTGGTCCAGCAATTCGAGCAATCCAAAGAAGTGCTCAAAGTCAGGGGTTCTTATAGGGGAAATTACAGCCACAGGCTAGTCCGTTCTTGGGGAAAACAATGAGTTTTGGGCTGGAGACAAAGCCTCTGAAACAGTGGTTCTCAACCTGTGGGTCTCCAGATGTTCGTGGACTTCAGCTCCCAGAAGCCCTGAGCATTGACCATAGTGGCTGGGGCTTCTGGGAGCTGAAGTCCATGAACATCTGGGGACCCACAGGTTGAGAACCACTGCTCTGAAAGGTCAGAATTTAGCATGATTGAGTTAGGTCCGAATTGTCAATAGGGTAGCCAGTATGCAAACGCAGAGTGCTTGACGCTTGAGTATTCGGCTCGTCAAGCTGCCTGCTCGGGGCAGGGAGTTCTTTGTAGGTAGCGTGCATACATAATGAGGGTACTTGCCGTTAGGTCTCCTGAAGCGGCAGTTTGGCTATTTCTGGCCTGCCTGTATTGTTGTTGAATATTCCAGCGATTAGCGACCAAGCCTGTTTGCGTGCTTGTCCGGAGGCCTCGCAAGCACGTGGGAAGGAATGGGTACGGAAGGCCAAATTATTGATATCAAAATGATATCTGGTGCCCCCCAAGTCTGGCTAGAAACTACGGTAACGATGTCACCAAAGTAGTACCCTTGCTCAGCCATGGAAACTCACTGGGTGACCTCAGGTAAGTCATACTGTCTCATCTTAAAAGGAAAGCGGTAGTAAAACCACTCTGAAAAAAATCTTACCAAAAAACAAAAACAAAAGCCCATGATAGGTTTGCCTCTGGGTTGCTGTAAGTCAGAAATGAACTGAAGTCACAGAAGGAACGGGAGAAGGAGAAACAATTTGTAGCATTCTGTATGTGCTCTGCTATATGCTTAATGACATTCCATTAAGGGGGTGCACAACCTCATCAGCCCAACTGGCAGCTGGACATGGAGGCGGGGGGAAAGTCAAGACTGGATTGGCAATGGTCCGAGTGGAACAATTTATCAATTTGATTGTTTAATTTCTATGCCACCTGCTCCCCACATGGAGCATGCATGTACAGAAAGGGGTCATTTTTTGGAACTTTTTCAGGGCCCCAACCACCTTAATCCAGCCTTGGAGATAAGTTATGGTCCACCTACCACAACTTATTGGGTAGGGTGGGAGTAGATAGCTTTCTCCTTGCCTCCCCCACTGTGGAAAAAGTTTCCGCATTACACTTTCTTCACCCCATTTGCCTCCACGGGGTGCTCAAAAGTCAAGACTAGGTGTCCATTTGAATACACAGCTATTACTTAAAAATGCCTAGCTAATTAGTCTGCTTATCATAACTTACATATTCCTCCTCCACTCTCATGCATGCAGGTTTCTCAACATACATGCAAGCCTATATAAAAAGAACCTTTTGTTGAATGAATTTCTCTGGAGTCATTGTGACCTGTTATACATCCAGAGCTTAGTAAAGATAATGTTTCTGAAGTACGACTTCTAGCCTATCATTGGGAGTCCAGAGGACTTGGTTTGCAAAGCTCTGAAGAGACATCTGTTAGCCCCCTCCCCAACAATTCTTTCATTCTCTGCTGCTCCCAAGTTAAAACACAGCCAAATTATATATGTGAGATAAGAATGCTAGTCCAGATGATGCTTCACACCTTTTGTTCTGAACAATGACACTGCCAGACCTTCAATTCTATCATGACAATGAATACTCTCATCAGGGTCTCACAGATGTGCACATTCTGAGCTTAGTAATTTGTGTATTAGAACTGACTGTCCTTCTGTGCACAAATCCAATTCCATCCCCCCACCCCCGTTTCCTCCATTTCTGTTGTGTTGGAGACATCAAGACTGTTTTGGAGTTTTGGGCCAGTTAATGTACTGTAAATTTCATTTCAAAGGGACAGGTGTTAGATAGCCCTAATAACCCTAACACAGGCTTAACTATTCAAATGCAGCATTGACAGTGATCTCAAGCATTCTATCAACGCAGCAACCATGTGGATGGATGACACAGTTTTATTTAATTTTTTGTCTTGGATAACATCAGAATGCTAAAATATGTATACAGTTGTGTTGTGTTTTAAATAACCCCTGACTTTACATGTATTATGTTCTTCCTGTGATTACAATAATCACAATAATTCAAATAAGATAATTATTAATTGCATGTTGTCATTGTGTTGATGTGTGCCTTCAAGTTCTTTCTGCCCTAAAGCAAACCTATCATGGTTTTCTGGGGGGCTGATACACCCAAGTTCACCCACTGAGTTTCCATAGTCAATCAGGGAACTGAACCCTGATCTCCAGGATTGTAGTCCAACGCTCCAACCACTATACCACTCTGGCTCTCTATTAATAGCATACTGTAGTGAAATATGGGATTAAGCAACCATATTCATATTCATAATGGAGACTTCTCTCCCAACTCCCAGATATTGGCATCATTTCTACATTGTCATTGTATCAATTGCATACTAATTAAAAAGAGCTTAAAAAGAAATTGTTTCTATACTAGGGCAGCGGGGAGTAAGACCCCTGTGGATGCAGGACAATGTGATGTAGTTATAGTGCTGAAGAAGTAGTTTGGGGAGGTCCAGGTGCAGGTTCCACTGACCTATGAGATTAGTTGAATAATTTAAAAGAGTCAGCCTTCTTCAGCCTGACCTGACCTACCTCATAGGGTTGTGGTGAGGAGAAGGAAAATTGTGTACATCTTTAGCTTACTGGGAATGGTGGCATATAAATGCAATTCTATACATGCATACATATTGGCTGGGGTTGTACACCCTAGTGGCAGGTAGGGGACATTCCCCAAGAAGCCCATATAAGAATCTGGAGAGGGATCCCTGCCTTCTCTCCACCTCTCTCTCTGATCTTGGAATAAGCATCCAGGAAACAGTTCTCAGGAGGAAATCTTGGGAAATCAAGGAGTTGGGGAAGCTAGTGTTTAAGGCAACTCTGGATGCCATCTTGTAAAAAGATCATAAAAAGAGCTTACTCTTGAAATAACCCCTGGTTATGAAAGGATGTATATTGTAATGGTCTGAGTGTTGTGCTAGGACTCCAAGAAACCAGACTTCAAATCTTTGCTCAGCCACGGAAACCCCTTGGGTGACCTTGGACAAGACATGTTAATCTCAGAGGAAGGCAATGGCAAACCCCCTCTGAAGAAATCTTACTACAATCATCATGACAGATTCATCCTAGGGTTCCTTAAGTTGGATGTGACTAGAGGCACACACCCAACAATATGCAGGCATGAGTCAGCAAGCAGATTCTTGCCTAAGATGTGGATTACATTTATATTCCTTTCTTCAGGGAATTCTTTCTTACAAGAACAACCACAGGCTGTGAGAAGCTGAGTGGCCCGAAGTCTCACAGTGAGTGAATTGAACCTATGTCGCCCAACTGCCAGTGCTGCACTACAATGGCCAAAGTGTACTGGCTTCATAGACTGACAAAATTCAGACAAAACCATGTCCTTAAAAAAAATGAAACAATGCAAATGTAAGCTCAAGAGGAAATTGTGACTCGTCATTTTTTCCAGTGGCCTAACAAACAGGTATACAATATGTTCTGGTGGAATAAAATCAAGCTGAGTGTCAAATACCAGTGGAAAAAAACATATTTTGAAAATCTCTTTTATTTGAAATCAAGTAGGATCTGCATTGCACTGTTCCACTTCAAATCACAAACCTCTGTTGTTATTTTTTGTTTCACCTGATGCTTCCATTTTCTGTTGATAGCCATTCCAAGATCAGCCTAGAATTCCAGTTATATGATATACTTAACATATAAAGTCTTCCCCTCTCCCACCAAAAATCAGCATTTCAAAGTGAACCATAGTTTCTCCGGGCTCTGATGGTAGTCAGTTCTCTTCTGGAAGTAGCAGAACTCCCCACCCACCTCAGGTTTCATGAAAGGAACACAGTTTGTTTAAGTAAGATCAAAAGACAAGGATGATTGCATAAAAACAACAAAGATGTAGATTTTCAAATGGTAGATATAGAGAGCAAGATTTAAAAGCTCTGCACCCTTCACCATCTCTTATCTGATCACAGTTGTATGCCTTCGTTCATGTGCACTCAGAATCAATTGGAATTTAATTCCAGTCCTGCTTAGAACCTCAACATGCAA